>OY755244.1:36601854-37201854 GCA_963576725.1 Azorinus chamasolen
AAAAGACAAAACACACATTATTGTTCCAATGGAACACGCCGCTATCATTATTACATACAATGATGCAAATGAAAGTAAGATTGAAAGGAAAATGCAATGAATGCCGATATTAAAAAAACTGCATTGCATGTCAATTGTTTCTGTGCGTAATTGTGATAGTATGGATAATGTTTCTCTAATATATGAATGCATGTTCTCTTTTATCTACAAGTCTTTTATTCGAAATGATATCTGTACATTGTGATAATGTTTATGGTTATGACAAACACCTGAGGTGTTTGTTTAACGATTATAGTTTGTATATGATCTTGTAAAATGGATCGTTGAAAGCATGCTTTGTGATTGAGGCAAATTTTTATACTCAAACATAACAACGGATAATTGATTTAAAGTATTAATTTAAACAATGGCCCTTTTTCAAAAAGTGAAATATAACACTTATTTGTCCAACGAGCACCGTGATGCATATAGATGGAATATTCACTGAACAGGAATCGCTGTCTTATTACCCTCCAATATCCAAGTTTTAGTTTGCTTGTACACGTAGTCCGTCTGAATCAAATACAACTTATTAAAATTTTCTTAAGCGTATTTTTTTTAATTATTGACATTAGGCCCACGTTACTTAAGATCGTATAATCGTTATTGCACATTCTAGTATGCTGCAAATAGACTTCGTACGACAAAAGATATACAGTAAAACCTCTCTATAACGGCCACTAAGTTATTGCACATTCTAGTATGCTGCAAATAGACTTCGTACGACAAAAGATGTACAGTAAAACCTCTCTATAACGGCCACTAAATTGTGTTAATTGATTGGTATTTAGAGCAGGTGACTGCTTAAAGCAAGGTGAAAGTAAAACAAAACGCTCCTATAGGAGCGTTCTTCGTATGTTAGACCTTTCGATAATTGCAGTACAAACTTTAAAAGGGACGCCTTATTCTTTAAGTGTTTAATATAATGATGTTTGTTATTCTTTTATTCTGTCTCGTTTTTGTTGTAAATGTTGTACATGTTGAATACCGCTTAACCCTTTCCTCCATAAATACACCTTTCTACGCCTCTGTAAATGTCACTTTATGAAACCATTGTGATAAATAGAATAGAGCATTTGCTCCTATATGAGCAAATGCTCTATTTATCACAATGGTTTCAAACAACAAAATTCTAAAATATTCCTTTTCTCTACTGTTGCACTTTTCATAACCGCTCATGAACAGACTCAATAAAACCGAATCTGCAATTTTCTCTTTTTGCATTGCTGCTTTTGTTTTAGAAGGATCACCTACTTTCAGACCTTTTTATAATACTATTAAACACCAGCGTTACTCTTACCATAAGATCTTAAAAGTTTAGTTTTTCTAGGAATACACCGCTTTACAAAAATCACGAAAAGTTTCATTTAGAATGCATTCTTTAACCCTTTCCAATGTTCTGTATTTAGTCCAAAACTTCACCTACTTAATAATCATGGACTAAATAGTTACAATAAAATATGGAAGGTGTAGCATTTCTAGCGATTTTAAGGACTAAAGAAACATATCTAACGAATTCTATTAGCAAACAGAGCAGACCCTGTTCAAGTGATAGTCTCTACTTGTAATATGTTTTAAAATGTCTAAAACTGAATGAAGTATATCGCAAGAAAAACAATCACATAAACGCCGAAGAAGACAAAACGTTCATGTGTTTGATATTGAATACCCTTTATATTCGTAAATTATGTATTAGCCATTCTCTTGGTGATTTTTAAAATACATTTCTCCTTCTTTACTCATGCCCTGTTGTAGAATTACATATATCTTCACTGTGTACAAGTATATCGCTATGCAATCACTGCTCTGGAGTGCATTGGTTGCACAATCAATTTGTAAATAGTGCAGACCCTGATGAGACAGCTCCTGCAGGAGCTGTCTCATCTGGGTATTCACTATTTACAGGTAGGTATATTGACGTGAATAGCAAGCGAATGGTTAGTATTTATTCAGCTTGCGTTTTAGTTTCATTAGCCGATATTATTTTGCTGTAGGACGAAACACATAAGCATCGATGAAATCAGTTTATTTTATATCACAAAGGCATTTTTCGATATAAGTTCAAATTGACAATAATGATTTAACATAACAAATACCAAGTTATGCGTTTATTGTACGGGCTTTCACTTTAAGAATCACGTTGTTATCAGTCCTAATGCTATAGTAGACCCTAATAGAAAAAGAAATGTCATTTGGAACGTTGATCTTACCCATATGGATTCATTAAGATATGTCTCAAGTTAAACCCATATAACTATGTGTAAGATTAAAGGTCCAGTACCAACACGGAGAAAGTAACGGCTAACAAATTGTAGATTAAAATACTTTTAGTGTCATGTAAACGTTACACGTTTTTGTATTCTTTGCGAAGCAAGAGAATACAAAGGTGGCGCTCCACAGCCTAACCCATTGTACTCTCGCCGACCTGACAATATAATGCAATGTATTGACGTGCATTCGATGGATACAAAATGTGTTTGATAGCATGGCATCCGGAACCAATCGTGGTATACTATATATCTGACATGAAAATGCTTCGTAGCATATAAGCTTCGGCTTAGTATGTGCAAAAATTAACAAAAACCCCAAATATAGCAATGTGTAAGAAGGGCGCACGGATATTCAGCTATCAGTAACATGAATAATTCACGTGATCATAACATGAACGAAAATACTCAATGAATAAAGAAGCGCTCGTCGCATGACCTTAAATGCAAGCGATTAGGTAATCACGTCCATAACTGCGAGTGGTCAGTGTGATAATAAGCATAGTTTATTGTAGGAAACGGCTGAAGTGTCCACTGCAACTGTATCAACTGGATAGAGTGTTAATCCCTTCCTTTATAGATACGCAATTCCATGCTAACGCGAACTTATTCGATATCAGATTGATACCATACAAAGAATACTGCAGCGTCTACAACGCTTTGATTCAGGAAAGAACCGAACAAGAGCTGTCACAGGACAGCGCGCTCGACTATTCTCAGAATTGTTAGTGTAAAATACTTGTTAGTGGACTAAAACAGTGTCCAATGATACGAGAAGCAAGTAA
Organism: Azorinus chamasolen; assembly: GCA_963576725.1. Classification (NCBI taxonomy): domain Eukaryota; kingdom Metazoa; phylum Mollusca; class Bivalvia; order Cardiida; family Solecurtidae; genus Azorinus; species Azorinus chamasolen. Next base: position 36,604,946 of record OY755244.1, read on the forward strand.
TCAAAGTATTCAGGATGTAGGATCTCTTTGAACTTTGTAATGAAAGAGAAAAACTTAAGCAAAAAAGGCCAATAATTTCTGTTAAAATGCTTGACAGAGTAATGCAATGGTGAACAAGTTTCAAAGTTTTATATCAAAGGGTTATGTAAATCAGTGGACTTTACCAAAAACCTTAACCAAAATGCATAAGTTAAAAGGGCCATAATTCTGTCAAAATCCTTGACAGAGTAATGCACTCTTGCCTACATATAAAGCTGGTGGTGGTAAACAAGTGATCCAAATCTCAAAGCTTATTCTAAAAGGGTTATATAAATAAGTGGTCTTTAACAAACACCTTAACCGAAAATTCTAAGTTAAAAAGGGCTATGATTCTGTCGAAATGCTTGATAGAGTTATGTACTCTTGCCTAAAGATGACGTTTGTGATGGTGAACAAGTGTTTCAAGTTTTAAAGCTTTATCTCAAAGGGTTATGTAAATAAGTGGACTTTAATAAAAACCTTAACCAAAAGTTCTAAGTTAAAAAGGGTAATAATTCTGTCAAAATGCTTGACAGAGTTATGTACTCTAGACTACAGATGAAACTTGTGGTGGTGAACAAGTGTTCCAAGTTTGAAAGCTTTATTCCAAAGGGTAGAGGCAAAAAATGGACGTTAACGGTTTGACGCGGACGCCGACGCCGGGGTGAGTAGGATAGCTCCACTACTCTTCGAATGGTCGAGCTAAAAATCAGTACTCAACCAAGGGATGAAACTCCTCACAAACTACTAACATAACTAGAGTACTGAAAGTACTGTATGGCGCAGATAAGATTAGACAAAAAGGAGTGTCGTTATAAAACATGAAACCATCGGAGATACAGCATGTCATAATGCAACATCTCGAAGGCTTGGTGCAAATCTATCGTAACTCCTTCACTTTACCTTATGAAGATTTATTTAGAAATAATTACATAATGAATATTTATTAGCTGAAATAATATAAACAAAAGTATATGAACACAAGCATGTTTTACTTTGGCAGAAACTGTAGTATCAAATCTATACATACTACGGAATTTTAGTAAGAAGGACGTTATGTGTTTGTAGGCAGGTGGCTACTTAATGCAGGGTGAAAGTCATCCTGCATTAAGCTGCCATCTGTGTTAAATATCAATAATGGTACGTATTTGAGTGTTCGTAGTATCGAGTTTTTACTGTAATTCCATAAGCAAACAGAGTAGATCCAGATAAGACGGTTTCTACGTAAATCATCAGATCTAGGTCTACTGTTTTGCAAATGCGCCAAAACGCCTTTATCAGCTAAAGAGGTAAACAAAAGAGGAAATATGAAGGAAATATGTGACATGATTGTGAAAGAAAACAAGCACCGCCAGATATGACTGAAGAAAAACAAGCACAGCCCAATACAATTATACATTGTAGTTCCATCTTCTCATACAGGCACAACCCAATACAACGTAGTTCAAACTTCTAAACCTGAAACAAGCACAGTCAAATACAATGTAATTCCAACTTCACAACTTAAAAAAGCACAGCTTAATAAATGTAGTTCCAACTTCTAACCCTAAACAAACACAGCATAATACAATGAAGTTCCAACATCTAAACCTAAAACAAGCACAGCCTAATACAATGTAATTCGAACTACTCAACCTAAAACGAACACAGTCTAATACAATGCAGTTCCAACTTATCAACCTAAAACAAGTATATACAGCCCAGTACAATGTAGTTCCAACTACTCAACCTAAAACGAACACAGCCTAATACAATGTAATTCCAACTTCTCAACCTTTGCATAATTATAGTCGCTTTAAATGTTGTAACCAAACCTCTAAGAATAAAACAAAGGCAACATTATACCTGTATCATCACATAAAATACAAAGAGTGCAATGAAATCTGTAATCAACAAAACGAAATACGAGCAGGTGTTCTAAAACAAAAGACAAAGCACATAGCATTGTTCACTTGGATCACGTTGAAATCATTATAACATACACTAATACAAATAGGTAAGATTTGAGAGGAAACTGCAACAAGTGCCTATATTCAAACAACTGCATCACCTGTCATTTATATACAATAAAACCCCGCTAATGCGACCACCTAAAATAGGTATAATTCTGGGTGCTAGATGCAGGACAAAAATAATGCAGAAAGCTTTCTGTATTACTTTTGTCCTGCATTAAGCAACCACCTGCTTATAAAGACAACCGTGTTTATTCATTAAGTGGTCGCATTAGAGGGGTTCTACTATATTTGTGTGCAAAATGTGCATGTATGAATCATGTTTCTCTAATCTTCAATAACGTCTTCATATAGCTGCAGCGGTTTCTTTATCAACGATATCTATGCATTGTGATAATGTTTAGGTTTATGATTACTATTACGATACCGGTTATGGTTGTGATTATGTTTATGATTGTGATTATGAGTTTAGTTACTGTTATGATTCCGGTTATGGTTGTGATTGTGATTATGAGTTTAGTTACTGTTATGATTCCGGTTATGTTTGTGATTCCGGTTGTGATTGTGATTATGAGTTTGGTTACTGTTATGATTCCGGTTATGTTTGTGATTCCGGTTGTGATTGTGATTATGAGTTTGGTTACTGTTATGATTTCTTGTATGAATTTGATAACGATTATGATTATGGTAATGATTCTGATCCTTGTTATGGTTCTCTTTAGGATTCTATTTTGAATACTCTCAGAAAAAAAGTGACATAGTAGTTAGCTATTCATTCTATGAGAAATGCATGTAAATCACAGAATGTCACAGCTCAATGCATAGAGAAACTGGTTGTCATACATTTTTTATGGAAAAGAATGCAGGTAATTAACTATTTGGCCGCCATATGTCGGGTAACCTTTAAAAACAGTTTGGTTTCCGAGAAGACGCCGTGTAATACGGATCCCAACTGTGTGACATTGATGCCACTTTTTCAATTTTCATCTTTTGCAGATTAAAACTCGGCGACATGGTATCAAACAACAAACTGAGAGCGATTTTGCTTCTCCTGATTTTGTCAACATCACAGGCGACCGAAATAACACCATATGAAGACTTGCACACAGCCGTTGTTGGAATGTATCAACCAAACAAAACACTTAAGGCAAACATGGATGTAATCATGAGTATATTTTGTCCAGAATCCGTCTTTTGTGCGTGTGCTGGTGACAAGTATGAAGCTTGCAAACAGCAAAAGGTATTCCAAAATATGACAGGGCGTAACCAGTTAATGCCACCCGTACATATGGACATTTTGAACGGATGTTGCTCACCATGTAGTTGTGAACCAACTTGTTACGAAAAGCAAAAATGCTGTAGAGAGATGCCAAGACGATCTTTAAAAGCGACAGGAGTCCGAGAACTAATTCGACAGTGTATGAGGTCGACGTACGTGGTAACGAACAAAATACCTGTCCCAGCCAGTCACACCCAGTCATATTTTATGATAACTGATTGTTTTTACAGTGATTATTCCTTTGAGGTAGCCAATGCGTGTAAGTCTCCAGACAACAGAAACCTAACACAGATTTTACCAGTGTTGTCGAGAACAACTGGTAGAATATATCGAAACGTGTTTTGTGCAAGATGTAGTAACGACACTGATATAGATTACTGGCAAACTCTGGTTCAAGTTTCAGGATTACATCCACGATCGAATATAATCTTCTCTTTTGATTCTGAAAACATATTTGAAATGACTGGTAAATTCACGATTGTGTTTCTTCCTCCCGATGCCTATGATGAGAATGATTTGTGTGTACCTAGCGACCTCGTCCGGGCGACATGCAATAAAGGACCCACTCACCAGAAGACCCCGAATTATGACTTTATAGAAAATGCTTGTTTAATGGACTTTCCAGAGTACACCCAGTCCAGTTTTTACATACACAACACAAACTACAAAAATATTTTCTGCTTATTCTGTAGTGTGCATTCTTGGCTCAAACCCTCTGATGACACTTGTGTTGAAGAAAAGCAGTTGCGCACAGTAAATGGATATCTTATCCTGCTGAAAGTACCTGGAAAACACGCGGACCATAAAGAAACGGGTAACGGGGATACAGAAGATAGGTGCCATTGCACTGAATGGTATGACGAAGAAGAAGTATGTATGAAATGAGTATTTAGACAGCATTTAACTCTTTCGGCGCCAATGTCGCCTGTTGGCACCATTGAAAACAGTGCAGTCCCAGGTCAGATGCCGCCTTTACAAGGCGTCATCTGACCTGGGACTTCACTGTTTTCTGTATTATTTTAGCCGAAGCATACAGGTTTTTAAAAACAAATGTTTTACTAATATAACTTTATCATTTAGTTTAGAATTATATTTAATATGAAATTATTATTGCAGACGACACTTTTAAATTTGGCGCCAAAAGAGTAAACCCTTTACACCGTGAACGTTAACGTAAGAAATAATGACAATGTGAATACTAGTTAGCTAACTACAGTTGAACTTCGATATCTCGAACTCGGATAACTCGAACCTCGGGATGACTCGAACTAAAAGTTCGGTCCTTCTAAAATTTACAATATAGAATTGTTCTGAAATGTATCACTACACATGTATAGAAACACATGTGACAGCAGGAGCTTTCAGCATTACTTTCGACCTGCATTAAGCTGTGAACTTGAGATATTGGTCAGATTTTGATTCGGATGACTCGAACCTCTGTTATCTCGAACTAATTTGTATGGTCCCTTGAAGTTCGAGATATCGAAGTTCAACTGTATCTTTAACAACATAATGAACGTTACGAACAAGAAAAGTTTGGTCATTGTAAAACTGTAGCATCCAGTCTATATAATTCAATATGCAAACAGAGCAGACTCCTATAGGACCCATCTGATCTGGGTTTACTCTGTTTGCAAAGGCGTTAAAAGGCATATCTATGGGGTACAGTAATAAATACATGAAGAGTTCAGGATTACTTTTTAATAATTACTTTTCATTACAGTCCAAAGAACTGTTAAAGTAATTTTAATGAATGTTCACCTATTTCCTCTTTAACATCAGTATGTTTATACTTGTGCAATATAATGCTTGTGTCATGGTCACTAGTTTTATCTTTATCAGGATGTTTGTCACAAGGTTATTTGCCCACAAGGCGATATCTACGTTAATTGCCAATGCCAGAAAGCCGTACTGAAAGTTTCAGGGTTATCAGTGGATACACGTTTCGAGATTTTACCACAAACAACGTTGCCAGTTGATTTAACAAACGAACGATTCATAGCGAAGCTGCTAAAAGGTGTATCCAAGTTCCTAGCCTCTTTGTCTGGTGGTTTGAAAATAAAACATTTTATTGTATTTATTTGTTACAGAAATCTGAAGCCTGTTTACTATCTTGTGTCTCAAATAATCGTCAACTTCGGCTATGACACTCGAGATATAGTGAAAATTATATTTGAATCTTTAGAAACGGAAAAGGTAATGAAAGTTGGCAAACTACACACAAACATCCGCCTCGGATCGTACTTGGACGTCCAGTATGATTTCTATAACAACACCCATGAACCTAAACTGGAACACACGTCTTACTTGGATGTCGTTGGCTTCTACCAACCGGCTGTGATTAAATCGTTACGATTCCTTCTCTATTCACTTCCGCTTCAGAAGCTCATATACTGCAAACAAATTGTTTTGTCCTCCAATGATGTCATGATGTTAGAGGCATGTGGCAACTCCAGTGAGGAGGCCGCCAGACAAATACAGTACGTTTACAATGATGAAATATCAACAATGTGTCTCGAGGACTTTCGGAGAATTTTGAGACCGAATGGAAGTTCAGCAAGCGGATCACTTGTATTAGCCTTCATGTCAACATTTGTTGATGCAATGGTTCTTAACATAATCCTTGAAACCGGCTTGTTCATTTAATATGGAACAGTTGGGATGCAATGGCGACTAGAACGAAAAAAGATGTGTTTGTGAAACACTATGCCCCCTCATATATTTGACCTCTGACCTTGAAGGATGACCTTGACATTTACATGTCACCCCTCAAAATGTGCGGCTTTATGAGATACATCTGCATGCCAAATATCAAGTCTCTATCTGTACTGGCTCAGACGTTAAGGCCAATGTTAAGGTTGTGTTAAAGATACAGACAAAGAAACAGACAATTTGACCTTTGACCCTGAAGGATGACACTGGCCTTGACATGTCACCCCGCAAAATGTGCAGCCTCATGAGATACACAAGCATGTCAAATATCAAGTCTCTATCTCTACTGGTCCAAAAGGTCTGGCCAATGTTAAAGTCGGTGATTTGAACCATATATTTAACCTCTGACCTTGAAGGATGACCTTGGCCTTGACATGTCACCCCTCAAAATGTGCGGCTTTATGAGATACATATGCATGCCAAATATCAAGTCTCTATCATTACTGACTCAAAAGTTATGACCAATGTTAAAGTTGCTGACAAACAAACAGACAGACAGGGCAAAAACAATATGCCCCCCAGATCTGATCGGGGGTGGGTGGGGGGCATATAAAATATTTTATATGTTGAAGTTGCCGAAATAAAACATTTTTATGAAGTTTGGAAAACTCATAATTCCCTTTTGGGGAAAAAAGATTTAGTATAGATGAATACCGTGTTTACAATCTCTAAGGGGTTGCCCTGTGGGTTACTTATACTATGGATTAGAAAATACATGAATAATGTTGGTTGGTAATATTTGATATGTCTGATTAAGGGAAGCACCGTTCGGTCGTTTCTTCTTTCCAAGTAAATACAACGAGTTCGTTCTCTTTATATACTGCACATGTGTAATTTAACACACGAATGACGCAAGCAAGTCGAAATATGAAAAAAAGGCCTACGTCATATTTTTGTCAACTCATTTGGTAAAAATCAGTGGTAAATGAACATGTCGTATAAAACCCTGTATATGTATGGTAGCTGGCATGTTTAACCCTTTTCCTCATATTGACGACTTTTGACGACTCTGTAAAAGTCGCTTTGTGAAACCATTGTGATAAATAGAGCATTTGCTCCTATAGGAGCAAATGCTCTATTTATCACAATTGTTTCAAACTACAAAATTCAAAAAATTTCCTTTTCTCTCGTTAGTGTTCCTTTTCGGTAGATTTATTCAAAGAGTTTGTGTCTAAAATAGCCTATGAGGTAATGGGTTAACAACATTTAAACAGAACAGCAGATAAACATTTCAACACCTTGTTTAGTATGTTTTAATCAAGGGAAGTCTTCATATAGTGTTTAGCTCGCCTATCAGCAATTGTTTTATATAAGGATTGATGAATGAATGTCGAGCTGGAACGTCTACCTCATCGACGTCATTTATATAGTGAAAAATGAATAATAAGCTGGAATGTTGAGCTCGCCCATCGACATTCGCTTATATAAAGAATCCGAATGCCGAGCTGGAATGTTGAGCTTGCCCACCGACGTTTGAATTTATATAGGGAAACCGAATGTCGAGTTTGAATGTTGAGCTCGCTGATCAGCATTCAATTTTATAAATGGAAAATGAATTGGAGGGGGTTTGCTGTATGTCATTACAGAGGCGAACTGAAATGGTCCCAATGTTATAAAACGTCTGAGTCTGAGATCGTTCTCAAGTATCTGATTGGTCAGATTCTGAGCACCAATCGGATTCTTGAGAACGATCTCAGACTCAGGCAAAAAGTTTTATAACCTCGGGGCATGAGGTAGTTTATTGAGAAAATGTCCATTGTACATTATTGACTTTTCAGTAGTCAATACAAAAACAACGCTATTATAGTTAAAACTTTAATAACATCAATTCCATTCTGTGAATATAATGTTAATGGTTGTATATTATCACAACAAAAATAAAACAAACACAAAATGCTAAATTGCATAACAAACATATACATGTTAAAACAATGGATTTATAATCCGAGATAACAAAAGACGGAAGCTTTCCGCATTGTAACCGTTCGGCGATACTCAATCTGCTTTAAGTAGCCAGGACTGTCCATCAATATTATAGTGTTTGATTTTCTAGCCAATCTCCCATCAAATTGTTGTTTTGATTACAGTGAAACAGTCAAAACCCGCATAAAGCAGTTTTGAGTAACTTTACTCTGTTCCATATTACATAATTATTGTCATATAATTCTAACGGTCACTCTACAATTATATAGTGGTAGTGATATATGACATATAAATTATGATGTGAGCTTTCACAAGCGGCCATTCATTTATTGAGCACAAGGATTTGAAAAAGCATGTGGTAGCTAAATGAAGGGCAAACGTAATATAGAAAGCTCATATTCTACATTACTATTAACCTGCATTTAGCTACCACTTGCCTTATAAACACATATTATGACCTCGTTTTGATGGCCGCCTAAGTTGAGACAGATTCTACAGTAACAGAAACATTGACATGTCATGCATATAACATTTGGCTCTTACGTATACAATAAAACCTCTCTTTACCGGATGATAAATTTAGTATAAATATCGGTCTTGGGGACAAGTGACAGCTTAATGCAGGGTGAAAGTCATGCAGAAAGCTCCTCTAGGAGCTTTCTGCATGACTTTCACCCTGCATTAAGCTGTCACCTGCCTAAAATATCTAAATTCTTCTCTACTAGAATTCCGGTTAAGAGAGGTTTTACTGGACTATTGATTTATACTAAGCACGATCTCACTAACAATTACAAACTGTTTTGATCTAAAATAAACGCCAAGTAACTTGACGTGTAATGAGGATCCGATCTGTTTAAAACTCGGCCAATATTTTCTCTATTGAAAATGTGTTAATTGGTCTCTTCACGAAAATGTATTAAATGATTCCCTCCTACAATACTTTTAGACCCATCCTCTTTGAATTAATATACTGAAAAGGAGCATTAATTATAGAAAAGAAGAATTTTAGATTTGTATAGTTTTGAAACTATTGGGATAAACAGAGCAAATGCTCTATTTATCACAATGGTTTCGAAAATGAGTTTTACAGGGGCGTCAGTAGGAGAGAATGGGATAACTTATGTAAAATTTTCAAGGGGATGTTTTGCTTTTACACAAACACTATAGAGCCAGATCTATATAATTCCGTAAGCAGAACAGAGCAGACTCTGAACAGAGGCAATTTTAACCCTTACCATGATGTGAAAAAATAATGTCTGCTTAAAGTTTTAAATTTTGACAATGTATGATCTGATCTAGCTTCTGAAAACATATGTACCAAATGTCATGTCATACGCTTTTGATAAACTATTGACCAAAGCCAAACGCTTCTGATCCTGATGAGATGCCGAGTTGCCGAGTTACTCGACATTTCATCTGGGTCCAAGTTGTTTGCAAATGTGACTAAATTCGATTGAGGCTAAAAGACGTCCAGCTGGTTCATCTGAATACGGCAACTAACAGCGGTCGCATACTGCTTTGAACAACGGTTTTATTAGATTTTGCACAATGTTTAGACGCAAGTCCTCCAAATGTTTACTAATTCAACTACAATCGTTGTCTTAACCCTTTCCCTCATATAAACGCGTTTTCACGCATTTGCAAACAGAGTAGACCCAGATCAGACGTCTCCTAGAGGAGCCGTCTGACCAGGGTCTACTCTGTTTGCTAATAGAATTTCAAAGATCAGTGTCTTTACTTTCTAAAATGGTTAGTTGCAATTTTCCATCTTCCATATTTCGTTATAATCATTTTATCTATGAATATTCAGTAGGTATTGAAATTTGGAATGAACACAGAACAGGGAAAAGGTTAAGTCTTAATGTGATATCGATGCCTTTTAACGCCTTTGCAAGCAGAGTACACCCAGATCCTGTAAGAGCCGTCTGATCAGTGATAGCTTTGCTTGCTTTCCAAAAAATATCGGATTATACAGTTTCTGAAATGGCCAAACATTCCCATGTTCTTTTGACATAATAAACATGTGTTTGTGAAACGCTATGCCCCCGACTTTGACCCTGAAGGATGACCTTTACCTTTGACCCATGGACGCAACACATCGCCCTTGTGTGATGAACATTTGCGTCAGGTTATTTTGAAATCCATTCGCAGATAAAAAAGATATAGAAGGGACGGACGGACGGATGGAAGGACAGACAGACGGACGGACAATGCGATTACTGCATGCCCGCCGTTGAGGGGCATAAAAAGCAATTAATGAATATTCATGAACCCTTTCCGTCGTATAAAAGCTATTTCACCCATTTGCAAATTTCACCCATTTGCAAACTGGGAAGACCCAGACCAGACGGGTCCTATAGGAGCCATCTAATCACGGTGTGTTCTGTTTGCTAATAGACATTGATAGTTCGGTTCCTTTACTTTCTAAAATGATCTTCCTTTCATATTTCTATTTTCATATTCAGAAGGTATTGAACTTTTGAATAAACACAGAATATGGATAATTCATGTATTATGAAGTAAATGGTGAATATGTTAAGAATACAAACTACAAGGCTGATTAAAAAAAATGATGATAGTGTTGTTGATGCTTTTACCCATTCAGCCCTGAGAATCTTTAATTTCTAAAAATGCGTTATTTCTTAAATTCTTTTTGCGATCAGAGTGTCAAAAAGTTTGGATCTTGATGAGACGCCGAGTTTGCAAATGTAATCACAAATTTGTCACCCAGACTGAATGGGTTCTTTGCCAAAACAGTTACAGAGATATATAAAATAAGCGTTATTCTAACACAGGTAAATTATGACCATATTTCACAATTTTCTACATCAAAGGTCCAGGGACCTGTCTAACGACAAATTGTACTATTAAGATCACCATAAGTACTAATGTACGATAATTGATAATACCTACATATCATATATTATCGCATTTTCTATCGAGCAACAATTTAGGCTTCCCCCGTATGACACATACAATACGACGACCGTAACTTTCAGTTTCAGTCGTATCTAAGAACAATGGGCGATAATATAAGTCGTACACTCTTTCGTAAGAAGGACACCATGATAACAATCTGCCCTTCTTGAATACACACCTTTAGTTATATTGGTATTATCGTTTTAAAGTGATAGTCTCTTCTAGCAAGGCGTTTTAAAATGCCTTAAAATCATACAAATTATTTGTTTATATGTTAAAAAGAAGTATGTAGCAAGAAAACCATTTAATTAATCACTGAAGAAGACAAACCTATATGTGTTTAATATAGAATACCAAATGTTATTCCAAAATGTATTAGCCCTTCTCTTGCTGAATTTTAAAATACATTTCCCCCTTCTTCACCCATGCCCTGTTGCATAATTAAATATATCTTCACTGTGTACAAGTATTTCGCTGTGCAATCACTGCTGTGGAGTGCACTGGTTGCACGATCAACTTGTAAATAGTGCAGACCCTGATGAGACAGCTCCTGCAGGAGCTGTCTCATCTGGGTATTCACTATTTACAGGTAGGTATATTGACGTGAATAGCAAGCGAAGGGTTAATATGTATTTTCGTTACTGTTCGACATAGGCCGACACTATACTGTTGTAGACAGAATGACGAAAATGTTTTATTTTGTATCACAGGGACATTTTCGATATGAGTTTAAATTGACAATCTTCATAATAATGATTGAAAATAACAAATACCACATTCTATGATGTTATTGAAAACATGGGCTAATTGTGGGGACTATCACTTTGAAATAACTGCGTTGACAAACATGGTATAAAACATTTAACATTTAACTGATCTTGCATACGTTTAATTAACTCTGTGCACGCTAGCGGCGAAATTGTGATTACCCATGCAAACAGTTTGGATACAGATGAGACGCCGCATGATGCGGCGTCTCATTAGGATCCAAACTGTTTGTCATCTTGACCATATTTTTGCTAAGAAATAAGAGAAAAATTATTTTAAGTATTGAAGCAGACGACAGTTGTTGCAGACGAAAAATTACTTAGCGTGCAAAGAGTTAAAAACAAAATCAAAGAAGCAAACACAAACAGTATCATTAAATTACTGGAAATGTACATCATATGGAATTGGAGTGAGTGAGTGAGTTGGGTTTTACGTCCGACCAACAATATTTCAGTTATTTGCAGACGGCACCCGCATGAGACAAGTTATAGTGCTGCCTCACTGGAATACCCCTGCCGCAGGTACATGGCAAGGGCACCCCACCCAGTCACATTATCCTGACACCGGGCCGACCAGTCCTAGAACTACACCTTTAATGTCGAGCGTAGACAAGGGAGCTACTAGTACCAACTTTTAACGACTTTTGGTCTGTCGCGGCCGGGGATCGAACCCACGACCTTCCGTACCGCAGGCCATATGGAATTGGAACAAATTCAATTAACCAACGTTAGTGATCATGCTCACATACCCCTAGCCGCTGCCTTGTCAGAGAAAAAAAGAGGTCCCCCATGACAGATTCTTCTCGAAATCGAACTCATCCAAGCTTTTATTTATGACAATTCTTAAAGCAAATTTGACATAAATTGGTAAAGAAATAAAAAAGCTAGATGAGCAACAATGTATTATGATACACGGACGGACTGATTGACTGACGGACTGATGGACGGACGGGCGGACATTCGGGCTGACGGACGGACGGGTAAAAAACTACATACCCCGTACAATTTCATGGCGTGGGGTATTATCAACGTTATTGATAACCCAAAAGCAGAATCAATGACGCAATCAACCATGCTTTCATCCCGTCGTCAATCACATTGATCTGGCATGTAACTAATTTATCTGATACAATATTAAACATGTTTGTACGTTATATACGATAAGCTGGTTTTATTGCTTAATCACATAACAAATAATGCTCGAAAGGCATTCAGCTGTGTGGTTTAAAAATAAAAACAGTAAAATGAATAATCAATCCATACAATTACAGTCATTCTTTGTAAATAATAATTTATAGAAAATTATAAGTTCAAATGATCTGTAATTAAACTGTATGACATGTAAATTGTGTCCAAAAAGTAGGTCCGCGTCCTATTTTCCACATGGTCGCGTGTGGCCAATTAGGATCACGGATCTGAATATCATAACTTCAAAGTTATATAACAAAAAAAATTCTAAATCATGCTTGCACTCTTACAAACGTGAATGATATCTTATATAGATACATGACATATAAAAAAACCGTGGATACCATTTAACGGAAACAGTTATTAAGTATTATTTACATTCCACTTTCTGTTTAATACTTTACACTCAACATAATCAACGATAACGTAAGCAAGCAAATGTGAATTGATTAGCTAAATACACGAATGGCATAATCAAATGTTCGGCAACACAAGAAATTATTGGGACTGTGCAAACAAAAACATTGGTCAGATTTGCCACAGGAGCTATATCTATATGATTCTAACAGCTCATCTCGACGATTGCATAATTGAACAAGAAACCGCCAATGTCGGTATGGCCGGATTGCCGATTAAAGTGATATAGCTGAACAGTCAATCATTATACATTTCTGCATCAGCAGATGCTGAAGGCATAATAAATGAAATATTAGATCAGAGCAGTTCAAGTATTTATGCATAATAAATATTTAAACATATTCCAATTGCATGTAATGAGGTCCTCAATATGATTCCACATGTTAAAAAAGGTCAATCTAGAAATTCATTGAAGCATAAAAAACAAGAGATGTCTGTAAAACATGTATACCCCAGACCCCCTGACCTTTGATCTAGTGACCTCAACTATAGAGGTCATCTAGTGGTCATGACTAATCACCACAGCAACTTTGACGATCCTAAGCCAAACCACTAACCATTTATTGATCTGAAAACATTTCACAAGTTAAAGTGATGGTGACCTTGACCTTTGACCTAGTGACCTCAACAACTATAGGGGTCATATAGTGGTCACGACCAACCACCACCGGAAGTTTGAAGATCCCCAACCAAACCATTGAGCAGTTAATTATCGGAAACCATTTCATCAGTTAAGGTCATGGTGACCTTAATCTTTAACTTAGTGACCTCAAAAGCAACAGGGGTCATGTAGTGGTCATGACCAACCACCACAGCACGTTTGAAGATCCTAAGCCAAACCAATGAGCAGTTATTGATTGGAAACCATTTCACCAGTTAAGGTCATGGTGACCTTGACCTTAGACCTAGTGACCTCAAAAACAAGAGGGTTCATCTAGTTATCATGACCAACCAATACAGCAAACTTGAAGATCCCAAGCCAAACCCTTGAGCAGTCATTGATCAGAAACAATTTGACCAGTAACGGTCATGGTGACCTTGACCTTTGACCTAGTGACCTCAAAAACGATAGGAGTCATCCAGTGGTCATGACCAACTACCACAGCAAGTTTGAAGATTCTAAGCCAAACCCTTGATCAGTTAATGATCGGAAACCATTTCACCAGTTAAGGTCATAGTGACATTGACCTTTGACCTAGTGACCTCAAAAACGATAGGAGTAATCCAGTGGTCGTGACCAACTACCACAGCAAGTTTGAAGATTCTAAGCCAAACCCTTGATCAGTTATTGATCGGAAACCATTTCACCAGTTAAGGTCATGGTGACATTGGCCTTTGACCTAGTGACCTCAAAAACATTAGGGGTCATCTAGTGGTCATGACCAACCACCACAGTAAGTTTGAAGATCCCAAGCCAAACTCTTGGGCAGTTATTGACCGGAAACTATTTCACCAGTTAAGGCCATGGTGACCTTGACCTTTGACCTAGTGATATTAAAACAAGAGGGTTCATCTAGTTGTCATGACCAACCACCATAGCAAATTTGAAGATCCTAAGTCAAACCCTTGAGCAGTTAATGATCAAAAACCATTTTACTAGTTAAAGTCATGGTGACCTTGACCTTTGACCTAGTGTCCTATAGGGGTCATCTAGTACTCATGACGAACCATCACAGCAAGTTTGAAGATCCCAAGCCAAACCCATGAGCTGTTATTGATCGGAAACTATTTCACCATTTAAGGTCATTGTGACCTTGACCTTTGACCAAGTGACCTCAAAAACAATAGGGGTCATCTAGTTGTCATGACCAACCACCACATCTTGAAGATTCTAGGCCAAGTCGTTTATTAGTTATCGATCGGAAACGAAAAGGTCAACCTGGAAATTCTCTAAGTTAATGAAGCGTAAAAACTATGTCAACAAGAGTACCGCATACGGTACATAATACGCCCACTTGCAAACTTTCTCTGATTCAACATGCCTTATAAGTGTTGACATTTTCTAATCTGTGCTTCAGAACGATTTCCATATTAAGGTGATACTATTTTTTTAAAAAATGAAGTGAATATCTTATTAAATAAAAAAGTTAAATAAAAAATATCCTCATATTTGCAGATTTTTGAAAAGCGCAACGGCCATAACTCTGTAAAGACAAACTGAATGAACCTCAAAATAAACTCAGCTTCAGATTTTGTTGCTTAAAACATTTCTTTTAAGTTTCATTTTTATCATTTTAATAGTTTTCCCAGAAATCAAGAGACAAACTAAAAGCTGACCGACAAACAAAGCAATGAACACACAAAATTCAAGGACCATAATTTTAGAATAAAATGAAAAAATCAAGTGAAACTCAGAATCAACTCAGCTTCAGATCTTGATACATTAAACATTTGTGTGAAGTTTTATTAATATCTGTCGAACAGTTTTCCGAGAAAACTGCGGACAAACAAAATGTTGACGGACGAACGAACGAACGAACGAACGAACGCACGAACGAACGAACGAACGGACGGACGGACAGGGCCACGCCAATATACGACCACCTTTATTAGGTGGGCGTATAAAAAGGGGTCATAGTAACCTGCTAACCTATGACATGTAATGTGACCCTCATTCTGGACCAACATGCCAAGTTTGGTTACTGTAGGTATTATACTTTGGCTATAACTAACTCAAACAAAAAGGTCAACCTGCAAATTCTCTAAGTCAATGAAGCGTAAAAACTAGGTCAAATAGGGTCATAGTAACCAGCTAACCTATGACATGTAATGTGACCCTCATTCTGAACCCACATGCCACGTTTGGTTACTGTAGGTATTATACTTCGGCTATAACTAACTCAAACAAAAAGGTCAACCACGGCCGGCCGGCCGGCCGGACGGACGGCATTCGCCAATCTATAAGCCTGGATTGCGAGCAATCCGGCCAATAATCATATTTGATATAACCATTTGCAACATTAAAAGCTTTAAGAATGTTCGCGAGAAACCTGTAATTAGCGAAAACAAGAACATTTGACCAGTTTATATGTACATTTCTTATGTATCTACATGTATATATACCACCGCTTATAGAGACCGACTGCCACTAATTTGTCTACAGTACGTAATGTGGTATGTTATATTATTTTATCTATGCACTGGCATATTTTTTTTTAAGTTGATCCATAAAGGAAACGAACCGTTCACGCCACCTTTGGTGCGACAGTGACACCTTAAATATAAGCAACTGTATACCAAAGGTTATTTCAAAGACAACATATGCGGATTGACTTATGTTGACTTTTCGAAATGCTGAAATGTCTCTTTTCATTGAAATCCTATGGAATAAAGCATCTAAAAGTAGACAATGCATCCCCTTGAACAACAACCAAGGAAGCATTACACAGAGAAATCAGAAATTGTACCATAATAAACAACATTTTGGTCAATATGCACTTAGCTTTCTCTCAAAGACTGGGCTGTTTTAAATGTAGTTTTGCATTGCAGCTTATTGGAAACACTGGGGACTTGCTTCTCTGAAAGAGTATGGAAGAGTCTGCAATCGTTACTTCACTTCATTCAATTCGTCTTTAATAACCTCTTTGCCACACGAACATTGCAATTCTGTGTCGGCACCAGTGAATTCCAATTTTGCGTTACAAATCGAGCAGCCATAACGTTTTAAGAGCTTGACATCGTAGGCTTCGAATCCATGTTCTATGGAAAACCCTAGTCTGAATTCGACGCGATGATTGACAAAACGTTTTCCTTCCAAGTTCACCACTTTTGGGATAAAGAAAACCTTGACCGAGTGGATTTCAAGATCGAATTGAATTAAACTGCTGAGTTTGTTAGTATTTGGGTACAATATGGTACCCTTGCAGACGGCAAGATTAGAAAAGTTCACACTTATATCATTTTCTGAATAAACCCCGACGTGTCTTTTCCCAGGTATCAGCTGTTTAATCCCATCTTCTGTGTCGCCCAACCACTCCCGGGGATACTTCGGGCGAATGATCAAATGTGTCATTTTTGAAAGCTCTTCTTTCGATGCAATTGCATCAACGAGACATTCCGTTTTACCTTGTGAATTACCACGTCCAAAACCTAAGAGACTGCGGATAACAAACATATAAAATGTTGACAGAGGCGACCGTAGTATTTCATGCCATTTTTCCACGTGATTCAGGACATGTTCTAGAGAATAGTTTGTACTGAGTTTTTCATGTCGGATTGCAAATATCCATTCTCGAAAATCTCGTTCAAGGTCTTTCTTGCTGTAATCTGGCTGCAGTCCGGATTCCTGAACGCATGCAAAGTTCTGCTCATACAGGTTAATGATTTCACTGATGTCATCTTTGTCATCGATATTTTCAATTCCAGTCAGAGCGTTAGATATACCATACTTCAACTTCTTTGCGGTTATTTGTAATCGCCTATTGGCAATGGAGTTGTCTGTGGGTGCCGAAGGCATCGAGATCGACTGTCTTTGAAACAAGTTGTTAAACCAAGTCACATACTTTCTAAGCGATGATATGTCTTCCCCGACCAAATCAACGTCATCGTAGCATTCCATAATCAGATTTTCAACTGTCGAAATGCTTCCCTGAACAAATGCTTTTGAATCAACATCTGCCTCTGATGTCAAAAAAGCGGGAATCCATCCTCCTTGGCTTTCAGATTTAAAGTTTCGTAAGGCAAATTCGCAGATTTGCAGTCGAACTTTAATCTCTCCTGTATATGCAAACAGGTAAACTTGGTGGGAATCCGGCGTGATGTCTCTGCACATCTTGAACAGTTCGCAAGCGTGTTCTGCAATAGGGATGATTTCCAACATGAATTGTTTGAGGAGAGACTCGTCAATGCAGTTGGTCCTCTGATTCCTCTGAGTTTTTATGTATTTCTGTACAGAACGTTGCTTAACCATTCCGTACATATGGTAAATATGCATCAAAGACAGCTTATTTCCCTCATCAACGTCTTCCGATTTCTTACCCTGGTCTCGTTTTTCGCAGAGTTGTATAGCCTTTTGGAAGCACTTTTCTGCCACCGTCTCGTCGTCTGATCTACAAAACGCATAGAAACGACCCAAATGAGCACAAAAGTTTGGATCGTCTGGAAATGAGTCTGACAACTTCTGAATGACTTTCAATCTTTCTGTGAACAATGGTCTACCTCCAGGAATGTCGATCATTAATTTTGATAGTACTGGTCTTCGGCGAGACTGTTCTTCGTTTTCGCTTATGTCCTTTCCGTCTCTAAAAATGAACGTTTTCGCAAGAACTATTCTGAGAGTTAATGAAATGGCCGAGCTAATCTTTCTTTTTTTGCTGGCGTATTCTATGAAATCAAGACAAAATCTTGATAAATTTCGACACGCTCGTTCGCTCAAATGTTCTTGTCGTTCGACATCTTCCCGTCCTGTTAATATTTGCTCGAGGATCTCCTTTGCCACAATATAGTGACATATTCGAATATTGTTTCTTCTTGAATTGTTTGTTTCATACACAACAAATTGTTCAACCGGGTGTGGAAAGTCTTCCTCAAGGGTCATGTTGTAATTTGAAGGTTTTCCAAAAAGTGCAGCAAAAAACTGGCACGGCACTGAGGTCTGTCCATAGAAATACACAAGGGAAAGATATCCAAGGCATTTCTGCCAGGGAGTCAGATCTCCCACCGAAGCTTTTTTAAGCTGTAGGTAACCTTGAACGAACGATACTACACCTTTGAATTCATGCAAATACACCGTCATTCCAAACTCAAACAAATAATGATTAATATTTTTCAAACAAACATCTTTCTTTAGACGTTCCAATGCGTTCCGTTTCTTTTCATCTCGTTTCTCGCCAAATTTACTGGACAATCTGGTTGCTTCTTCCGGCGTAACTAAGCCTTCCAGAAAAACCCCGTCCTTTACATTGACACTGCCACTAGGTATACGGTACGGATAGCGTTTCACGTAAACAAGTATTGCATATTTCAAACGTTTGGACAGATATCTGACTTTCGTGTCTTCTTCCCCGTCTATCAGAATCAAAACGGGCAATCCAGTTTTATCATACAGGAATGATACCTTTTTGACTAGTTCATCGTTTGTTGACCCTGTTCGAAGTTTCATGTGTACACTTGGTACTTTCTGGTGAAACTTCCAGAGAACTGATTGGCCAAGTGTTGTTCCACCTGATCCTGGTGCATGGAAGACAGTGATGACACTTGTTTTAAACTCTTCGAGATGTGGCCTAATTTTGTCTTCCAATGTTTTCGCCCTTTCTCTTTCGATTGGTATCTGATCATTGTCACCGTTGCGTTTGTACCATGCAAACCAGTGAAGATTACCACCTTTGTAAAATGTATTTATTTCTTCGTCAAGCTCGTCCTCGTCATTTAAACCTTTTGTGTAAGGATTATGCAAATACAATACTTCAAAGTCATCTCGCAACCATGCTGCATCAATTTCACTTATATCTGCACCTGTGTGCCCTTCATCTGTAGGAAGAACATAGCTCACACTGCGTTCTTCATTAGAAGACATGCAACTGAAAATACCATGGAAAAGGTTCTCAAAATCCAACTGGCAAACAGTTAGGCTCGTTCGAAACTCTATGTTCAGAAAATTCAGAAACGTGTCCTCGATTGATGTTTCAGGTTCTTTGTTTATACAGACAACAATGTTTGGGGTAGATGTAAGTGTTTCGTTAAGCCTGTCTAACTGTTTAGACATAAAGGGAAGCAATTGTTTATTTTTTGGCCACAGTACAACGATAGTAAGCACGGTGTAATCTGCCGCAAAACGTGCAAGAGATTCGCAATTGTTGTAAAGGTTATTTTTTACTCGTCTCATCCATGTGTTTGTGCTTTCTATTTCGTTGTGTCTGTGATCTGTGCGAGAGTCTGGTATCTCTTTTCTGCCTCGCATAAAACACCACCAAGTACTATGTTCTGAGATACTCTCCACTGGTTCTTTATGTGTACGAAGACGCAAATGCCTTCTTGTTCCGAGTTTATCCTGAACAATGTTCAGAAGGCCATCACTGCAACTAAAGATGTCAAAGTCATAAACACAGATCCATGGAACAATGGCCAGTGCTTCCAAGTTCTTAGTTGTGTTCGGTACATCACCGGCAAGTAAGACAAAATGTCCCCTTTGAAATGTTTTGACCGAACTTAAGAAATGTTCAACTGTGTTTCCAGAAGACACGTTTAATGCAGAACTTGCATTAAACTCTTCGTCGCTGTCTGAGTTGTCTATATCAAAACGAGTGTCCATTGATGTAGACTCTCCGTTCTCATTTGATTGATTCTGTCCATCAAGACCTGTTTTACCCAAAAACCATTGATACACAAGGCTAAGATCCATGTCCGTAGTTTTATTGACGATGTAGTTTCCCCCCTTTCGTGTCAATACGTCTCCTACCTCTGATCGGATTTTGGCTTCCTCAACTTCTAATACTTGTTTAACAGCACACGGGCTACCTTGTCCATAACTTGACCCTATTTCAATTATTCCAAACAACATTTCGTTATAATAAGAGGTATAACAGGTATAGTGTGGCCTTTGGCTAAAATGAGATTGCTGAAATAAACCCTGACAAACTGAATCATCAAGAGGTTTATCAATTCCTGAAAGTACTCCTGAACTAATACCGGCAATTATATAAGACTTGACACGTTGTGGTGTGTTCCACATACTAGCAAGATGAAGAGAAAACAATAATGGACTTTTCATATACACATCTAAACTAGGAACGTGCAAAATATCGTCACATTCACCCTTTTTGAGCAGTAGTTCAAACTTGCCTTCATCGAAGTTGCTCATGGCCTTCATTTCGATAGTTCTAGACTCTATATGCTGTACCCTATCTCTTCTAGCGTTTCGTTTACTCTTAACCTCTACCCAAGTATCGCTCATGTCTTCATGGTCATTGTTGTTGTCTACAGATTCAACCTCTTGCGTTTCCCTTTCGTAAACTACTATTAATTGTTCATTTGCTTTTGTAACGCCTCCATCGTCTACTGCCTTTTTCACAACTGTTCTCGAACTTCGGTGCTTACTTTTGAGACGAACACATTTGATACCCTTCTTTTTAAATACGTCAAATATATTTTTGTGTTTAATCAGAAAGTCTCGAAGATTCCAATCAGACAATTCTCTAAACGATTTGGCTTGAACACATTTTAATTCGTCCTTCACGCTGCCTTCCAGCTCTTCTAGTGATGGAGGACGGTAAAACCTTTCCAAAAGCTTTGTCAAAAACAGAATACCAAGCTGCTCTCTGGAGTCTTTGGTTTTCTCATCTGAAGAAAAGATAAAAGGGTCGCATGGTACAGTATGACAATCACCTATTCACATAAAATACACTTATTTAACAAATGCTTACATGTAATTTGCGTATATTGTGATATGTACTTTATTGACAACACTGTGGTAATCTAAACTGCTTAGTGTAGTTGGTTGGTAAAAAACTGTTTTATCTGAGAAACCATATCGCGTTATTAGATTTGGTGATATAAGCGGACTGAAGTAAGTGTAAAACATTACTAATATACGTGTAGCATAACTTTGCAATAATTTTCAATATGTTAGCCTTTTGTAATTACACCAATGGGACACACAGGGTAAATTGTATTTGAAGAATCTGCATGACATAGTTTAATGCGTATTAATACTATAGCTGCTTCAGTCATGCTACAGTGGATGATTGACCTACCTTTATGATCGACACAGGCGCTGTAGTCAACTCCACTACATACAGTTAAAACATTGCCGTCACCAAGTTGTACATTTTGACAGTTGACAACATTAATTATGTTATCTGAAACAGAATGCATTAGAATTGTAGGTCAAATGCCTCTCTCTCTCTCCATATACTGTGAACAGTTTTGATTTCGCCTGGAATTCCATCCATAAATGCTCCAGACCCACATTATTTTAACAATGTGTCTACATGCAGCTTATCTTAGATTTAGTCACACTGTTTTCCCTACTCAAACAAGTAGTGGATGGGGGACTAGGATGTTGGGAATATGAGAGTTGATATATAGCGCACCGTTTGGGTAACAATATACTATAGAGGATGAGTATCGTCCTCATGATAAATGCATCGTGCATTGTAGTATTGAACAGTTTGCTTAACGATTATTGCATGTCAAAATGGGCTTTCTTCTTTCATTGACGTTTCTTCATAGATCATACATTCAATGAAACTGCATTGTGCATTGTGCCTTATTACAAGAGCGCATTCGAAGTTGCATGTTGGGTTGTGCTTTATTTAACAATTACACTTCTTTCTTCATCCGTCGTTCATCATTATGCCTGTAGTTAACATCCTTTCTGCTTGGTTGAGGTCGTTTGGTTTATTTTACAATACACATGACCCAATGCGGTAAGTCCCTAGCAACAAGCATAAACCGAATGCCGAAGGCGTAATGCACTTCAGCCAATCTGGCCAAATAGGTGGCGCTTCTTAGAAAACCAGATATATATCAAAGTACTGAAAGTACTGAGGATGGTTTCAACGTATATCGAATTAAATGTTTGGTTTTTAAATGTAGCTTGAACGAAAAGAGAACATTGTGGAGAAACGGGGAGAAATCTTTCAAAACATTTTATGTCCGTCTGATCAAGGTCTGTTATGTTTGCTGATTAACTATCATTATAGATATGGCTTTACATAGTTTGCCATGGTAAAAACAATATATTTTTTTCAATATTCACGATGTTATTATTTTTCACATGAATATTCATTGCGAAAAGTGTCAGCTGTGTAATACCCTGATCGTCAGTGTGTGATAGACCACGTGTATCTGTGTTAAATGATTTAACCCTTTCCTTCATATAAACGCATGTTTAAGCATTTGCAAACAGAGAAGACCCATATCAGGTGGCTCCTTAGAGGACAGTCTGATCAGGATCTGCTCTGATTGCTAATGGAATTTCATTCATCTGTTTCTTTAGAGTTTCTAAAATGGCTGCAATATTCCGCCTTACATATTTTCATTATTATTTTTTTTTGTTCATTAATATTCTGTAGGTATTGGAATTTGGACTAAATATAGAACGGGGAAAGGGTTAATATTATAAACAGTAGAACCCCTCTAATGCGACCACTTAAAGAATAACCATAGCTGTCTTTATAAGCAGTTGGTTGCTTAATGCAGGACGAAAGTAATGCAGAGAGCTCCTATAGGAGCTTTATGCATAACTTTCGTCCTGCATTAAGCTACCACATGCCTCTGCCAGACATAACTATGCCCTTTTTTGGTGGTCGCATTAGATGATTTTTACTGTATATAAACATGCAGTGTCCGAACATAGCCCTTGAGAACTAGCAAAGTGCGAGTGAAAAATGGAAATAGCGAGTCAACATTTCATATTTTGGGTAACTTAGATGAACCCTGCAGTGGGGTTTTAAATGCATACAATGCTAACCCAGATAAATCAGGATATCTGCAACATTAAAAAACTCCCCGCATTGGACCATCATTATAAATAGATCTGATTCTCGACTAGTAATGATTACTTCTTGTAGTGAGGTTAGACCCTGATCAGATGTGACTCGTACAAGTGATACAGCTGACAAGGCATACACTGACATGCTTGTTTGAAATCTCATAGCAGGGTTAAAATACATGTACAGTCAATTCTGTCGATAGCGGTCAATCCTTAATTGATTGGGGATTGTTGCAAGGGCAGATGGTTGCTTAATCAAGGTTGAGAGCATACAGAAGGTTCATTTCGGAGCTTCCTACATTATATTCAACGTGCATTAAGCAATCACCCGTCTTTAAAATAATTCATGTTAAAGAGTGGTCACTATTGAGATGGGCTACTGTATTCTCACTTTTGGTTTTGACATTAAAAAAGTACCAGTCATAAATTGATTTTGTCAGTAGGAAATTTGGGCTCTGAGGAAACATTGCCAGTTCGAACCATGAAATATGTTTAATATAGCATAAAAGAAATATATTAGGTGAGAGAAAGAGTTGGCATGCTACCTTTAACCCTTTATTCCATTAACTCAGGCTTCTACGCATTTGCAAACAGAATAAACACAGATCAGACAGCTCCTGTGAAAGTCGTCGAAATCTCGGTGGCTCTGTTTCCCTGTTCAATATTCATTTAAGAAATGACATTAGTATACAGATGTTTTGTATTTTGGAAATGATAGAAACCAGATATTTATTCATAAGTTCATAAGCAAACAGAACAGACCCCGACCAGACGGACATTAAAAACGAAATAAAATTGCATCAAAAGGTTTTCCGGTTTTTTTTATTTATTTGTTTTACTTCCCCCCTTTTCTCCATAATCTTCTATTTTAAATTAAATGTAATGCCATTAGTTTAAAAATCTAAGTACAATTTAACACAGATACACATGACCTATCAGACATCGGCGATCAGGGTACTAGAATTATGAATAAACAGTTGATCCTTACTCAGTGAATATTAATGGAAGAATAATGACATTGTAAATATTAATTATACATGTATTGTTAAACTAGCATACGGACACAGGAATGTTTTACCATGGCAGACTATGTAGAATCATATCTAAAACGACAGATCATCAGCAAACAGGACAGACCCTGATCAGACGGACATTAAAAACAACGAAATAAAATTGCACCAACGGCAACGTCATTTTTTATGATATCCTCCTCCATAATCTTCTGTGATGCCATGAGTTTAAATCTAAATAGTGTTAATGAAAGATAGTTATTTATCAAATACATGTTTTATTATTATAATATTCTAATGTATTTTAATGTATACTCAAACTTCGATAAACAGTAACTACACAAACGACAATTTTCCATTCATAATCTTCTTAAGGTTGAATGTCGGATAAAGAAAGAAATTTCAAAAAAAGAAGGAAGCACATCGTGGCATGCAATAATCATTTAGCATGATGCATTTAACATGAAACAAACTGAAATGCCACAAAGCATGGTGCATTTTGGCGTTAATCGTCCTCAATAATATACCGCACATACTACTAGCAATAAGTATATGCATGCGTATATGTTTTTGTGTATACAGGTAAGAAAATATACCTCGACGTACGAGTTTAACACATATCTCTGGGGCGTCAAATTAGCCTATAGTTGGTAGTTGGCAGAAACGGGTGTTAATAAACACAACCAACCTACCAGATACAACGAGTCCATTTTATACGTCGAGGTATATGTGTATATGCGAGTACATTTTATAATCGTACTTCCAACACCGGTAATTATGTCGGTGTTCAATAAAACGAATCTCTGTCGGTATATTTGAAATCTTTGAAAGGTTGTCTACTGTAAAATTTGAGGAGGACAATATATTTTTGAGAATGTCTGACACGAAGATGCCTATCTTGGATGGGGTCGCTGCTTTATAAGACGAGGTCGCCCAAGGTCATCCCGATCTAGGACAAGGTCAAGATAATAGCCAAGGTCACCCCGATCTAGAACAGGTTAAGGGACAAGGTTAAGGTAAGAGGACTTAGGACATTGGACCAAGAAAGGTAGGACCTGAAAATGGTAGGTTGGTTGTGAGGTTAAAAACCCGTTTCTGCCAACTATGAACAAAATGGTATAAAACTTGTATGTCATCCTTATTATCATAAAATGTGCTCCCACAACGGAAGTGGTTATGTTATGTGATTTAAGTATAGACAATATTCCCAGGACAGAGCTTCTATGACTGAGGTCAGGGGCACAGTGTGTCTTGTGGTGATGCGAATCAGACACGAAATTAAAGGCTGAAACCAAAGGCAATTAATTGTGACCTTAGCCTTGTACATAGATGCTAAAACCAGAGTCCCTGCTTATAAAGCTTTCAGTTGAGTCTGATATCGTTCTGAAGTTTTTGATTGGTCAGATTTGATCTTTGGCTCAAATCTGACCAATCAAAAGCTTCAGAACTCAAATCTGACCAATCAAAAGCCTGAGAACGAAACTCAGACTTAATCGTTTTAGGAAGATGAATATTTAACAATATTTAAGCAATAAGGAGAGATTACAAAACGTTACAGCACTTGCAATAGATATACCACGGCGAGAGTCGGATATTTGGCAATTACAGTAAAACCCCGCTAATGCGACCACCTAAAAGAGGTATAATTCTGGGTGCTAGATGCAGGTGGTAGCTTAATGAAGGATAAAAGTAATGCAGAAAGCTCCTCTCTAGGAGCTTTCTGAATTAATTTTGCCCTGCATTAAGCAACCACCTGCTTATAAAGACACTCATATTTATTCATTAAGTGGTCGCATTAGAGGGGTTCTACTGTATTAACAGTAGAACTTATCTTAAGCGACCATTAAAACTATCTAAATCTGGACATTTTAGTCAAGTGGTAGCTTAATACAGGTCGAAAGTAATACAAAAAGCTCATACTGGAGCTTTATGTGGTCCTTTTACCCTGCATTAAGACACATGTGTCCAATGAATGAATGGTCGCTTAAGACAGACTCTACTGTGTGTTATATAGTGTTCATTGCAAATGAATTGGATTGAAATATGATATTGACGAACTAGCATATCTGATCAACCGACTTCAAGCATGTTACATTGTCGCATAAATCTTTGTCACGTTTGAATAGGCATTTAGTCTCTTCTGTACTCCGAGTTGTCGTCTGCAAACAGTACTCTGAGTTGTCGTTTGCAAACAGTCTGGATCTAAACTGTTTGCAAAGGTTATCATGAAGTCGCTACAGTAGTACAACGATCAGATGGCGTTGTTTACAAAACAGTACGTATGTAAACACAGAAAATTAACGATAAATTAAACTGCGATATGTTGTATAGGTTAATCAAGGTCTAACATCATAACCACTACACCACTGCTTCCTATCCTAATACACATGACATAGTTGTACTTATCGTTAATTTTCTGTGTTTACATACACACTGTTTTGGAAACAACGCCATCTGATCGTTGTACTACTGTAGTAGAGTGTTGAAGGTTAAACACCTGATAACATGTATACAAAGTTATTTTGAAACATGCATTTAGCTTTATGTTGTAACCTCTCGCGATTGCCAATACATTACATTACCCACCAATTAGCCCTTTCAGTACGAGAAACGAGACAGTGTACCAATATTCGTGAACCCAGATCTGCCATTTGATCTAAGTCTGAACTGTTTGTCATTCAAAATTAAACATTTCATATTGACTCTATTTAAACTAAACTGTGGTGGGGCAATCCACTTTCAACATGCAGTATTCATGTGGTTAAAACTTAACCAGTATTACATACAGAGCTATAGGTAAACATGCGTGACCAAATACTAAAATTGCCAGGAGTAAAGGAGCTACGAAAATGTCAGGCAAAATCTATCAACTTATTCTTAACTGTTCGATACCGATAAACATTTTTATAAAAAGAAGAGTAGTTAAAAGCTCTCTACGCATCAGGGATGAATTCTAAAGAAAGTGGGTATCTGTCTGTATCTACGAACTGTTTTGTGAACTACTTGATATTCATAGTCACCATTTCTTACACGAATTGATCAGGTAAACCATTTATTTAAAGCAAGACTTTTAACCCTTTCGGCGACAATTTTCTAATTGTCGTCTGCAATCCATTTTTGTTAAATCATTCGGTACAATAAAGAAATAAATGCAAATTTCAAAGGAGTAAAGCACAGGTATAGAAATAGAGATTGAGACAAAAAGTGAAGTCCCTGATCAAAACTAATAGCATCGAAACTAATGATCCCGAAGGACCAAAAATATAACAACACTGAGAATGAAGTACGTGGCGACTTTTTACGGCCGCCACACACACACTTAACACCCGCTGTAGTGAAGTACATAGATCTGAAAGTAGGAGATCCTACATACAAATGTAGTTTACATATTACCTGTACGAGATTGGTCATTTTCTTGTTTGGTCGTTTGCACTGTCTTTTGTTCCTTCATTTGTTCTGCCTTTGTCTTCTTCACCGTCTGTTGTTCCGTCTTTTCCTCTGTCTTTTGCCCCGTCCTTTCCTCTATCTTTTGCTCTGTCGTTTGCTCAGTCTTTTGTCCTGTTCTTCGCTCTGTCATAGCAGCAGGCTCTGCTTGCTTTCGATATTTCTTCTTTGGCATCTTTGTATTGATACCCACTCCCAGTTTTCCACTGAAATGGACTCATACTGTTATTTCTTCCTCTATATTTAATCAAAGCTCAACGAAAAAAACAAAGCTCAGTGATAACACGTTGCTTCTTTTTTCAATTCGTATTGTGTTGAAGGGGGGGTGGGTATAATGAATAAATACGACCAACAATATATATAAATAAACTGAGAAAATGACTTCTTTTCTAAAAATAAACGATGTAATATTTACGTGTTTGATGCGATCAAACCATTCTACAAATCTATATAAAATATCAACGTTTATTGGTTTCCCAAAGCCATTTCCCCAATGAATATTAATCTAGGAATTTAATACTGCATCAATATTCATGGCCTGGATATTTATAATTCGACATTGACAAGGTAATGTTTGGCTGTGACAGAAATATCAGATCTATTGTACTCCATAAGCAAACGGAGGAGACCCTGGGTCTATTCTGTTTGCAAAGGGTGCCAAAGTCATCCCATATGGGCGAACGCGTTAATCTTGGATTCACTTCCAATACAAAAGTAACACAAAAACTTGAAACTTAATAAGATGTGTATGTGAAACACTATGTCCCCCGCCCAACTTGACCTTTGACCCGGAAGGATGACATTGATCTTGACATGTCACCCCTGAAAATGTGCAGCTTCATGAGATGCACATGTATGCCAAATATCAAGTTTCTATATCTACTGGTTGAAAAGTTATACCAAAGTTAAATCAGTGATTTTACCTATATATTTGACCTCTGACCTTGAAGGATGACCTGGACATGTCACCCCTCAAAATGTGCGGCTTTATGAGATGCATATACATACATGTATGCATGCCAAATATCAAGTCTCTATCTGTAGTTAATCAAAAGTTATGACAACTGTTAAAGTCGGTGACAAACAGACAGGGAAAAACCAATATGCTCCTAATATTTTATCGGGGGGGGGGGGGGGGGGGTTGAGCATAAAAACATTGAAACAGGTAACACGCACAATCGAACGCCGAACAGTACACGCTCGTGCAGCGGCGGGGATTGGTGAAATCCCGGACACGCATGTTCTGTCAATGGTAAACAATGTAGACCCAGATCAGATTTGACTTAACACTGTCTGCCATGGTCAATTTATCCCATGTTCATATACCATTATCAATATTCACGACGTCATTATTTCTTACATGTATGGAAAAGGCTCCAATGAGATAACAGAAACCAAGATCTCCTCCTTCCATCATTCTTACATTGGCTGCTGACTGGGGTGGGGGGGGGGGGGTACAGTAGGACCGACATTAAGCGGTCATCAAAAAGAGGTCTAATTACGGGTATGTAAGGCAGGTGGTAGTTTAAATCAGGTCAAATGTAATGCAGAAAGCTCTTAAAGGAATTTTCTTCATTACTGTTGCCCTGGATTAAGCAGCCACCTGCCTTTTAACCATTCTCTTGCTGAATTTTAAAATACATTTCTCCTACTTTACCCATGCCCTGTTGTATAATTACATATATCTTAACTGTGTACACGTATTTCGCTGTGGAGTGCACTGGTAGCACAATTAACCTGTAAATAGTGCAGATCCTGATGAGACAGCTCCTGCAGGTGAATACCCAGATCAGCCACCCCGCCTGAGTGTCATCAGAATATGGACTAATGTGTACCCTACCCAATGTAAATGTTAATCAGATTTCTGGTCGTAGAGTTGATGTCTGATCTGGGCCTACTATGCAATCTGTCTTGTCTGAGACAGCGCCTCGTACTCTCAAGAACCGCTCTACATCGGCCATTTCACGCCTTATTTAATGAATATTCATGTAAGAAATAATGACATCATGGACAGTAATTCGAATAATTGAGACGCTCGTTATAACACAATGAGATATGGGTCCATGCAATAAAGCTTTTTAGTTGAGTCTGAGTTTGTTCTGAAGCTTCTGATTGGTCAGATTTGAGCCAAAGGCTCAAATCTGACCAATTAAAAACTTGAGAAGGAACTGAGACCGAACTTAAAAGTTTTATAAGCATGGATACGGATCTCTTGCCCATTTGGCATTGGCAGAAACTGTAGAATAATTACCTTTATTATACTGTATGCAAACAGGGCAGACCCTGATCAGACGGCTCCTTTGATATGGGTCTACTCTGTATGCAAATGTGTAGTAAGGCGTATATGTGGAGTAAAGGGTTAATAAACAAACATAACTGCTTTAAGAAGTTGACTGAAACTAACTAAAACAGAAAATATACAGGATTTGTCGATTTTGACTCTACTCTTTTTGAGGTACGGAAAGTCGTGGGTTCGATCCCGGGTCGCGACAGACCAAAAGTCGTTAAAAGTTGGTACTAGTAGCTCCCTTGTCTACGCTCGACATTAAAAGGATTGTTCTAGGACTGGTCGGCGCGGTGTCAGGATAATGTGATTGGGTGGGGGTGCTCTTGCCATGTGCTCACGGCAGGGGAATTCCAATGAGGCAGCACTATAACTTGTCTCAAGCGGTGCCGTCTGCAATACTGTTGGTCGGACGTAAAACCCAACTCACTCACTCACTCACTCTTTTTGCAAATGCGTTAAATGAAGACTAAAAAGTTAAAAGAGACTAAATAGGTCGTTTGCCTTAGTGACAATATAAACTATATAAGGTTTGTCCTGCTTAACCCTTTACTCCATAAATATGCCTTTCTACACCTTTGCAAACGGAGTAGATCCAGATCAGACGGTTCCTATAGGAGCCGTCTTATCAGGGTCTGTTCTGTCTGCTTATGAAATAAGATAGGTATGATTCTATAATTTCTGCCATTGTCAACATCTATGTTCATGTGCCATATTATATATAAAAAAAAACACCAAACAAACCAATATTGATCTTCATTGTGTGAATTAGTTCTTACATGAATATTCATGGCGGAAAGGGTTAAGCTATGTCCTGTATTAAAACGTATTAGAGAGATTCTTACCTTTCTGTTTACATTTTGTTTTATCCTTCTGCTATAACACCGTCAAATAGTGTCGTTGTTTTAATGTAGGCCTACTTGGAAATCCCAGACGCTTACCGCATTATCTCGTGATTCGTCTGGTTGCTAAGATGCTAAAACACTAACTATAACAATGCACATTGCACATTAACCCACATTTCAGTTCGCACATTTTCCGAAAGCAGTAGGCCTATTTCATTGTAGATAGGTGAAGGACAATCATATTCCGTCGGATCGGATACGAATTAATTCAATTTTAGTTATTAATATAGTTATTTACATAGACTGGCATTATGGCATAATTATATTAGATCTAGTAAAATAACAATGATATATTGCTTACTTCAGCAGACGACAATATAGATGCTGTCCTACAATCTAGACTATGAGTAATCGGGGATATCCGCAATCAATCTGGGGTACGTAACAATCACCCAATCCAACGTCAACACGATCGGTAAAGTATTTATAGATATGATTTTTAGCGCAATGGTGAATACCGAAATATAATCTGCGAAATGGGTCAAGGTAACTTTACCTCACATATGAGCGCAGCTTGCAACAATTCTCGTCTGCTGCGTCTAACCAAACTGATCCTACCGAATTGCTTTAAGCCCTTTCTTTCATATAAATGCATTTTCACACGTCTGCTCCTATAGGAGTCGTCTGATCAGGATCTGCTGTTTGCTAATGAAATAATTGCTGTAGCAGGTCTATAAAATTAAATCGCCGACCGGGTTCACTTTGTTTGGGGCGGAATAAAGCTAGAAATTTATCAAATGTGAAACATTTTTGTTATGTCTAGATCTAGATCTACGTTATTATTGATTTATAACAATGTAGTTTTTTTCTAAATAGCAACGTAATAAAGCAATTGTTGCAACTTGACAACTCAAAAATGAAGAGTTGGTGATCGAGACCGCTGAATGCCTTCCACCAAAATGACGTTTAAGGTGTTGTAAGGTATAGGCCTAATCCCGATACCTGGCCAATGTCTTATTCTGCTCCGATGTTGCGAATGTTGTTAAAGTGCTCGTGCACGTACCAATTAGCCCCCAAACTCCCGCTTTTACAAAGACAATCATCGCCTTATTCGATTCAGATTTTATTATGCACATGCATTACACGTACCTGTAAATTACAGTCTAGCAGCCTCGTTCCAACGCCCATTTTTTGAATAATATAAAACCGTCATTTTGACGTCATCCAAATGACGTCAGAATGGCGCCGTTTAACCGTTCTCATGCTGAAAAATAGTGTCCTCATTGACTGTAACAGAAGAATCCGGTAAAGAAGAACGGCACAGTAAGGCATTTATTTGATATAAGTAAAGTCTTGCTAATATGACAACATAGTTTATTAATATAGGAATCTGAAGGTGGTTCTATATTTATTACAAAGTTCGATACCTACTGAATATTCATGGACAAAATAGTTATAACCAAATTTGGAAGGTGGAAAACTGTAGCCATTTTAGAAAGTAAAGAAACAGATCTTTCAAATTCCATTAGCAAACAGAGCAGACCCTGATCAGACGGCTCCTATAGGAGCCATCTGATCTGGGACTACTCTGTTTGAAAATGCGTGAAAACATGTTTATATTAAGGAAAGAGTAAATGTGACACACTCTACCTGCAACGCGTTTTGTACATAACTCAAGAGTACATTAATCATTATGTTTGTTTGCTGAAAAGAAGTAATCAATCAAATGAAAATAAAACTTTGAAATGGACGACACCGATGTTATTTATTGATGAATTAGTGTTTATTCAAGTTGCATTTTGAGTTTTGTAACTGTTTGATATAGGCCGATAATATTTTACTGTGCAACAAAAACTAACAAGTATTGACGAAAACGGATATTTTGTATCACAGGGGCAACGTCAAATTGACAATATTCATAAGAATGATTTAACCCTTTCGCTGCCAATGCCGGATCTGTGATTACCTATGCAAACAGTTTGGATCCAGATGAGACGCCGAGTAACTCGACGTCTCATCAGGATCCAAGCGGTTTTTACTGTTACTATGTTTTTGAAACAAAAATCAAGAAAATCAAAAGAATGAATTTGTAGCAGACGACAGAGTTTGGCAGCGAAAGAGTTAATTAACATAACATAATTCCCATGTTTTATGATGTTATTGAAAATATTGTTTGGACTTTCACTTGAACTATTTCGCTGCCAATGTCACATCTGTGATTACCAATGCAAACAGTTTGGATCCAGATGAGACGCCGAGTAACTCGGCGTCTCATCAGGATCCAAACTGTTTGTTACTGTGACTGTTTCTTGAAACAAAAATGAAAATAAATAAAAATGGGGAAATGTAGCAGACAACAAAGTTAATGCGGGGTAACACTAATGAAGAAAGTTTGCTATGGGGGCTTTCTATATAACTTTTATCTTGCACTAAGCTACAGTAGTACAACGATCAGATGGCGTTGTCGTATGTAAACACAGAAAATAAACGATAAATTAAACTGCGACATAGTGTATAGGTTAATACAGTTGACAACATAACCACTACACCACTGCTTCCTATCCTAATATATACATACCACATTTGTAATTATCGTAAATTTTCTGTGTTTACATACACACTGTTTTGTAAACAACGCCATCTGATCGTTGTACTACTGTAGCACGTTTTTTGTTTTGTTTTTTGTTGTTGTTGTTTTTAAATTAGACTTCTTTGAATGATAGTATTAGCGAATTCATACATAGTGATTAGGAAAGCAAGGTAAGCCCTGATCAAAATACTCTCGGGAGTCTTTTGATCATGATCATCAGCTGTACTATTTTCTGCGAAATTAGATTCTTAACACGATACAGTTTGTGAGTGTCTATTCAAACACCCTTAGTCTGCTTTGAAAATGACGTCTGCCTAAGCTCCGAGATGTTGCCGTTTTCACTTCCGATTCGTTCTAGATGAAAGCTTTTGAGATACTATTGACCCAGTGTCAAACAGCTTGGATCCTGATGAGACGCCGAGTTACTCGGCGTCTCATCTGGATCCAAGCTATTTGCAAATGTCAGCTAGGTCGCGCATAACAATAAAAAAAAAGACAAAATCTCCTTTGTTCTCAGTGTCACATAACCATCAATCCGTGTGAGCGGAAAGACGGACGTACGGACGGACAACGTCAAAACTATATCCCTCCGCCTTTGTCGGGGGGAAATATTCTCTAAAGTTAGACTTGTACACATGATTTTACATGTTGATTTATCATTTGCATAGCATTGATAATACTGATTTGTTACTGGTTGTTTTCTGACTAACACAACTTTGAATGAGCAAGTATGATGCAAAACACGTTGGTAAACACTAAACACTTATATAGCAGACGTTTCCTTCTGGGTTTTTTAAATTTCGATTGAAGTGTTTCAAATGTGTTTTGTCAATACCTATCTAATATACATGTACTAAGCATTGATCTAAAAGGAATTAAGGGTAAATCGGAGCTTCATCGAATAAGTCCGTTGATTTACGTAGTTTTCAGTCTAGGTCGGCGGTTTTCCAAAGAGGCGTCGATCATATTTACCTGACTGCATATATACCGTGACAAAATAGGCAATAAACATTCTTTTCAGTATATGAAGGATGCATATACAACTCTTGAGTATTTAATAAAACGAAAATTGGGCAGAACATTGCTTTAAGAATGTTCATGACATCAAACTCTGACGTCTGAATTTAACAATAGACACAGAATGTGCTCACATAGCATTTGATTTTTTCTGTACATATACTAATTTACAATTTACAACTAAATGTTATAAAAGAGAAAGAGGTGAAGTGATAGGTGCGGAAAAATCGATTTCTGAAAGGTAATTTATGTCATAAAGCCAGCTACTATTTTTAATGTTCTCATTAATATTCATGAGTATGCAAATAAGGTAATTTAAAAAAGAACATGTTAGAAATAAAAGCAAAATTTTTAACCTTCCATTTGGTACCAGTTTTATAGGTTTAGGTAAAAACTGGTTGCGGTATGGGCAACATTGCAGGTATGGGTCATCGTTACGAAAACTGGGGTGGGGGTGCCATGGAAATGGTTAAACTACACATAGCCTAAAAGAATTTAAACTTCAGTACATTCGATTCTGATTCAGGATACTTTTCTGAACATTTTGGTACCCATGAAAAACGTGTAGAGGGTGCATGGCAGAGCCCATTGGCTCCCAGAGTATAAAGAGTGGTCCCAGTATAGGGTTTGGTGGAGAGAGAAAAAAGGAACTATCCTTGAAAATGTTTAAATTTACGTAACAACTATCTTATATGGACTTCTGCATGCTTCGATATGAAGAACCGAGACCAAAACACTTAACACACAAAATAACTGCTTTTAAGGGAAGCAACTTCTATATATACATTTGAGTGTGTTGAAGTCTGAATGCTCTCCCTTCCACAACAAAAAAGAAGACTCAGCATGTCACCAGACTGAATGCTGCTTCATCACATACAGTAACACCCCTCTAATGCGACCACTTAATGATTAAACACGGTAGTCTTTATAAACAGGTGGTTGCTCAATGCAAGACAAAAGTAATGCAGAAAGCTCCACTAGGAGCTTTCTGCATTACTTTTGTCCTGCATTAAGCTACCACCTGAATCTAACACCTAGAATTATACCTCGTTTAGGCGGTCGCATTAGCGGGGTTTCACTGTATATGTTACAGTAATTCTAGCTATTACAGCCACTCAAAAGTAGTAATACTGGATTTTAAAAAAACCAACAGTTGTCAGCTTAATACAGAACAAAACTTATACAGAAAGCTCTCATAGGAGCTTTCTGTATTAATTTTGCCCTGCATTACGCAACCACCTGCTTTTACAGACGCATATGTTAATAAATTACGTGGTCGCATTAGCCAGACCTTGCTGTATTTGTTCTTAGTCTCGTATAGACTCGGTGGTTCTAACCAGGTGTTCTGTGCACGTAATGTTCAATGCTATGTGTTCCTTGTACAGAAACATGTAAGGTCTACCTTCACATGTAATTAACCCTTTCCCTGTTCTGTATATAGGCCATATTTAAATACCTATTCATTAACAAAATAGTTATAAAGAAATATGGAAGGTGGAAATTGTAGCCATTTTAGAAAGTAAAGAAACATATCTATCATTTTTTATTAGCAAACAGAGCAGACCCTGATCAGACGGCTCCTCTAGGAGTCGTCTGATCTGGGTCTTCTCTGTTTGCAGAGGCGTGAAAACATGTTTATATGAGGGAAAGGGTTAACTGAACGCTGCAATATGAATAAAATGCAGTAGAATCTGTCTTAAGTGACCATCAAAAAGAGGTATAATTATGGTCCCATAAGGCAGGTGGTAGCTTAATGCAGTTGGAAGTAATGCAGAAAGCTTTTTATTGGAACTCCCTGTATTATATTTGCCCTGCATTAAGCAACCATCCGCTTTTTAAGACTTCAATAAATAAATAGTCGCTTAAGACAGTTTGAACTTTCTACTGGACTGTTAAAACGAAGTAAAACCCCAATACAAAATGGCACACACTCCTATACACTGGTATTATATGTCGTACAGTAAAACCTCTCTATAACGGCCACTAAATTGATTTAATTAGTTGGTATTTAGGGCAGGTAGCTGCTTAAAGCAATGTGAAAGTAAAACAAAACGCTCCTACAGGAGTGTTCTATTTTACTTTCACCTTGCTTTAAGCAGCCACCTGCCTTTAACACTACAGTGAAGCTCACTTATAACGAACTTGGATATAAGGAAATTTTGCATATAGCAAAACAAAATTTATTTCCCCTAGCTAATTAACTTATAGTAAAATGGACCTGATATAACGAAATTTTGATATAACGAAAGAAATCAAAGGGTCCCGAGGACTTAGTTATAAATGAGCTTCACTGTAAATACTTGATGTAATTTGGTGGCCGTTATAGAGAGGTTTTACTGTATTCCGCTACATGAACGCATTGTAGAAATCGGTAAAATTATGTGTATGAAACCACTGGCTCTAGATCTAATGACACATATATGTTAATACATTAACATTTAGCCTGCTAGAATGTCAAACAGTTTGGATCCTGATGAGACGCCGAGTTACTCGGCGTTTCATCTGGATCCAAACTGTTTGCAAATGTATACACCCATCCTCCCATAGCACGCTAAAGGTTAATGTGATAAGTGTTATAAATATTTTCGATCTAGTGCCAGCGACTGGAACCGAACTGAATACAGTAGAACCCATCAAAAGCGACCACTTAATGAATAAACATGGGTGTCGTTATAAGCAGGCGGTTGCTTAATGCAGGACAAAAGTAATGCTGAAAGCTCTATGCATTACTTTTGTCCTGCAGTAAGCTACCACCTGCCTCTACCACCCAGAATTATACCTCTTTTAGGTTGTCGCATTAGAGAGGGTTTACTGTATTCATGGAGGAAGGGTTAATCAAACAATCTGGTGACGATTTGCTTAAGTCCACTGATCGTATATAGGTACCCGTAACATGTTATGTTCATAACAGTTTGGTTTATAATATGTCACTGTTCACCAATGCCAAGAACGCTGTTGAAAGCGCACCGAGATTTGAATTTAAGCTGTAACTCATCTAGAATTAGCTTTATACCAAATATAAAGTTCATATCTCAAACTACTTCCAAAACAGGTCAGGAAAATTGAAAATTTGACGAAAAATGTCAAGTCCAAGGGTCATAACTCTAGCAAAATTTATTCCACCGGACTGAGATTCGAACTTAAGCTGTTACTCATTTTTATTTAGCTTTATACCAAATATAAAGTTGATATCTCAAGCTACTTCCAAACAAGTTCGGACAATTGAAAATTTGACGAAAAAGTCTAACAAAATTATTCCATCGGACTGAGATTTGAACTTAAGCTGTAACTCATCAATATTTAGCTTTATATAAACTTAATGTAAACTTAATATAAACTTAATTATTTAATATCTCAAACCACTTCCAAAAAAATCCGGACAACTGACTGATTACGGAATGACAGACGGAAAGATAGACGGTCAGAGCGACGGACAGACAGACGCAACTAAAAACTATAGTCCCATTCGACTTCGTCGTTAGGGGACTAATAACAGCCATGTCAATCCGGTGGAATTTAACCCTTTCCCTGTTCTATGTTTATTACAAACTTCATTACCTACTGAATAGTCATGGACAAAATAGTGATAATGAAATATGGAAGATGGAATATTGCAGCCAATTTAGAGAGTGAAAAACCAGATCTGTCAAATTCCATAAGCAAACAGAGCAGACCCTGATCAGACGGCTCCTCTTGGAGCCGTCTGATCTGGGTCTACTCTGTTTGCAGATGCGTGAAAACACGTTTATATGAGGGAAAGGGTTAACACGATAACAACCGTTTCAGTTTCACTCTTGGTCCTATTTAATCAACAACCATTCAGTCGACGGCCCTTGTACATGTAACACAACTGATTCAGTTTCACTCTTGGTCCTATTTAAACAATAACCATTCAGTAGACGACCCTTGTACATGTAACAGAACAACTGATTCAGTTTCACTCTTGATCCTATTTAAACAACAACCATTCAGTTGACGGCCCTTGCACATGCAACAGAACAACTGATTCAGCTATTTAAACAACAACCAATCAGTCGACGATCTTTGTAAATGTAACACAACTATTTATCTCAATATACGTATGTCCTATTTAAACAACGACCATTCAGTCGACGACCCTTGTACATGTAACTCAACAACTGATTCAGCTGTTTAAACAACAATCATTCAGTAGACGGCCCTTGTACATGTAACACAGTAACTGTTTTATTTCATCCCTTGGTCTTCTTTAAACAGTAGCCATTTAAGTCTGATGGCGCTATTAAACCATTCCTTAGACTATTCTAGACCCAGCTTCGTTAAAAAATCTACCGAAAAGGACCATTTACTAGAGTAAAGGAAACGTTTAGAATTATGTAGTTTTGAAAACATTGTGATAAATAGAGCATTTGCTCCTATGGAGCAAATGCACTATTTACAACAATGGTTTCAAAAAGTGAAATTTACAGAGGCGTCAAAAGGCGTCAGCAGAAGGGAATGAGTTAATACAGCAACTTTATCTTCTCAACATCGGACTGTCTTTATACAACAGCCACTTTAGTACGACACCATCAATACCTATTGCAGCCAGTTGCAGTTTCTGTTCTATTAGTAAGAATAATTGTAACAAATCCAAATGTTATTAAAAAGCTATGCTTTATTGGTCAAGGGAAGTTTCTTGAATTGTTTTTGTTTATTTGTTTGTTTGTAATGATTAACGTCCGTATCTGCTCACTATGGACACCTAAGAGAGAGGACAAAAAAAACTACACAGTACATGATCGATAACTTTTGTAGCAAAGTCAAAATGTTGGAAAGTATGTGTGCTTCAAGACATCTGAGAAAACTAATTTCCTTTCTAACATCCAAACATTCAGTTGCCAAAGACAAGGAAATCGTAAGTCTAAAAGCAATCAATGAACATGATATTAAACCTTTATCCGATAACTCTTCATGTCAGTAAGGATGCCATTATGAATATTAACCATAAGCATTTTACACCATTACACCATAATTACACTCACTTTTTCTGGCAAACAGGGTAGACCCAGATCAGACGGCTCATGTAGGAGCCGTCTGGTCAGGGTCTGCTCTGTTTGCTAATGATATGATAATACAGTTTCTGCCATGGCCAAATAGTCCCGTGTCCTTGTGCTATTGTAACAATTAATGTAATTAATAGTCACGGTGTCATTATTTATTACGCGCATGTTCATGGAGTAAAGTGTTACTTGGTATACATGCATTTGCAAATAAAGAAGACCCAGATCAGAATTTATGAACCATATTCTCTGCTTATGGACTATACATAGGCCTGATTCTACAGTTCCTATTAAGATAAAAACAACCTACAGTAAAACCTCTCTTTAATGGCCATTAAATTACATCAAATATTTTGTGTGAAAGGCAGGTGGATGCTTAAAACAATGTGAAAGTAAAACAGAACGCTCCTATAGCAGCGTTCTGTTTTACTTTCACCTTGCTTTATGCGGCCACCTGTCCTAAATAGTAAATAATTAACTCAAATTAGTGTCCGTTGTAGAGAGGTTTTACTGTATATCCATGCGGTATTATAAAAGTTCAAATAACAAATAATAATGACGTCATTATGTCTTATATGAATATACACCAGGTGAAGGGTTGATTCCATCCTAATGTTTAGATGCCTAATATTGAGCAAATGCTCTATTTATCACCATGGTTTAACAAGAGTACCGCATACGGTACATAATACGCCCACTTGCAAACTTTCTCTGATTCAACATGCCATATAAGTGTTGACATTTTCTAATCTGTGCTTCAGATCTTAATTTCCATATTAAGGTGATACTATTTTTTTAAAAAATGAAGTGAATATCTTATTAAATAAAAAAGTTACAGCTTATCCTCATTTTTGCAGATTTTTGTAAAGTGCAACGGGCATAACTCTGTAAAGAGAAACTGAATGAACCTCAAAATAAACTCAGCTTCAAATTTTGTTGCTTAAAACATTTTGTGTTAAGTTTCATTTATATCATTTTAATAGTATTCCCAGAAAACAACAGACAAATTAAAAGTTGACCGACAAACAAAGCAACAAACACACAAAGTTCAAGGACCATAACTTTAGAATATAATGACATATCAAAACCCCCGCAATATATGTGAAAATTCACATTAAGGTTTAACCATATAAAAAAAATTGAAGTAAATATCATTTCAAATGAAAAAGTTATGGCCATCCTCAGATTTGCATAGATTTGCATTTTTTAAGTGCAAGGGCCATAACTCCGAAACAACAAATCAAATGATCCCCAGAATCGACTTAGCTTCAGATCTTGATGCATTAAACATGTGTATGAAGTTTCATTAATATCTGTCAAACAGTTTTTCCAGAAAACAGCGGACAAACTACATGCATACATTTGCATTATTTTTTAAGTAAAAGAGCCATAACTCCAAAACGACAAATCAAATAAACCTCAAAATCAACTCAGCATCAGATCTTGATGCATTAACCATTTTTGTGAAGTTTCATTAATATCTCTCAAATAATTTTCCCAGAAAACAGTGGACAATTTATTTGTATGTATTTGCATTATTTTGTAAGAACAAGGGCCATAACTCTGAAATGAAAAATCAAATGATCCTCAGAATCAATTCAGTTTCAGATCTTGATGCATTAAACATTTGTGTGAAGTTTCATTAATATCTCTAAAATAATTTTCCCAAAAAACAGCGGACAAACTATTTGCATATTTTTTAAGGACAAGGGCCATAACTCTAAAATGAAAAATCAAATGAAACTCAGAATCAACTTGGCTTCAGATCTTGATGCATTAAACATTTGTGTGAAGTTTCATTAATATCTGTCAAATAGTTTTCCCAGAAAACAGCGGACAAACAAAATGTTGACGGACGGACGAACGAACGAACGAACGAACGAACAAACGAACGAACGAACGGACGGACGGACGGACGGACGGACGGACGGACGGACAGGGCCACGACAATATACGACCACCTTTATTAGGTGGGCGTATAAAAACTACACAAATCTAAAGGTTTCCCTTTCTCTAGTAAATACTCCTTTTAGGTAGCTTTATTCAAAGATGTTGGGTTTAAAAAAAGCTTATGATGGAATGGATGAAATATCTTCATGCATTTGGTGGATGTATGTGCTGCGAAATAATGCTGAAATATACTCCACAATCCACCTATCGCTGTCTAGCATAACAATTTTTCTGGGGGCATGCCCTAGAACCTCACACGCCACGGTGTTTATATGTATCCAATCACTAACAGTGTTACAGAGTTATCGCTATTTCAATTTGGACATTGATTGACCGCTATAGCAACAGTTGCTGTAAAATAAAAGTCAAATACTAAGGAAGTTCGGTTATATAAAACAAACTTCGCATTAAACTCGGTTATTCTTTGAACGCTTTTTTTTGACGAATAACCCGTGTTTATAGGTCTAGACGGTTCGCAGATGGAAAAGAAATATGAGTGTGGCATAGTGTCTGTTGAAAATGCCCCGAAATCAAGATCGCCAAAGCAACGTGTGACAAATATATTTAAAAAAAATCTTCAAAATGATGCTCAATGTCCTGTATGCGCATTGTTGACAGTTCATTTTATTTTAAAGAAAATCTTGAAAGTAAGGAAGATAAGAAAAGTTTTTACAAATGTCAAAGGTGATAAAACTTGGGTTCATCATTTTCAACTTGTGAGAAAAGGCTGGGAACAAAACACGGACCGCAAAACACGATCAAAGGCCAATAATCGCAAAGCGCAAATTGAGTGCAAAGAAAGTTTTTTAAGTCATACTTCTCTAGCGAAGGTATGGCAGTACAGATTAAAAAAAGAAGATAAAAGCGTCTTGAAAAACTTACAAAAAACTTACAAATATACTATCGGACCCGTCACCCAGTCATGCTCGATTGTTGCGTGATAATGCTCCATTGCGGAGAGAGATACTGTGCTACCACACCACCTTATTCCCTAGATCTGGCAACATGCGAGTTTTGCCTTATTTTTACCATGCATTAAGCTACCGCCTGCCTAACAGATCCATATCTAAACTTCATTTTTATG
Source organism: Azorinus chamasolen (assembly GCA_963576725.1). NCBI lineage: Eukaryota > Metazoa > Mollusca > Bivalvia > Cardiida > Solecurtidae > Azorinus > Azorinus chamasolen. The sequence continues at coordinate 36,647,798 of OY755244.1, forward strand.
GCCACTTAACCCATTCCCTCATATTGACGACTTTTGACGACTCTCTAAATGTCACTTTGTGAAACCATTGTGGTAAATAGAGCATTTGCTCCTATAGGAGCAAATGCTCTATTTATCACAATGGTTTCAAACTACAAAATTCTAAAAATTTCCTTTTCTCTAGTTAATGCTCCTTTTCGGTAGATTTATTCAAAGAGGTTGTATCTAAAAATAGCTTATGAGGGAATGGGTCAAGACAGGTTCTACTGTAAAGAATTCAGTATCACGCGTCAGTTTGATAAATTTGTGATGTCATGAAATGGTTACTGTTTTATATCCTGATATTTCTTTGCCTACGTATCGTTCTTTAACCGACACCATAGTTCCTTGTTGACTACACTTTGTCTAGACTACCACATTAATTCTTCTAGCATCTGCCTTTGGCAAGTTTGAATAATGGTGATATACTATAAACTGGGGGTAATACCCCGTCCGACAAAACAAGATACAGTTGAACTTTGATATTTCGAACTCGGATTATTCGAACTTCGAAATACCTCGAAGTAAAAGTCTTGTCCCTTCCAAAATCTATAAAACAGGTATTTTTCTAGGATTAAGGTTCACCACTGCACATATCTATAACGCTCCTCTTGGAGCTTTCTTCATGACGTCCATCCTGCATTAAGCAGTCACCTGCCTAAAAGGATATAAATTATCCTAAAGTAAAATTTCGAATAATCGAGGTTTTACTGCATATATTCTTTGGACGACTGCCAACTTGTTTTTGCAAGATTTTTACGTCTGCTTATATTTTAGTAATATGATAATGTGTACTTCTTAAAACTTTTTGGCAGTACTAGTATGTTCTGAGTATCGAACAGTTTAAATATTGATTAAATTGCGGGTTACTCGGCGTTTGATCTAATTCAAGCTGCTTGCATATGTCACGTGTTTTTACATTACATGCGTCTAAAGATCCAAGCTCTTTGCATAGATTACTTCAGTTACGTACAATACAGGCATATAAAGATCCAAGCTCTTTACATAGGTCACTTCAGTTACGTGCAATACAGGCGTATAAAGATCCAAGCTCTTTACATAGGTTACTTCAGTTACATAAAATGCAGGCGTATAACGATACCGAATTGATCAAAGTATCGAATCAGCAAACATAAATACACTTTGTATACAGTCAATCCAAGGAATTTCTTTGTAAAGCATGCTTTTCTAATATTAGAGCAAGAAGAACAACTTGATTTGTTTATAATATCGACAGTTTTGTGTATAATATTTCAGTTCTTGCCTATGCCAAGAATGTGGGAAAAATGTGCTGCATCTTGGGTATTGTGGTTTAGTTGCTAGAATTCTGCGCTGTAAGTAAAAGAAATCGTATGAATATTTGAACTAGCAAAGAAAGATATCGATCGGAGAGCAAATAAAGATTTAAAGAGAAAGATGACGTGATTAAATTGACAAAGGCTGAATTTAAAGACAGTTGTAAACGGCCGTATGACGGGACAATGATAGGCTTTACAATTTTGAAAATATTTTAACCTTTTGCCTGCTAAGCGCGGCCTAACTGGCATTTGCAAACGATTTGGATCCAGATGAGACGCCGATTAGCTCGGCGTCTCATTAGGCTCTAAGCTCTTTGACACTCGGTGAAAAGTTGCTGAAAAGCTTTAATGAATTGGAACTATACGTGAAACGGCAACAGATTGGTGTTAAAGCAGACCTTATTTATAGCAGGCTAAGGGTAAATTTCCGTTCATCCATTCCCTCATATACTATTTTTCAGATTCAATCTCTTTGAATAATCGTACCGAAAAGGAGCATAAACTAGAGAAAAAGGAAAAACTTAGAATTGTGTAGTTTGAAGCCATTGTGATAAATATACTTTAATAGAGCATTCGCTTCTGTGGATCAAATGCTCTTCTACAACGGTGAACATAAACGCATTTTCACGCATTTGGTCCTACATGTATATGAGCCATCTGATCAGGGCCTGCTCTGTTTACCTTTGACATGGTATAGATATGATTTTACAGTTTTTGTCAAAGCAAAAACTTTCCGTGAAATGATAAAACTTTAGCTAATAAATATTCATGATGTCATTTTTTTACATGAATACTGAACAGGGAAAGGGTTAAAAGTGACTTTTACAGAGGCGTAAAAAGACGTCAGAATGAGGGAATGGGTTAACCCTTTCCTTCATAAAAACGCTTTTTCACAGATCTGATTAGGGCCTGCTCTGTTGGGTAATGGAATTTGATAGCTCTGTTTCTTTACTTTCTAACAATGATCCCGTCTCCTATGTTTCATTATAACTATTTTATAAATGAATATTCAGTAGGTATTGAAATTTGGCATAAACATAGAACAGGGAAACTCCAGAGCTACAGATAAAGGTGCGTACCCAATTACTAAAATCGTCATTTCTCCACCAAACCCTATACTGTGACCACTCTTTAGAATCGTCTCTTCGAGACGATTCTAAAGAGTGGTCACAGTATGGGGTTTGGTAGAGAAATAAAGGAGCTATTCCTGAAAATGTTTAAACTTACGCATCTTATTTGGACCTCTTAGGGAAAGGCTTAACCATGAATCCATGATAACATGTCTATACAGTTTGTATCTAGAGTCGGTGATTACATCTACGACCCGTCAGGCTCCAAACTGTTTGACATTCTGAGTATGATTGTGTTAACAATTTGCAAAAGAAAATCAGTATAATTCCACTTTGAATCCTGACGCACAATATAATCTTAGCGGAGGAATGTTATTTGGCGACGAAAGCATATCTTGCTGCTACTCATTAGAGGCAATTCCAATAAGTAGCAGCAACATGGTCTGGGGAGAAATACAAAACAAGTTTGACTGGGATTTCCTATAAACAATTCTTAACTGCAACTTTGCAATATTGCTAATATTAACGCACATACAGCTGTGAAAATGTCAATGAAAAATATCCTTTATCGAGCATGTTTGAACATGGGCATATCACGTGGTGTTCAGAACCCTTAATCGACTGTGAAAAAAAATAGTACCTGCTTAAGTTTTGATCTGGTGTGATGGTTCCGGCTAATTACGATACGATATACGACTCGCACAAGCTTTTGAGGAGCACTTGACCAAATGCCATGACACGAGCTTTTGAGAAACTATTGACCAAATGTCAAACAGCTTGGATCCTGATGAGACGCCGAGTAAATCGGCGTCTCATCGGGATCCAAGCTGTTTGCAATTGCGAGGAGCCAGGTCGCGGATAGTCGGATAAGGGTTAATGATATTCTTTGTCTTCATCCCTAGCTGTGACTGACATTACAACTCATATCAGTCTAGACTACGTCGTTAATTCTTCCAAACTTTTGCTCTTGCGCGTGTGAAATATGGCGATAAACAAAATACGATGGTTCTGCACGATCACTTTACACAGTCATTTGTAAAGGCCTCTTGATAAATCACGAATAATATGAAAGTGCTTGCAACGAGTATTTGTTTATGACGCCATGACAGCATATTGTTTAATGTATGAAGTTCCTTGACTATTTACTTGGTAAATATTCATGTAAGAAATGATCACATCATGAATAATAATAAGAGTAGTTTTATATTGGCCTGTGGACAGAGGTCATTGCAGACACTGTATAATTAGATATAGACCATTCCATCGGCAACAAGAGCATAAACTGATCAGCCGACTCTTATATAGGTGCCATCTGATCTGGGTCTTCTGTTTTCGAAGGTGCCAGAAAGACGGCGGATTCCAATTCTGCTACAATATTTAAGAAAATATTAAAGCAGGATATCGGCAAGTTTGAAGCTTGACGTGAGTATACAAATTGTCAACCCTTTCTCTGATGAATAATCAGTATATAAATAATGACAGCATGAATATTTATTAGCTGAATTTTTATAAAGGTATTTTTATAAAAGTATATGCACACATAAACATTTGGTACTGGTAGAAACTGCAGAGTCTGGGTCCATGCTTATAAAACTTTTAGTTGAGTCTGAGTTCGTTCTCAAGTTTTTGATTGGTCAGATTTGAGCCTTTGGCTCAAATCTGACCAATCAAAAGCTTGAGAACTCAAATCTAACCAATCAAAAGCTTAGGAACGAACACAGACTCAACTAAAAAGCTTTATAAGCATGGACCAGATATATTATAATATAGCAAGCAAACATAGTAGACATTGATCAGACGGCTCCCACAAGAATTGTCTGATCTGGATCTGGGTGCAAATGCGTGAAAAGACGTTTGTATGAAAGAAAGGGTTAAATCATGTAAATCATTAAATAGGTTCATCCGGGTAGTACATGTAGTATATTGAAATGTTCTCATGGCATATCCAAGAAGTTCTTTACCTATGTTGACAGTTTCAGCCACCATCGGCGACCTTCCTTAGAACCGTTACCGGTTCCCGTTCCGATGGACGTGTGGCCCTCTGTCCAATAAAGAGAGTCAAACTATTCACAGTGATCTCCCTTATCACTACGTGCGGTGATTAGGGGAGATAACTGCGTTGGAGGTTGAAAGAGAGTATGTCACCTTCAAGTTTCAAGTTTTATTTGTATAAGTGCACAAGTCCCAAACAATGTGGGAGACATCAGCATAACATTTATACATTTTCAAATACAATAAATGTCACGTACATAATAAAAAGTGCACAAAACAGTAATGCCGGGAAACAGATATACCTACAGTTATATATGGCAAGGGGGTGGCAGCCAGTCCCTGATCGGCCAAGATGGTGATCAGTGGACCGCATTGCCTTGTCCGAGTCGATCTGAATAAGATAAAGGAGCAACTAGCTGGGATTAACTTTTCATAGTAAGTATCCATTCTTTCTATAATAACCACTGTTTCTGAAGACAAAAATGATTCTAGCTACAAATTTATTTTACATCTGTCAGCTGGCTTTCTATTCCCCACTCCGAACTAGAAAACAGAATACCTTGCGCTCTCGATGGGGGTAGGGGTGGATCATCATCATAATGCTGGTCTAACCACACGAAACGAAAGCTGCTAGACGAGCATGATGATTACTTTCACCAAAATAAATTTTTAGTATAAACGACTGTGTTTTACAGAAAATGTATCCCCACCCCGAAAGCTTTGCATCCGCTTTCGACAAGAGCGAATACGAGACAAATAACCTACAAAGTATACATTGTGTACATATAAACCTATGTGTACGGACTCGTACATTTACACATATATGAGAACGCATATGAATACACATAGACCTATACACACATGACTGAAAATAATATATAATATACACGAAACACAGCTCCAGCCTGCACTGAGCTACCGCCTGTCTAAAAGATTGTAACCGGACCATCTTTCGAGTGGTCGTTACAGCAGGGTCATTCTGTATAAGTACTTGTATCTGTTTGGGTTAAATAAGTATAACAGTCAATTAAATACAGTTTAGTTGGGTGAAATATTGCATTATTCTACCACAAAACCTACTGAAATTTTCTTGTTGACACAAACTACTACAGTTGATGAGTTGAATGAATTTTGCCATGCACGGCCTGTTCCTATAGTATTCATCTATATATTTTACTCTAGCGTCTTGGAATAATGGACAAGCAAACAGATAGTGATACTCGTCGCCTATTTGAGTACAGACGGTGCATTTACGTTCGTTATATGGCTTGTTTTTCCACCGACCTATTTCAATCGGGAGGCGATGATTCCGGGTGACAAATCTGATTATAGTTTTGCTCATATATAATGGGAGCTTAGCAACGTAAGAATTTCGCGTGAAACCTGGTACCTGCTCATTACCGGTTTGCTACTCGCTATCCAGACAACTCACCTGTTTTACTCTCTGATTGTCCTACCTATGTGATGTCATTATTTTTCACCTTATTATTCATATAGTAAACGTTTAATTTAACGCTACATTATTTATATGCTATTAACCATTTACTCCATAGATACGCCTTTCTACGCCTTTGCAAACAGATTTGACCCAGATCAGACGGCTTCTATAAGAGCCGTCTGATCAGGATCTGCTCTGTTTGCGTACGGAATTATAATAAACCTGACTCTACAGTTTCCAACACCAAAAAACTCCTATGTAACATAGGTCATTATAAATTTCCAGCCAATACGAATATTGATGTTACTATTTCTTACATGAATATGCAACAGGCATTGCGTAAAACAAACACGAGTGAGCTACTTATTCCAGAACACTTAAATATGTAATTTACTACTAAGAAACATTTCAAAGTACCCATACGGTTTGAAAATAATGAAAACAATGTCATAACCCTTCTAACGCTGATAAAAATCATGTCCGCCCAATCTCTGATTTACCGAACTTTTCATTGACTTCCAATTCGATCAAATATTTGGAGAAACTACTGACCGAATGGCAAACTGGGTAGATCCTGATCAGACGCCGAGTTACCCGGCATCTCAAAGGCATCCAACCAGTTTTCTAATGCTAGTCAAGATGCGCTTGGCATTAGAAGCGTGAAAACCTAATTTGTATTAAACTTCGAGAAACAAACAATCATTCGATGAGACACAAAGGAACGTATTGCGTGATGGTCTTGTATTACATTCGTATTTTACACAATAATATATTACGCACACAGGAAGTCAGATCAATATTCATTCGTTTCAACCCATTGCTTCATATTGACGCATTTTGACGTCTCTGTAAAAATCACTTTTTGAAACCATTGCGATAAATAGAGCATTTGCTCCATAGGAGCAAATGCTCTAACTACACAATTCTAAAAGTTTCCTTTTTCCTGGTAAATGCTCCTTTTCAATAATATTACTTATAGAGGATGTGTCTAAAACAGCCTATGAGGGAAGGGGTTATGTTTCAGAAGTAAGACAGCAGCTGATCATTGCTCAACATTTAACCTTGTTTGCATTATAATTGTTTTCATATTCGGAAATAGTACATTTCTGTTTGTAATTTATCTAGATTCTCTCGAACAGAGATCTACAATAAGGTTTATACTCAAATTCTAAAATGGCCACTTCTCCACCAAATGCCATGTTGTGACCACTGTTGAGAATTGTATCTTTGAGACCAATCTAAAGTGTGGTCACAATATTGCGTTTTGTGTAGAAATAAGGGAGTTATTCTTGAAAATGTTTTATTTTACGTTTCTTATTTGGGCCTCTGCTCTCTAATACGAAACGAGCATGTCGGTACTGAGAAAAGCCTTGACCAAGAGAAGTTCTTGCCGAAGAGAAAGTCTTGACCAGGAGAAAGTCTGGACCAAGACGTCACAGTCTTAACCCGTATCCATCTGTGTAAATTTAATGCCTGTCTAAACTTTTATTTGTTCAGGTTTGACTACGCCCGACTGGATTAACCCTTTCCCTGATGAATATTCATGTAGGAAATAATGACGTCATGACTATTAATTAGATTGTTTTTATAATGGCATAGGAACACAGGACATTTTGGCTCAGACAGAAGCTGTAGAATTAGATCTATATTACACCATCAGCAAATAGAACAGACCCTTATCAGACGGCTCCTTGAGGAGCCGTCTGATCCGGTTCTACTCTGTTTGCAGGTGCGTTCAAATGCGCTTACATAAGGGAAAGGGTTAAACGTTTGAGTCATTATTGGTCGAGTGTCAAACAGCTTGGATCCTGATGAGACGACGAGTTACTCGGCGTCTCATCTGGATCCACTCTGTTTATAAATGCGATCCAGATCGCGAACCACCACGGTATAATGGCAAGTATCGTTTCATCACTTCAATACACATGATAATAAAGTAGGATATATAACGAGATGCTATGTAACCGCTGGGGGTCATACCAGCCATATGTCATTCTCTCAACCTTGCTATAAGTGACACTAAAGCTCATTGCAGGCTAGACTCTGTCATTAATTCTTCCAACCTGTTGCATTTGTTCCAGGAGTGGTGATTAACAGAATATAACAGTTCTGCATGGTCACTTTACAAAAAAGCAACCTTTTACAGATATCTTAACCCTTCGCTTGCTATTCACGTCAATATACCTACCTGTAAATAGTGAAGACCCAGATGAGACAACTGCTGCAAGAGCTGTCTCATCAGGGTCTGCACTATTTACAAATTGATTTGCACAACTCCACAGCAGTGATTGCACAGCGCAATACTTGTACACAGTGAATATATATGTAATTATACAACCGGGCATGGGTAAAGAAGGAGAAATGTACTTTAAATTTCAGCAAGCGAAGGATTAATAAATCACGGGTCATATACCACTTCATGTTTTTGTCAATTTAAACTTACAATGTATATCGAACACAAACTGCCCTTGTGATACAAAAATAAACCGTTTTTACCGATAGTAAAAACTCTTGTTCTACAAGAAAAGATAACCTGCCTTTTCTCGAACATACGCAACCCGAATAAATACCAATAAATTGCCGAATAACGTCGGGTGTTCGATATCAAACTTCTTCGGGTTATGTCGTAAAATGAATTAACTGTACCAGACCTACGCATTTCGATGTACATGTAGGTAAACTATTACAAAGTACAAAGTAAATTTACCCATTTTCTTTCAGCTGACCAGTGTCAGCAGCTTTTTTGTTGCGAAAGCCTTTTTCATATTCGAAGCGATGTTCGGAACTCGGTTCGGAGTCTATCGGAGCTTCTGCGAACACGTCTGTTCATCTCTCAAAAAGTCGGCGGTTTTCTAGATATTTAGCAGCAGTCAGATAAATGTAATATTTAGCTGAGTACATAATTATATACCATGGGAAAATAGGTGGTAATCATTATTTTAATGATGTGAATATGTGTACACTTTTTGGTATTAAATGATTTGTATGAAAAATCCGAATATAACTTATAGCCTATGAGTCACTGAGGAATTAATAAACCAAGTTAGGAAATTTCTTAGATTTAAATGTTCACAATTTAGAATGTACATTGCAACCTAGACATCATTTTCTTATCTCTTTATTACTGAATAATATAAAATGGAACCCCCCCCCCTTCGTGAAAATTGATTAAACAAAATCATGTATCAAAATGTATAACTGACGAAAATTATTTTTATGACAAACAGCGCAGACCCAGGTCAAAGGCAGCTCTTTGATATGGGTCTGCTCTGTTTAACCAGGATCTAGACTGTGTTCAAATATCATATATAATCGGTTCTAGGCACACTTTAACCCTTCGCTTGCTGTTCACTTTAATATACCTACCTGTAAATAGTGGAGACCCTGATGAGACAGCTCCTACAGGAGCTGTCTCATCAGGGTCTGCACTATTTACAAGTTGATTGTGCAACCAGTGCACTCCACAGCAGTGATTTCACAGCGATATACTTGTACACAGTGAATATAAAGAAGGAGAAATGTGTTTTAAAATTCAGAAAGCGAAGGGTTACGGGTTGAGTGACAGATGGAGACGTCTACTGAATAACACACATTAACCCAATGACGAGTCTGTGTTTAACAATAGATTGTAATCAGAATTAAAGGTTTACCTGTGCTAGATGATTCAGAATGAGAAACAGTGCATATCCTGATAACACTTCTCCTTTAGGATCTCTATAATCTGAGCATACGCTGTTTGCATTTGCCAGTACACTCGTTATTCGTATTCAATGTGTTAGATTAAAAAAATGTACGATCGTAATTTCTAAGTGTTACATTAGATTGTCTTTGAAAAATGTCACCAGCCATGTCTGTGGACAGACTCCCCTTCATTGTAAGTGTACTTAAACATTTTTCTACAATGTATTGATCAATGTTATCTAACTGGACTTGAAAATTGACTTTTCTGTCTTATTTAATTCTGAAGATTTCTTTACTAAAATCGTCATTTCTCCACCAAACCTTTCTCTGTAGCCACTCTTTAGAATCATCTCTTCCAGACGATTCTAAAGAATGGTCATACATGTAATATGGTTTTTTTTAATTTATGCATCTTATCTGGTCCTCTGATACACACATACATACATGTACAGACTGATGAGATACTTCACTATATATAGTTATATAACACACTCAAAGGGTTAATAGCTACTGTTCAAAATACTTTTCCTCCGTATTTTTATCCTTTAGCCTGTTTCGAGCAGATGAACAAATGCCTATACAAACAGTTTGGATTAAGATGTAACACCAAGTAACTCGTCGTCTCATCAGGATCCATAATGTGTGACACTCTGGTTGCATTTTCTAGACAAACCGACTAAAGCTTGAAATTTGAAAATGTAGTGGGTAAAACTGTTTGTTAAACCAATTTGCCCAGCAGGCTAAATGTTTAAAAATTATATCTGGGTTGCATCAAATGCGCGCGTAAAGGCTTGTCATGCTGCAATTTTCTGAATAGCGAATATTTATACATAAGAATACTCTATACAGTAGATACCTGTCTTAACCCATTACCTCAAAGGCTATTTTTAGATGCAACCTCTTTGAATTAATCTACCGAAAAGGAGCATTAATTAGAGAAAAGGAAACTTTTAGAATGTTGTAGTTTGAAACCATTGTAATAAATAAAGCACAAGCTCCTATAGTGACTTTCACAGAGTCGTCAAAAGTCGACAATATGAGGGAATGGGTTAATCGGTAATTCATTTATTGAACATAGAAGTCTTAAAAAGCAGGGCAAAAGTGATACAGAAAGCTCCTATAGGAGCTTTATGTATCACATTTTGCCCTGCATTGAGCTACCACCTGATTTAGAAATCCAGATTTTTATGTCCGCTTTAGACAGGTTTAACTGTAGTTAAAAATGAGGGACCGCTCCAGTTTGTATATTCAGCATCTAATGGTTTGATAAGAAAAAAAACATTGTGTTTAATTTTATCAATTATATAGTAAATGCGAACTCTTAAAATTCTTAGCAATGCACACACATGTACATATAGTGCAAATGTAGACATGTTCATGGCTTTAACGCTAAGTAATTATCGATGGCAAAAACTGTCCTCTACAGTCTTCAGGATCGATTTTACTTCCTTGTTTTTTTACAAGCCTGGACAGAGATACCCAGCTTCTCATCTGGATCCAAGCTGTTTGCATAAATTATCACGAAATTCATTCAAGAGAGTTAACGCTTAATGAAAAGACATGTTCAAAGCTAAAACGAAGGCGCACAATACATTAGTCCTTCCAGAAACCCTCCCAAAGATTGCCCCTTTGCTGTCAATGTCGTCTGCAAAATATGAGGTCTGCCAAGAGTTTCTTTCATTAAAAATCGTCAGTTTCTTCCAAGAAACATACTCGTAGCATCACACAGTTTGGATCCGGATGAGACACCGAGTTTACTCGGCGTCTCATCTGGATCCAAACTATTTGCATGCATCGCATATTCGCAATTGACCGCGAACAGTTAACCCTTTCCTTCATATAAACACATTTTCACGCATTTCAAACAGAGTATAGGTCCAACTGAGTTCAAGATAAGATGCGTAAATTTAAATATTTTCAACAATAACTCCATTATTTCTCCATATATCTCTTCGAGACCATTCTAAAGAGTGGTCACAGTATAGGGTTTGGTGGAGAAATGACGATTTAAGTATTTGGGTACAACACCTTCATCAGTAGCTCTGTATAATAGTACCCCTTGATCAGGGTCTTCTCTGTTTGATATGATATAAATCTGAGTCTACAGTTTTGTCAAAGACAAACAAACTTGAAATGTTTACATTATAAACATTGAGCTAAGAAATATTCATCTTGTCATTATTTCTTATTGAACAGGTAAAGGGATAACTTCCTTTGTAGTTGCACACGATAACTATTTTGCACACGATAATTATTTTGAACTAGCAACCTACTGTATTTAGATGCTATATATAACAAACATCAGTAAAAGAAATGTTCATCATAAATAACATTTTAAAAGTACTTAAATGGTTAGGCAAACAATGTCTAAAACTTAATTCATCTTCAATCATTCGATGAGACACAAGGGAACATGCATGCGTGCCGCACTAGCATTACAGTCGCGTTTTATGTAATAATATATCGCATAAACAGGAAGTCCAACCGATATGCACTCGATTTTAATTTTCGGGAGCAAGGCAGCAGCTGAATATTTTACTTTTGTTTGCGTGATAATTATTTTCATATTCGGAAACAACACATTCCGGTTCCTAACTTTTGTCGATTCTCTCGAATGAAAGCACCATTAAGCGGAAAACATATCGATACGGAGAACATATTGACCAAGAGAAGGCATTACTGGTATGTTAAGATATTTCATGTGGTGGAACTCGTCTTACGAAAGAGCGTATAAGTGAAATTATATACAATAAAATCCTGATATTTTAAACAAGTATCATTAAAGGTTTTTAAGACAAATGGCAGCATATTGCAGGATGAAAGTCCTGCAGAAAGCTCCTCTGGAACCTTTCTGCATGACTTTCATCCTGCATTAAGCAACTGACTGCCAAAGAGGCAATATTTCTTTATTTCGAAATACAGTAAAACCCCTCTAATGCGACCACTTAATAAAAAACATGGCTGTCTGCATAAGCAGGTGGTTGCTTAATGCAGGACGAAGGTTATGCAGAAAGCTCCTATAGGAGCTTTCTGCATAACGTTCGTCCTACATTAAGCTACCACCTGCCTTTCCCATTGTGGATTGTGCCCCTTTTTGGTGGTCGCATTAGAAGGGTTTTACTGTATCGAGTTTTAGCATACTACAAGCACAAGCTGTGATCGTGGCATGTTGGAAAATACCATGTTGGACCAAGTCCTTCGTACGAGACTATAAACCGAGGTCCGATGTATCAGTGCTTTACACTTGTCATCTAAAAGAACCAGAGAAACTCAGTCGATAATAAGAGTAGGGCATCATGCCCAGGTTTGAAATTCTCTGTATCCTCTCCCCTCTCTCTGGGGCGTCCAATTAGCCCATAATGAGCAGAAACGGGCGTTAATCAACACAATCAAACATACCATATTTTCTGAAAAATGCCCCTTTCTTCTAGGGGAAACTATGTCGGCGTCTCCTCAGGATCCAAAGTGTGTCAAACACTTTGGATTACATGTTTGTCCAGAAACTTTAAAACCTGAACCAGACGATAACCTTGGCAGACGAAATTTATTTGACGCCGAAAGGGTTGAAAGAAATGAAGAAATGCGAAAATGAAGATATTTAGATGGGAGAAAAAATGTTCATCATGTAAATACTACATTACGGAAGATTAAACGGAATTGAACGCAAACGGTAAGGTAAAGGTGATGTTTATAGTCTGGAACTACATACAATGTACATACTCTCCCGACTTCACAATTTACCCCCTGATCACTGGGTTATAAGTCGGCCCAAGGCAGCCATGGCACATTGGCTTATTTCCCTCACGTGTAACGTATGTAACGTATGTAACTTTAGACAGATGGATTATCACCGGAATAGATCCATAATCTGCTGATTACGTGATTTGACAGCAGCCCTTAGGTTCGATTGGAAGACTGTCCCGAACGACCTCGTTCGACGTTACGTTAGGTCTATGAGGTCAATGCTCATTAGCATCATACACAACCGCAGGGGACATAATCGCTATTAACCCATTCCCTCATATATACGACTTTTGACGACTCTGTAAAAGTCACTTTGTGGAAACCATTGTGATAAATAGAGCATTTGCTACTATAGGAGCAAATGCTCTATTTATCACAATGGTTTCAAACTACAAAATTCTAAACTTTTCCTTTTCGTTAGTTAATGCTCCTTTTCAGTAGATTTTTTCAAAGAGGTTGTATCTAAAAATAGCCTCTGAGATAATGGGTTATTCACAGCTCACGAAAAAAATGTCATAAAAAGATTAAATCAGAGGTGAACATCAAGAAACCACTTTTTTCACAACTTTTCACTTTACGGATTGCTATGTTTAAGCAAGCACATCTTTATCATTCGAATACAAAACTGACACATTATTTGAGATTTCATCAATTCATTTAATTATCAATTTTTTGAGACATTTTTTATGTTTGTAAGGTGAGTTTAAGTATGTCAATTTTCCCAAATCAAAAGTACACCGTTAATTTTGCCTCTCAGTATAGATACGGCCGCTACATTTTACAATGGTAAAACATTATCTTGTTCACAATACCGTTATAAAAATGAGCTAATTAATATTCATAATCATTTTAACAGAATATTTATGAGGTAAAATAGTAATACGTAGATACGAACAATAAACACATGTAATATTGTTGACAACTGAATGCTTACTTCCCGTGAGACCAGTTGTGTTCCAGTCAAATATGATTCACTGCACACTTCACATGGTGCTCATAAATAAACTATCACAAACCTGTATCGAAGGCAGAGGGACTACTTTTTTCAGCTGTCTGGTTCATACTTTATCAGTGTGCTTCACATTTCGACCTTAATAAAACTGTGATTTATCATTCTTATCTCGGCGGCTTCTGTGGTTGAATTTCACAGTGAATTAATAGAAAATTGACTTTTCTGTCATACAATATCCCATAATTCCGTTTTCTATTCTTATTACAATGGACATCCATAACAGCAAAATTAATAAGAACCCGTCAGTTGTCCTTTACTTTTCAAAGTTTCCATTCTTGTGTAATACACCGTAGAACGTCTCTATACCAACCATTAAGTAAACAAACATATTTCTGAACATCTTCACTCATTTGCTTAACCCATGACCTCATAGGCTATTTTCAAATACAACCTCTTTGAAAAAATCTACCGAAAAGGAGCATTAACTAGAGAAAAGGAAATTTTTAGAAGTTTGTAGTTCTGAAACCATTGTGATAAATAGAGCATTTGCTCCTATAGGAGCAAATGCTCTATTTATTACAATGGTTTCAAAAAATGACTTTTACAGAGGCGTAGAAAAGCGTATTTATGGAGGAAAGGGTTAATATGAACGCCATTTCACGCCCTTGCAAATAGAGTAGACACAGATCAGACGACCCCTGTAGGATCCGTCTGATCAGGGTCTGCTATGTTTGTTTATGATATGTTATATAGCTGATTCTAAGTTTTTGTCATGGCAAAACATGCCCGTGAAAACATCACATTACGAAATATCAGCTAATAAATATGCATGATGTCATAATTTCTTACATGAATATTAAACAAGTAAATGATTATGTTACAATATGCCTGAAAGACAGATATCACTGAAATATTGTTAGCGCTGCATTTAACTCCAGTACAAACAAATTGTATTGCTTAATTCTTCAATGCCAAAACAAGACAGGAATAATAAAATAGAATGAATATGGGGAAGAAGGAAGAGACCTATTTTTAATAGGCCAGATATCACACAACATACCAAACAAGTGTGTTTGTGAAACACTATATCCCCGATATTACTTTCGACCTTGATGTATAACCTTGACCTTAATTAGTCATCCCTAAAATGTTTGCCTTTATAAGTTGCACATGCATGCCAAGTTTGAAGTACACGTATATATATTGAATAGCGACAAAATTATCGCCAATCTAAAACTGACCTGTAATTTGACATTTGGCCTTGATGTACGACCTTGACCTTAATAATTCACCCCCAAAATGTTCCCCTCCATAAGTTTCACATGCATGTCAAGTTTGAAGTATATTTGTGTGATGGCTACAAAATTATCGCCAACATCTAAACGTGTTTCCACGCATCTTCAGTTCCTTTAGGAACCGTCTGATCAAAGCCTGCTCTGTTTGCTAATGAAATTTGATAGATCTGTTTCTTTACTTGCTAGAATGGCTACAATGTTCCACTTTCCATATTTATTATAACTGTTTTGTCCATGAATATTCAGTAGGCATTGACATTTGGAATAAATATAGAACAGGGAAAGGGTTAAAGCAGGCATCGGAGTTGAATGTTACAACATCACTCAAAGTAGTATATTCTCGAAACGCATAAGCATGTTATGAGCTTATTTTAAATTTGATTATAACATGTAAATCTTGACAATTATCCACATTTAAATATTTGACAATTTAATTTAAATCTCGGCAAAACAATTCAAGAGCGGGAAAAGCTATCCCGAAACTAGTTCATTTCTTATATATTCAGCTGTGAGATTTGCGCTACATGTTATCGCGCCTAAATTAATGGTCGCGGTATCAATTAAAGAGTACGTGTAATTAATAAAGATTAATTAGTATATTATGAAACCTTTACGTTTATCATAATAATTACTGTGGCAATAGTAATGTTTAGACTTGCTTAGGTGATTCGTGAATGTACTTCATTTACCCATTCCCTCATAGGCTATTTTTTACCAAACCTCTTTGAATAAATCTACCGAAAAGAAGCATTTACTAGAGAAAAGGAAAATGTTAGAACTGTGTAGTATTGAAACCACTGTTTGGAGCAAATGCTCTATTTATCACAATGGCTTCAAGAAGTGACTATTACAGAGGCGTAGAAAGGCGTATTTATGGGGGAAAGGGTTAACCCAGTAACTCATAGGTTAGTTTTAGACCCATCCACTTTGACTATATCTACTAAGAATAAGCGTTTATTTAATTGTCACAAACAGAGCATATTTTTATGGAGCAAACGCTACATTTATCACAATGGTTTCAAAAAGTGACATTTACAGTACTGTATAGTGACGTCAAAAGGCGTCAAACATATGGAAATGGATTAAATGAAGTAATATTTCAAACAGTGTCAGACAGTGTCGCCATACGATATATTAAAAACGTTAAGATATACGGAAAACCAAATGAAGACAGATATGAAGACAATATATATGTACGTAAACTTTTGCTGCTTTCCTTCTAAAGGTGACACATATATAAACAGTGTCAATGCAAGCATTCTGTATGCTTCTTTAACCTCTTTCCCTGAAGAGTATTCATGTGGAAATTGACGACATCATGATTATTCAAAAGCTGAAATTTTATAATGGCACGTGTACGCAAGATGATTTCGGTATGAGTGAAAACTGAAGTGTCAGGTCTATTATAATTTCATATGCAAACAGAAAAGACACTGATCAGACGGCTCCTACGGGAACAGTCTGATCTGGGTCTTCTCTGTTTGAAAAGGCGTTTAGATGAAGGAATGGGTTAAATATTAATGCTACGTGTGTATTTATAAAACATCATAATCAGAGAAGGAAGTACACAGTATTCAGTATCAATATACGTCCAAGTCTTTCAGCAATAGAGGATCTTACATGAGTGTTCATTACAAATTGTTTTTTATGAAACGAGCTTTAGCGAGTGTCATATTCATTATAGGAAACGAGTTCATGAAAACAATGTGTAATGAGCACGAATGTAAGATTCTTTTTATCACATAATCTTTAAACATGCCGTAGAAAATAAAACAGGTTATAGCTGACGACTGTTTCGGTAATTGCTTACAAACAGTATAGTAATACAACGTACGACGCACACGGAGCGCTACGATTGGCTAACGATTAAATGAGCGCTACAATTGGCTAACGATTGCTAATTTACATAAAAAATGCACTAGTGTATTTTCTCAATTTACGGCACTCTGTTACGGCACTGCCACATGGCAGATTATGTGATAAATGAATTTTCAGAATGGAATAGTCCATTTTTGTATATATTTAGAGTCCATTCAATATGAAATGGTAAAACTGCGAGACAAACAATGCAGACCCTTGCCAGAGGTCTACTCTATAGGAGCACTCTGATTTGAGTATTTACTATTGGCAAATGACCGTGAACTCGTAGCCTGGAGCACTCGATGGGTTAAAATATGTTTCAAATATTGAAGTAAACATAATCATAAATATTAATGTTTTGCATATTTCAAACTTTTTATGATCTAAATGTATTCAAACTGTAATACGCTGACTATATTTCATAAAAGAAACAAGGAAAAACGATTATTTTATCGACAAGCAGCAGACAATAATTAAAAGACGAAAAGTGCTTAGACTTCAAAGAGTAAATATTTATATTCAGAGTTGACGCACAAACAACCGTTGTATAAAGAAGACTGGAATTGATTGCGTGCTGTTCTGTGATTGCAACTGCCTTCTGCACTGTAATTTATTACATAAACAGGATGTCAAACAATAGGCGCTTTATCCTTGGTTACCTTTATGCCTGCTTAATCCTTTCCTCCATAGATACGCCTTTCTACGCCTCTGTAAAAATAACCTATTGAAACCATTGTGATAAATAGAGCATTTGCTCCTATAGGAGCAAATGCTCTATTTATCACAATGGTTTCAAATTACAAAATTCTAAAATTTTCCTTTTCTCTAGTTAATGCTCCTTTTCGGTAGATTTACTCAAAGTGGTTGGATCTAAAAATAGCCTATGAGGTAATGGGATAATGCTAAAAATATGCCTGCTTAACCCTTTCCTCTATAGATACGCCTTTCTATGCCTCTGTAAAAATAACCTATTGAAACCATTGAGATAAATAGAGCATTTGCTCCTATAGGAGCAAATGCTCTATTTATCACAATGGTTTCAGAACTACAAAATTCTATTTTTTTTCTTTTCTCTAGTTAATGCTCCTTTTCGGTAGATTTATTCAAAGAGGTTGGGTCTAAAAATAAGGCGAATGGGTTAAACCGAGCTGGTGCCCTTTTTACTTACCTCTGATTTGTTCTGATTTGAGAAATTATTGGCCGAACATCAAACAGCTTGGAGCCTGATGAGATGCCGAATTACGCCGAGTTACTCGGCATTTTATCTGGATCCAAGTTGGTTACAGGTGGCATTAAAGACCTCCAGTCTCAACATATTTAAAGTATTTCAAATTCATTGCATTCCAGGAAAAACCTCGTCTGCAAACATTTGTTGTCTGCTGCATTTCTCGAAGAACATAATTTTGTTTACATTCTTTTTAAATGTCGTTAACGAATGGTCAAGCAGTGAGGGTCCTGATGAGATCCCGTGTTAATTCTTAGAAGTTTTACATTTGTTTAACTCTTTCAATATTCATGTAAGAAATCATGAATATTGATTAGTTTATTTTTAGCTCGTCTGTTTCGAAGAACAGTCGAGCTATTGTGACCACTGGGTCGTAGGCGTTGTCGTTGTCGTCATTGGCATTGTCGTCGTCGACGGCGGCGTGCAAAAACTTTAATGTAGCTCATTACTCGAAAAGTATAAGAGGTATCAACATGAAACTTCATAGGTTAGTAGATCTCATTAAAGAGAATGCCCCTACATAAGAACCATAACTCTTGATTTCAAAATTTTGTAGTTATGGTCCTTCATAATTTTTTTTTAAAATGCTTTAATTTAGATGGACACGCCCCAAATCAGACGAGCGTTGGCGCCGCACGCGGCTCTTGTTATAATATAAAAGTTTCAAGGGATTGTTTTTGCTTTGACAAAAACTACAGACTCAGACCTATATCATGTCATAAGCAAACGGAGTAGACCCTGATCAGATGGCTCACTCTCCCTATAGGAGGCCTCAAGTCAGTGTCTACTCTGTATGCAACGATGTGAAAAGCGTTTATATGAGGAAAGGGTTAACGATTTACTATTTTATGTATATTAATGTACAATAGTTATGCTTTTATAGATGTTTATTATGTGATTTCTGTCCATCTTATTGTTCGTCCGTCTGTCCGTCATGTATTGTGCTTCATGCTTCTGTCGGCATGCAGGTACCACACGTGTTTTTCCGATAACTCGTTTTATGAAAGCATAAACACAGATAGTTTTGCACTGACCATGCCAGAAACTGCAGAATCATGTCTGTATACAATTAAACCCCTCTAATGCGACCACTTAATGAACAAACATGGCTGTCTTCATAAACAGGTGGTTGCTTAATGCAGGACGAAAGTTATACAGAAAGCTCCTATAGGAGCTTTCTGCATAACTTTCTTCCTGCCTTAAGCTGCCACCTGCCTTTGCCACTGTGAATTATGACCCTTTTTGTGGTCGCATTAAGTTTTTTTCTGTACATGTATTTCCATAAGCAAACAAAGCAGACCCTAATCCGACAGCTCCTTGAGGAGACGTCTGATCTGGGTCTTCTCTGTTTGAAAACGTACAAGGGTGATTCTTAATCAAATAAAGGGTTGAGAATTAAATTGTATTTTACGCCAAGCCCTTTGTTTATAGAAGTTAACTCTTTGAACGCGGGAAATTAGTTGGCTGTCATTTGAAACCAGTGTAGACCCAGATCAAAGGGCTCCTAAACGTGCTCTCTGATCAGGGAATGTGCTGTTTGCCAATCAAAATCCTCTCACAAATTATACCCCTTCAAACTGAATGAACTCTACCTTTAAACAGTGATGGACTATTCCAATTTGAAATTTCAGTATTTAAAGGGTGAAATATTTGTTCCCACAGGTCTTCATACGAAACTGATTTTACACTATATACACATGTAAAACCCCTACCCCTACCCCCATTCCCCACTCCAAACAAAATACGGAAGTTTGAAAAATCCATATTATTAATTGTATACATGTATTTGAAAACGATTATAACTGCCATTGCAGTGTAGTAGAAACCCCTCTAATGCGACCACTCAATGAATAAACATGGGTGTCTTTATAAGTTATAAGCAAGTGGTTGCTTAATGCTGGACAAAAGTAATGCAGAGAGCTTCTATAGGAGCTTTCTGCATTACTTTTGTCGTGCATTAAGCCACCACTTGCATCTATCACCCAGAATTATACCTCTTTTAGGTGGTCGCATTAGCGTGGTTTTACTGTTTATTAGTTTTTATAAGTACTGATACATGTGGATATAAAACTCGTTTAATATTGGTTCTAGTGATGAATATCGTAACATATTTCACATTTTCTGGTCGCTTTAACCCATTCCCGCATAGGCTATTTTTAGATCCAACCTCTTTGATTCAATCTACCAACAAGGAGCATTTACCAGAGAAAATATTTTTTTCAGAATTGTGTAGTTTTGAAACCATTGTGATAAATAGAGCATTTGCTCCACTGGAGCAAATGCTCTATTTATCACAATGGTTTCACAAAGTGACTTTTACAGAAGCGTCAAAAGGCGTCAATATGCAGGAATGCAAACCGATAATATGCACCGAACGTACGTAAATTCCCCGATTCCACTCAATTTGAATGTATTCTAATAGTGATAATTCTAGATATGATTCTCGGTTAAAGAGCCTAAAATGTCAACATGATTCTACAGTTTCTTGCCAGACTAATACTTGTTCAATTTATCCGCGAAATTCAACGAGGGACATATCGTATCACAAAAAAATCTTCAATATTACTATACCAGCGCACATAAACCTATTAGCATCAGACAGGTATGCAGTCAGTAACCAGGCACCATACAGGTAGGCATTCAGTAACCATGCATCAGGCAGGTGGGCATTCAGTATCCAGCCTCAGATCAGGCATTCATTAACCTGACGTCAGACAGTTCTAAACGTTTTACTAGACATTTTGTAACTAGGCATCAGACATTTAAGCATTCAGTAACCAGGCACCGGACAGGTAGGCGTTTAGTATTTAGGTATCGGACAGATAGACAGTCAGTACCTAGGTATCAGACAGGTAGACATTCAGTAACTAGGCATCATGCAGACAGGTATTCAGTAACCAGGCATCGGACAGGTAGGCATTCAGTAACCAGGTATCAGACAGATAGGCATTCAGTAACTAGACATCAGACAAATAGGCATTACGCAACCAGGCATAACACAGGTAGGCATTTTGTAATTAGGCATCGGACAGGTAGGCAATCAGTAACTAGGTATCAGACAGGTAGACATTCAGTAACTAGCCATCAGACAGGTAGACATTCAGTAACTAGCCATCAGACAGGTACACATTCAGTAACTAGCCATCAGACAGGTATACATTCAGTAACTAGCCATCAGACAGGTACACATTCAGTAAATAGCCTTCAGACAGGTAGACATTCAGTAACTAGCCATCAGACAGGTAGACATTCAGTAACCAGGCATCAGACAGGTAGACATTCAGTAACTAGCCATCAGACAGGTAGACATTCAGTAACTAGGCATCAGACATGTATACACTCAGTAACCAGGCATCAGACAGGTAGACATTCATTAACTAGGCTTAGACAGGTAGACATTCAGTAACTATGCATCAGACAGATAGGCATTCAGTAAAAAAGCATCAGACATAGGTATTCAGTAACTAGGCATCATACAGGTAGACACTCAGTAACCAGGCTTCAGACAGGTACAGGCATTCAGTAACCAGGCATCAGCCAGACAGACATTCAGTAATTAGGCATTAGACAGATTTGCAATAACGTAACTAGGTATAAGACAGATATGCATTCATTAACCATTCTTCAATTAGCTGGCGGTCTCACAAGACGGCCATATCATAGTAACACATTGCCAATAATCGAACTTTCGATTGCCCCATCATGACGCGAGTACCAAAACCACTAGGTCGCGTGTTTATTTATATGTCAGGTAGACTAGCATACAGCAAGCCTGCGATAAAGCCTTTACTCTATGAATATTTATAAGACTTGACGACCTTATGAATATTGTATTGTTTTTTTATAATGGCACATGAACACAGGAAATTTTGGTCTTGGCAGAAACTGTAGAATCATAATCTATATTATTTCATAAGCAAACAGAGCAGACCCTGATCAGACGGACCCTACAGGGTCTGTCTAATATGGGTCTACTCTGTTTGCAAAGGCATAGAAAAACGTATTTATGGAGTTAAGTTTTAAAGAATTTTGGGGTGAAAATATTTCAGTGTTACCTTTTGAACACCAACAATATTATTGTACCTCACGTTGCTTTCCTATACAAATGTTCCATATACCTGCCATGAAACAATTTGTACTGTGTCATGCAACATTACGTCTATACCAGTGAGCGCTTATTAAATTGTGTACGTGACGTCATCCGACAGACGTCATCTGACGCTTGCAATTTGATCAACAAACGTCATTTTGACAGTTGTTTTTGTTTAATTATTTGAAAAATGTCGCGTTATGCGACTATTTCGGAGGAGGGTCTGTAAAGATTGGACAGTTTAGGACTCCGCCAGTACTTAACGTGTGAAATTGTTCCGCGATGTTTAAGCACTGAGTATAACTTTTGTTTCAAACTGTTCATTGTTCTCATTGAATAAATCTTTTTGCTGACGAAATTGATAGTGTTGTTCGGTATAATAAAATAAATATCACATCCTATGATGAGCGACAGCACGAATTGTCAGCCCTCGGTATGGTAATGTACACCTCGCATAACGCCTCGGTGAACATTACCAACCTCGGGTTGACAATACATGCTGTCGCTCTCCATAGGATGTGATATTTATATAATGGCATTTGAAAACAAACTGGATCCAACATGAGATGCCGAGTAACCTGGCGTCTTATCAGGCCCCATTCCGCTTGACACTCGGATACTGGTTTTTGAAAGTAATGGGGAAAATGTACTTTATGTAGCAGAACAAGATAGTTGAAACCAAAGGTTACTTCGTGTTGATAGGATTAAATCTAACCAGCCAGAAGCGTGTTCTTTAGCAATGTACTATAAGAAAGATAACGTTATTTTGAGATAATAAAAAAAACATAGCCACCCTTTAACACTTTCCTTCTTATAAACAATTTTTCATACCTTTGCAAATAAAATAGACCCAGATCATGTAGGAGCCGTCTGGTCAGGGTCTGCTCTGTTTGCTTACGAACTTATAATAGATATGACTTTGCAGTTTTTTACCACTACCAATACAGTTTGTGTACATATGCCATCATTAAAAATTCAGCTATTAAATATTCATGATGTTATTATATTTTACATGAATATTAGACAGGGAAAGGGTTAAGACAAGTACGCTAAATTCATCTACTCGTTGAACAACAGGTATGCGTATACCAGGATCCGATCGGATACCACACCTTAACCCATTCCCTCATATGCTATTTTTAGATCCAACCACTTTGAATTAATCTACCGAAAAGGAGCATTAACTATAGAAAAGGAAAATTTTAGAATTTTGTAGGAGCAAATGCTCTATTTATCACAATGGTTTCAACCGGTGACTTTTGCAGAGGCTTCAAAAGGCGACAATATTATGGAAAGGGTTAACTAAGAATCGCCATAGGCCCAACTCTTTGGAACATATTCATATTACTTTCGATATTTTAAAGAACACGCCTCTGCTATTCTGAGATTGTAAAATGTGATATCGAGCACGATACAAGAGGATACAGCTCAAAGCAAACTGCACGTAACTGATACAGGTGCATTATTATTTATAGCATTATCTATTGAAGAGGCTAGCAGTGTACCTTGGATAAAACTACGGAATCCCATCAGTGATGGAACTTTTTTGTCGGACCTTCGTTCAATTTTACAAACAATATCTGGCGAATGTGTGCCTAACGAATATCAAATACAGTAAAACCCCTCTAATGCGACCACCTAAAATATGTATGATTATGGGTGGTAGAGGCAGGTGGTAGCTTAATGCAGGACAAAAGTAATGCAGAAAGCTCCTAGGGGAGCTTTCTGCATTACTTTTGTCCTGCATTAAGCAACCACCTGCTTATAAAGACACCCATGTTTATTCGGTGGCATTAGAGGGGTTCTGCTGTAATTTATCGGAATATCCGTACAATAAAGCAGTCAAATTTAACACCATAAAGTACAATAGAAGCTCTCTACAATAGCTTTGTAACCCTTTCAATGCTGAATTTTCAGAGTGGAATAGTCCATCCATCCATGTTTATTGGTAGAGTCCACACAGTATGGAAGGGTAAAATTTGCGAGAAGAGTTTTAGTAACAAACAGTGCAGATCCTGATCACAGGGTTCCTCTTCAGGAGTCATCTGATCTGGGTCTACACTGTTCGCAAATGCTGACACACTCATGTGCAGCATTGAAAGAATTAATGAATAACCAACGTTGTCTTTACAAGCAGATGAGTGTTTCATACTGAACAATATCTCTTCATATTACCCTGCGTGCTTCAGCTCATTACCACATGGATATTCATGTAAGAAATCATGTAAGGAATAATGCATGTATGAATATATATTAACTTAACGCATTACCTCATAGGCTACTTTTAGATACAACCTCTTTGAATAAATCTATTGAAAAGGAGCATAAACTAGTGAAAGGTTTTTTTTTCATAATTTTGTAGTTTGAAACCATTGTGATAAATAGAACATTTGCTCCTATAGGAGCAAATGCTCTATTTATCACAATGGTTTCACAAAGTGACTTTTACAGAGGTCGTCAAACCCATTCTCTCCTACTGACGCCTCTTTTTGAAACCGTTGTGATAAATAGAGCATTGCTCTATTTATCACACTGATTTCAAAACTACACAATTCTAAAATTCTAAAATTCTCGTTTTCGGTTGATTAATTGAAAGAGGTTGGGTCCAATAAATAGTATAGGAGGGATGAGTTAATGTCGAATAATGGCATATTTTGGTTTTGGAACTAGTAAAAAGACTAAAAACTGTATAATTCGACCTTTATCATTCCGTAAGCAAACAGAGCCGACCCTGATCAGACGGCTCCTATAGGAGCATTCTGATCTGGGTCTACACTGTTTACACAGGCGTATACATGGGGTAAAGGGATAAACCTTTATTTCAGGAAACAGCTGTGCAAGACGCCGCTAGTTATGAACAGTTTAACAATTTAAGAGTTTTATCAAAATACATGTATAAAACAAGCCATTTTATATCCATTATAATAAGAACATATATAACATGCAAACGAATAAATCAGACCCCGATAAAACAGCTCATAGTCTGGATCTACTCTGTTTACAAGGCATTGACATGCTGGCTTATTGAATAAATGTTTAAAGACAACATCGTTGCTCTTTGAGTATACAACACACTGGCTTTCATTACACGATCACCTATGATCATATACACTTTGTTATTGGTTTAGAATTAACCATCGTGTTGCTGATGAAAATGATGTCAACTCAAACCTCTGTTAGCTGCCTTTTATTTCGGAGATCATCGATCTAGTTATTCGGCATCTCATCTAGAGGGCTTGGTGCAAAACTGTTCTAACTCCTTCACCTTGTGAATGAGTTAGAATAGCTTTGCACCAAGGCCTCGATCTAGATTCAAGGTGTTTGTAAATACCAGTCCAATCGTTCTAAGCATGAAAATGGTTAATATATTTAGGTTGATAACAACTTATGTAAATATGAAATATTTCTAAGCAAAAGTCCTGAGATCTCCAATCGATTTCCTGTCATCCTTTTGCTTCTCCTAGAGGCAATATGCCGTATGTTCCATATGACCTTTCACCGCCAATGTCGCATAAATGCACCACGACAAATAGTGTAGTCCCAGATCAGACGCCGCCTTTTCAAGGCGGTGTCTGATCAGGGACTTCACTTTTTGTCCCAATCTCTATTTCTATATTCGTGCTTCATTCCTTTGAAATTTTCATTTAGTTACCTTATTTCCTTAATTTACCGAATTATTTAACAAAATTGGATTGCAGACGACAATTAGAAATTTGGCACTGAAAAGGGTTAACCCTTTACTCCTAAGATACGCTGTGTAGACCCATAGGAACCGTCTGATCAGGGTCTTCTCTGTTTGTGACATGATAATAATTAATAGTGATATAGATCTGGTTCTACTGCTGTGAAAACATGCTTCAGTTTCAGTTTTATTAGCAACTCGGCAAACGCATTGCATTTGGTAAAAAAAAGTTTTATATATATTATAAAAAATGTATATACATTATAAACTATACAATTACATATACTATAATAGCATTCCTAACGACTAGGAAACAGCGTCCAATGACTCTTTTCTAACATGAAACACATGAAAACATATGTGTACATAATACAGTTCATAATAACCTATTTAGTAGGTATTGAATTTGCAATAAACATGGAACAAGGAAAGTGACAAACAGAAGCAAATCCACTACTACAAACAATTCCTACTCTAACTACGGGACAGGACTTGAAAACTTACATTGTTTCCTAGGTTCTTCAAACAGCATAAGACATCTCAGACTTTTGCCCTAAACGTGTTGACAGCACGGCTGTGTCGAGCAATGTGACAACGCCACAATACATGTACACATTAATAGTACACACTAATGCTAAACTTGGGCAGTACTAAAAAGATTTACATGCATTTTACTCGTGTAACCAGTTACAATTAGATCACCAGATTTAACCTACAGGTTCTATACACAACAATTGCACATGGTTTATCTACCCACAGTTAGTCCTCCGTAAAAACTCATGTTAAAGCGAAACGCGTGGCACCTTTCCGTATTAGCATTGTCGTCTGCTGAACACATTTTCGTCTGCTTCAATCAGTTTGGATCCAGATGAGACGCCGAGTTACTCTTCCTGTCGTTCATAACCCCATTGGTTGTGTTTTAAGTTTGAACCCTTTCCTTCATATTAACGCATTTTCACGCCTTTTCTAACAGAGTAGACATAGATCAGGCAACTCCTACATGAGCTGTCTGATCAAGGTACTCTCTGTTTGCTTATGAGATTACAGTACAACCTCTCTATAACGGCAACTAAATTACATCAAGTATTTTGTGTTAAATGCAGGTGGTTGCTTAAAGCAAGGTGAAAGTAAAACAGAACGCTCCTATAGGAGCTGCTTTAAGCAGCTACCTGCCCTAGATACCAACTAATTAACACAATTTAGTGGCCGTTATAGAGAGGTTTTACTGTATATAGATTTGATCATACAGTTTTTGTCTAAGCAAAACTTTCCTTTGAAAATTTCACATTATAAATTTTAAGTTAATGAATATTCATTTAGTAATAAAAGCATGCATAATGTTTAAAGTTCTGTCTATACAGCCCCTGAGCAGTGAACCTATGACAAACACTGTGAAACCTCTTAAATATATATGTTTACATGTAAATCATATATTAATTAATAAACTCTGTTTTAGATCAAAATCAGACTACTGTCGTTAAAACAAGATACAGTTGGAATCGAAAGACTGAATGAGCGCTATCTGTCTATTCAGCTCCTATTTTTCCATACGGCTTGGATTCTGGTAATATAAGCTCGTACGAACATTTTCAATCGTTAAATTCGGTATAGTACTTGGCTTAATAATGACACATCATCCCGGTGTCAGTATAATTTGACAGGGATGGTGCTCATAACATGTGTCTGATTATTTGTATGACGTGCGCCACGTTTGCACACCGTTTTGCAGGAGGAAAGAAACTAATGTTTCCTCCCGCATTCATCTCTCTCCCTCCCTATTCCTTATACAGTAAAACCTCTCTTAACCGGAATTCTAATAGATAAGAATTTAGACACTTTTAGGCAGGCGACTGCTTAATGCAGGGTGAAAGTCATGCAGAAAGCTCCTCTAGGAGCTTTCTGCATGACTTCCACCCTGCATTAAGCTGCCACCTGTCTCCAATACCGATATTCATACTAAATTTAACGGCCGGTTAAGAGAGGTTTTACTGTATAAATAATCATGAGGTAAAAGGTTCATCCCTGATAATACGAGTAGGCTTCACGGTCACCCACATGCTGTATGTGTAAATAAGCAGAGTTTCACCGTCTACATTGTTTACTTGAATCACGTTCTGTATTGAATCTCATTTCTCCGTTTTCACATTCTCCGCCATGAAAATGCTGAAAAGGGGATTGGTTCGTCAGTATCTAGCATTAGAGTACGTTCAGTATGAAAGGGTATGCGTGTTTTGAACGGCAGAGAGTGTAGACCCTGAGCAGATAGCTCCTCTGAAATCTGGATATATGCACTGAATCTATCAATCTATGACATTCATCACAGAGTAGCATGGCGTAGCTCTTTTTGGATGGCACACTTTCTCCAGCCACTATCTCAAACCTTCAGAACATGCCTGTCACGGTCCGCAGAGACTGGTTACTGATTTCTGCCCCGCGGCCATTTCTGAACAAATTGAACAAAAACGGTAAGTTTCTCGACAAAATGGCTTTATAGTCTACTTTGGTCCTATTAATTGCCTACTGCAGCGGAACACCCTTCTTACCAGACCATCTCAAACATGTAACATACAATATTTCAAGAACTATTTTCAACAACCGAGAAATGAAATCTGATATGGCCAATACACAATTTTATAAATGGTACATGTACAAATGTAGAACATATCTTAACCCATTCCCTCATAAGCTATCTTTAGACCAAACCTCTTTGATTAAATCTACCGAAAAGGGGCATTTACTACAGATAAGGGAACTTTTAGAATTTTGTAGTTTAGAAACCATTTTGATAAATAGAGCATTTGCTCCTATGGAGCAAATGCTCTATTTATCACAATGGTTTCAAAAAGTGACTTTCACAGAGGCGCCAAAAGGCATCAGTATGAGGGAATGAGTTAAGCGGTCATCAAAATAGGTCTAATTATGGGAATGTAAGACAGACGGTAGCTTAATGCAGGTCAAAGGTAATACAGAAAACTCCTATATGAGCTTTTTGCATTACTTTTACCCTGCATTAAGCAACCACCTGCTTTTTAACACTCCTATGTTCATTAATATTATATGACTGTAGTTCTACTGTATAATGAACAGACTGGTTCCTTATCAGTTTGATTTGTAATAAACATACCTACTTCTTATCAGTTTGATACAGTAAACATGCCGGTTCCTGATCAGTTGATATATAGCAAGCAGGCTGGCTTCTTATCATTCTGATATATAGATTAAACATTGAGTCATGATCAGTCTGGTACATAATATTCGAACCAGCGATATTTACTATCATTTTGACAAACCTTTGCCAAAAAACGTCCATACTACTCAATAAATACGCATTTACGTGCTTTTACAAACAGAGTAGATCCAGATCAGACGGCGCATACAGGAGCCGTCTGATCAGGGTTTCCTCTGATTGCTGGTATAATATAGATCTGATTCTAGGGTTTCTGTCTGTGCTAAATTTTCCTGTGATCATATGCCATTTTTAAAAATGATCTAATTAATATTCATGTCATTAGTTCTTACATGAATATTGATGGAGGAAAGGGTTAAAACGGTTTTTAGAGTAGATCATAAACTACTTTCCATTTTGTATGAAATAAAATTTGAACCAGTCTCTTGTTCAGGTTGCCTGCAAACCGTATTGCTCCCATGACACTGATAGAATACCACCAATATGCTACAATATCGTAAGAAGCGTGGGTTTAACCTTTTCGGTGCCAAATTTCTAATTGTCGTCTGCAATCCAAGTTTGTTAAATCATTCAGTAAAATAAGGAAATGAGATAAATAAATGCAAATTTCAAAGGAAAAAGCACATAATAATATAGAAATAGAGATTGAGACAAATAGTGAAAAGGCGGCGTCTGATCTGGGACTGCACTATTTGTCGTGGTGCATTTATGCGATTGCGGCGGTGAAAGGGTGTAAACTCGTTTCACCTTTTACTCCATAAATACGCCTCCATAAAATACACCTTTTAACGCATTTGCAAACAGAGTAGATCCAGATCAGACGGCTTCTGAATCAGGATCTACTCTGCTTGTTTTTGACATGATAAAGATCTGGTTCTATAGTTTTTGTCAAAGAAAAATATCCTTTGAAAAGTTTACATTATAAATGAAATGTCAGCTAATAAATATTAAGTCATTGTTTCAAACATAAATACTAATGGAGTAAAGGGCTAAACGCTGAGTAAATGTCATTTGCAGATTTTAATCATAATGATACTGAATCTGTAAGACACAGCGATGCCCCCGTCGTGATGCTTGCCCAGCTGCACGTAAAATTCCTACGTCATTTGACATTGACCTTGCGCTTGCGGGCAGCATTGTCTGGGTGCGTAATGAAAGTATGGATGGTGTTTAATGTGCATTTTATGCAATTCCATGCCAATAGCTATAGCAGTTAGTGGGATATAAGACGACGAAAAAACTGTGACAACCGACTGCACGTACCAACTGCACGTAAAAACGTGAGGCACGGACAGACAAACGGACAGACGGGCGGACAGGTGCAAAACATAATGCCCCCTGACTATCGTCAACGGGGGCATAAAAACTAATGTCTGCTCCATCTCTTCTAATAGTTTCATCTATTGACCGAGTGTCAAACAGCTTGGATCCTGATGAGACGGCGACTTACTCGGTGTCTCATCTGGATCCAAACTGTTTTCAAAGGCGAGTCAACACGAGCTTATAGCATGAGAAAAGTTTGTCTCTTTAACCCATTCCCCCATAGGCTATATTTAGATCCAACCTCTTTGAATAAATCTACCGAAAAGGAGCATTAACTAGAGAAAAGGACAATTTTAGAATTTTGTAGTTTGAAACCATTTGGATAAATAGGAGCAAATACTCTATTTATCACAATGGTTTCATAAAGTGACCTTTACAGAGTCGTCAAAAGTCGTCAATATGAGGGAATGGGTTAACCGGAGCATCAGAAAGACTGGATCCTGATGAAACGCCAAATCATGGACGTCTGATTCGGATCCAAACTGCGTGTCTAATTTACTACAAATACGCCGCCAGAGTTCAAAGAGTTATTTGATTATCATGTTTTCATGACTTTTAATTACTATATAGCCGTCAATTAAAAACGAAACAGATGTCATTAAAAGGACACTGCTGATGCTTAATGCAGAACGAAGTTTATACAAAAAGTACTTATATGGATTTTAACTGTTTCTAGCGTTAATGCGGGAAACGTGTCATCAATGGCGTTTACAAACAGTGTAGATCCAGATGATCTAATCAGGATCTGCATTGTTTGTTTTGTTACACTTTTCTTGAAAAAAAAAATCCTGAATATTCCCGGTAAGTTTGAATTTAGAAATACATGATTTTAATCTATCTGAGAATTCAGCACTGAAAAGGTTATGATACTGTGTCTTTTCAAAAATTCATACAGGTCAACCTTACCGTGAATATTCAGAATTTTGTTTTAAAGATACGAGTAACATGACAAACAGCACAGGCCCTGATTAAACCCCTCTCATCTGGGTCTTCACTATTTGCAAATTACACTTGTGACTCGTTTCCCACACTCAAATGAAACAAGAGAATGTTTGTCAAGGAAGAGAATTTAGACTCATAACTATATTATGCAATCGAACTAAGCAGACCCTGATAAGAAACTCCTTCGTGGATGTCTGATCTGGGTCTACTCTATTTTCAAAAGCGTAAATATGCGTGTATATTATAAGATGTGGAGGATGTATAGTAGAGAGGTTTACGGTAACTACAAAAACGTTACAAAACTTTAATACGTCGTTTTAACAGTATTTCAGTCATATCACGACGTCCAGCTAACTTAGTTACAGGTGGAATAAGACAACCCCCCCCCCCCCCCATTGCACTGTTTCGTGCGCAGAAAACCATGACCTACCGCAAGCCAGCTGGAAGGCTTCCTCACATGAAAAATCCAAATGTCCAGACCGGGATTCGAACTTAAATGGTGAATACTGAAAGTGGAACGGCCCGTCAGAATTAACCTTTAGCTTGCTGAGCAAATTATTTTTGCAGAATTTTTCACCTACATGTACTACATTTTCAGAATTCAAGCTATAAGGTGTCTACCAGGGTGTCAAACAGTTTGGATCCTGGTGAGATGCAGAGTTACTCGGCGTCTCATCTAGATCCATAATGTTTGTATAGGTATTCACTCATAGCAGGCTAGAGATTAACTATTAAATACAATCTATTCAGTATGAAAGATTAAAACTTGCTACAGGACCTCGACTGACAACCATTGCAGACCCTGACAAGAGGACTTCCACTGGAAACCCTCTGATCTGGGTCTACACTGTTTGCAAATGCCAGTATACTCGTTTCCAATTTCCCGCATTTAAAAGGTTGACTTGACGTAGAGATTCGTTCAATATGTTCACTTGTTTCTCATGGAAATACCGGTATTCTCTACAACAGCTACAATATAATTGAACACTATAAAAGTGTGTTCGGCAATATTTCTGAATATGGCATGGTATTATTATATGATCAATGATCTTAATAAAATTCAAACAGCATCTTAAGTTCTTAACCCCTTGCCTGATAAATGCGATCTGATCATCATTCGCAAACAGCTTGGATCTAGATGAGACGCCGAGTAACTCGGCGTCTCATCAGGATTCAAGCTGTTTGGCAATTGGTCAATAATTTCCTCGAAAGTTTTAACGAATTGATAAAAGGTAAAAATGATAGCAGCTCAAAAATTGAGCAGACATCATTTTTCAGCATGTTAAAGGTTAAGAAATTCTCAATTGCATGCATTAGTAAACTGTTGCGAATAACGATGCAGGATAAATACATAGTGTCTTTAATATGCTGTACAAGTAACTATTTAACTGCCAAACAGTGTTGTCAGTAAAATATGTCATCTTATTCCATTTTGTTTTTCAGTTCCCAAGCTCCGCCTACCCCTATTTATAAATAAACATTATGACAGCATTAAACGCACTGGATCCTGGTGAGAGCCTGAGTTATTTGGCATTTGATCTGGATCAAATCTTTAAACCGACGTAGATGTTTTAACCCTTTCCTTCATATTAACACATTTTTATGCATTTGCAAACAGAGAAGACCCAGGTCAGACGGCTCCTATAGGAGCCGTCAAATCCGAGTCTGCTCTGTTTGCTAATGGAATTCAATAGCTCATTTTCTTTAGTTTCTAAAAATGTATACAGTATTCCACCATCCATACTTCATTATAACTCTCAAAATGATAATTGGATCGGTTCGTAATAGTGATATGTATACAATGTACAAGGACGGGTTCACCAGCAACGGTTAACCTTCTACTCCATAAATGCGCCTTTCTATGCCCAGGTCAGACAGCTCCTGTAGGAACCTTCTGATCAGGTCTGTTCTGTTTGCATAGGATATACTATGGATATGGTTCTGCAATTTCAGCCATGGTTAAAATCTCTAAGCCCATGTGCTATCATAACACTTAATGTAATTAATATTCACGATGTCTTTATTTCTTTCAATAATATTTATGTTGTTAACGTATAATATGTTTATGACAGCATTGTTTATTATATTTAATTTTCAGAAGATCAATGTATATTCAGATTCCGGAGGAGCCCTCTGCTCGGAGTCTGCACTCTTTGCCGTTCAAAACGCGTATACACTTTCATACTGAATGGACTCTATTGCTAGATACTGATGAACCAATCCCCATTTCTGCAGTCAAAGCGTTAATGTCTTTACATAGCGGAGAATGTGAAGACGGAGAAATTGGATTCAATACAGAACATGATTCAAGTAAATTCTTGAAACGATGTTTTTAGAAATGATGTTGCTTTTTGGGACTCCGGCACTGCGTTTTAATGATACAGGCAGTACAGTAGAGTCTGTCTTAAGCGATCTTATATTGATAGGAAACAGGAATCAGAAGGCTCCTGGAGGAGCCCTCTGATGATTGTCTGCACTGTCTGTTTGTCGTTCAAAATCGAAAACTATATATCCTTTCATACCGATGTTGGTAGGTTATATTGTTAACTCATTCTCTGCTAGGCTATTTTTAGACCCAATCTTTTTAATCAATCTACCGAAAAGGAGCATTAACTATAGAAAAGGAGAGTTTTAGAATTGTGTTGTATTGAAACCATTGTGATAAGTAGAGCATTTGCTCCTGTGGAGCAAATGCTCTATTCATAACAATGTTTTCACAATGTGAATTTTATAGAGGCACACAAATGCGTCACTAGGGGGTAATGAAATGTGTTAAACTATGCTGAATAATTCCACTACGAAACTTAAGCATTCAAACAAGACTTTTTATGACAATTATTTCTGAAAGTGTTTTGATGACGTCTTTTAACCAAACACGCGACACTAACATGAAGGTGAATTACACGTACATGTAACACGCCGTACTGTATTTGAGGCAATGCGTGCATGAAGTGGATGGGCGTTGAGAAACAACAGTTCCAACAACATGTGTGTCAAACCAATACCAGAATATCCAAAATGGATGTCACGTGACATGGTCTGTCATATGTTCCCCAAATTGTTTGCAAATATCATTTTCAATGCATTCATTGCATGTATACATGTAACTCTTAATATGCTGAATAATTAAAACTAGCTCCTCCTTTTCTGAATATTAAATAAACAGAAAGTTGTATCCAAAATTTATCTCTAAAGAACTTCATTATAACGACAAGCAGTGTAGACTCTGATCAAATGGCTCCCTCATGAGCTCTTTGATGTGGGTCTACACTATTTGCAAATGTTTCATATACTCGGTTCCCGCACATTAACCTATTTGCTCCTAGGGGATTCTTCCATTTTTATATATATTGGATTAGTCCATTTTTTTATCTAAGGGGTGCCTGGCCTAAATTTTCAATTTCGTTTTGTTTTATATTGAAATTCCTATCAGCAAACAGTGCAGACTCTGATCAGACGCCGCTGATCAGAGTCTACACTGTTTGCCTACGTCCCATATATGGGATCGTGGGAGCAAATGATTAAAATTAAAGTCATTTAAAATGAAAACAGCTATGCCTTTTAAGTGTCATTAACGACAAAAGTAAAATCCCCCGACTCTGAATTTTTGATCATGCTTCGACAAGTAAATATAAATTGATATATATCTGATTTGGCTGCATCTTCAATGTACTAAATAATTTACTTCATAATCCTTAAACCATCTACCCCATAAATACACCTTTCTATGCCCTTTCAAACAGTGTAGACCCATATCAGATGGCTTCTATATGAGCTGTCTAATCTGGGTCTGATCTATTTGCTTATGATATACAGCAAACCCCCGCTAATGCGACCACCTAAAATATGTATTATTCTTGGTGCTAAATTCAGGCGGTAGCTTAATGCATTACTTTTGTCCTGCATTAAGCAACCACCTGGTTATAAAGACACACATGCCTATTCATTAAGTGGTCGCAATAGCGGGGTTCTACTGTAATATAGATCTGGTTCTACGTATTCTGTCATGGTCAAACATGGCTATGTCCGTGTACTATTATAGCAACTGATCTAATTAAAACCCATGATGCCATTAGTTCTTGCATGAATATTCATTGAGAAAAGGGTTCAAAAACCGCTTAAGACAGGTTCTACTGTATATGTGTTCATCTACTCCTTCTTCTTCCTGACCCCTGTTACCGTAATTCAATAAAGTGTGCTCACCAACTGATCTGCTGACGGCTCCTCGTGTGGCCTCTGATTGATTTATAACATTGTAGCGTATGTGACTATACAGTAAAACCTCTCTATAACGGCCACTAAATTACATCAATTATTTTCTGTTAAAGGCAGGTGGCTGCTTAAAGCAAGGTGAAAGTAAAACAGAACGATCCTATAGGAGCGTTCTGTTTTCCTTTCACCTTGCTTTAAGTTCACCTTGCTTTAAGCAGCCACCTGCCCTAAATACCAACTAATTAACACAATTTAATGGCCGTTATAGAGAGGTTTTCCTGTATTTACAATTAACCATTCGCCTGCTAAGCGCGACCTGACTGGCATTTGCATGCATGATGTCATCTTTGATCCAGATGAGACGCCGAATGACTGGGCGTCTCATCAGGTCCAAGCCATAATAGGTGTATTATTATTTACGAATCAAGTTAATACACTTACACTGTTAATACATTTAACAGTAAAAATAGCTGCTACAGATAAAGGTGCGTACCCAAATTTCTCCACCAAACCCTATACTGTGACCACTCTTCGAGACAATTCTAAAGAGTGGTCACAGTATAGGGTTTGGTGACAATTCTAAAGAGTGGTAACAGTATAGGGTTTGGTGACGATTCTCAAGAGTGGTCACGGTACAGGGTTTGGTGACGATTCTCAAGAGTGGTAACAGCATAGGGTTTGGTGACGATTCTAAAGAGTGGTAACAGTATAGGGTTTGGTGACGATTCTCAAGAGTGGTCACGGTACAGGGTTTGGTGACGATTCTAAAGAGTGGTAACAGTATAGGGTTTGGTGACGATTCTCAAGAGTGGTCACGGTACAGGGTTTGGTTCTAAAGAGTGGTAACAGCATAGGGTTTGGTGACGATTCTAAAGAGTGGTAACAGTATAGGGTTTGGTGACGATTCTCAAGAGTGGTCACGGTACAGGGTTTGGTGACGATTCTCAAGAGTGGTCACGGTATAAGGTTTGGTGACGATTCTAAAGAGTGGTAACAGCATAGGGTTTGGTGATGAGTCTCAAGAGTGGTCACAGTAAAGGGTTTGGTGACGATTCTAAAGAGTGGTAACAGTATAGAATTTTGTGGAGAAATGAAAGAATTATTCTTGAAAAAATGTTTAAATTAACGCATTTTATCTGGACCTCTGTTAGCAGATCAAAGTTTGGCAGACTTCATTTTTTAGCAGGCTGTAGGTTAGTATTGGATCAATCGTAACTACTCGCCGTATTCTGTCAGAGTTCGGAATATAGAAATAGCCGAGTTGTTCCGAGTGAGTATTGAATGTGTGCTGGAAGAGATGGCATCAAAAAGGACTCCAGTGCCATTCATCGTAGTTAATAACCTTGGGAAACATTTGTTTACCAATCCAACATATACATGTTCCCAAAAATAAGTCCATACATAGTAATAAGATTGATATGGACAAAACCATTTACAGATTTCATTATAAAATCTAAAATAATTTTAATTTATGTTCTGATTGAGAAAAAATGCAACTTTCAAAGGCATAAACCACAGACATAGAAATAGAGATTGAGACAAAAAGTGAAGTCCCTGATCAAACGCCGCCTTGAAAAGGCGGCGTCTGATCTGGGACTGCACTATTTGTCGTGGTGCATTTATGCGACATTGGCGGTGAAAGGGTTAATAACATGTAGTTGCTTAACGCTTTGTCTGTTCTATAGTTATGCTAAATGTCAATACCCGAATATTCATTGACAGAATAGTTATAATAAAATATGGAAGGGGGGTATATTGTAGCAATTTTAGAAACTAAAGAAGCACATCTATAAAATTCCATTAGCAAACAGAACAGACCTTGATCAGACGGCTCCTGTAGGAGCCGTCTGATCTGGGTATTATCTGTTTGCAAATGCGCGAAAAGGCGTTTGTATGAAGGAAGGGGTTAATGCAGGGAAAAACGTAATTCAGAAAACTCATAAAGGAGCTTTTTGCATATTTTAGTCCTGCATTAAGCTACCACCTGTTTCAAAAATTCAGAATTAAACTTCTTTTGAGAGATCGCATAAGATACAGTTTACTGTACAGTAAAACCTCTCTTTAACGGCCATTAAATTGTGTTAATTAGTTGGTATTTAGGACATGTGGCTGCGTAAAGCAAGGTGAAAGTAAAACAGAACGCTCCTATAGGAGCGTTCTGTTTTACTTTCACCTTGATTTAAGCAGCCACCTGCGTTCAACACAAAATACTTGATGTAATTTAGTGGCCGTTATAGAGAGGTTTTACTGTATTTGTTAATTATTATCATGAGAAGCTCCTCGGTTTCATTACTCTATAAGATAATCTTTCGGTAAATCTAATCATCTTGTTATTGGTTTTGGAGGCTGGTTGACCTTGATACACCGAAGCATGATAACTATGTATTTACATAAGGAATATTTTCGGCTCATACTGCTTTATGTCTCTCATCGATTTACTGTCATCTTTTGACTGTACCAAGAAATAATATCTAGTGTTGACACCATATGACAAATGTACCATGGTCGTTTGTCAAGAGTCCTCAAGAGCGTAGCTGAATCCAATTTACTCGCAGTGGCTATAGGGGTTCGGGGACATGTTCCCCCGGGAACATTTAGAATTGTGTAGTTTTTAAACCATTGTGATAAATAGAGCATTTGCTCCTCTAATATAAGCAAATGCTGTATTTATAACAATGGTTTCAAGAGGTGACGTTTACAGAGGCGTCAAAAGACGTCAATATGAAGGTCAAATGACAAAACAGAACGTTGATCAAAGTCCACCCCACTTAGACTTCGATATTTGTTGCATTTTAGCCATAATAAGGTTTCCACTTTTCAGATTGATGTTACGCACGTGCGTAAGTGCGTATTGCTAGCAACGCCCCTGTCCTTGGTGGTGTTTATATAACAAGCACAATATGCTTAAGCAAGGAGAATGTGAGTACTGGGATGATTACATACACGTATTTACTATTTCACTGGATGAAGCAAACCACATTATGTTACCATTTTCACTATGTTAACTTGCGACAGATAGTTTCAGTACTCTAAAACCAATTTGAAAGAAACGGCATATGTGACAAAATAGAGGTTTTAAAATTCTCTCACGACAGATTGTTCAGAAAAAGGTTAATATTTAATGGAGCACAGTAGTAGTAAGATTCTTCACAGAACTATACGACACGTTTTTATGTCTTTTAAAAGAAGGTTGCTTCGAAGCCTAAATTAGAAGAACTTTGTTCTGTATGTCATCACATAATGTGTCATTTTACCCAGAGGTAGAATGATGACAAGACAATGCGATACAAAAAGTTTGTTTCCGCCTAATTAGAGCCAGTAATTGTGCCATGCCTTTTAGTAAAAATTAAAAACATAATAATTGCATAATGTTTGAGGCTGTAAAGCTTTACAAAAAATATGGTTTCAATATTTGCAGATGATACGGTTTCATTTTGTCTTTACCACGGTTAAATCTTATCCCTCATAAAGACACCTTCAGCCGCACTTGTAAACAGAACAGACCCAAATCTAATCAGGGTTTGCTCTATTTTCTTTTGAAATAATGTAAATCTGGTTATTTTCATGATGAAAAGTGTAAATAACTATGTTAAAATCAAGACTTAACCCTTTCAATGCTGAATATCTAAGAGTGCATTTAATCCTTCGCTCGCTGAATTATAAAATACATGTCTCCTTCTTTACCCATGCCCTGTTTTATAATTACATATATCTTCACCGTGTACAAGTATTTCGCTGTGCAATCACTGCTGTGGAGTGCACTGGTTGCACAATCAACTTGTACATAATGCAGACCTCATCTGGGTCTTTACTATTTACAGGTAGGTATATTGACGTGAATAGCAAGCGAAGGGTTAATAGCCAATCAGTGTTTAACTATAGAGCTCACTCAATATGAACAGGTTAAACTGGCTAGATGATATAGAATGAGGAACAGTACGCACCTTAATCACATGGATACGCTAAGAGCCTTCTGATCTCGGTGAACACTGTTTGCGAATAACAGTGTATGTGTGTCCCGCTTTCAAACGGTTTATTTTGGACACTTTTAGTCGGAAACCAGCGAAGGGCTGATTACCTTTGCAAATGCACGTAGTTTGGATCCAAATGAGACACGGAGCTACACGGCAATTCATCGGGAACCAGGCTGATTGAAGCTCTAGTGATGCATATTTGAAGACACATTGCTCATATTTTTTTTGTATGTTGTAAACCAGAGGTGCAGATAAGATGCATAAATTTAAATATTTTCAAAAGGAACTCCTTTACTTCTCCACCAATCCCTATATTGTGACCACTCTTTAGAATCGTCTCTTCGAGACGATACTAAAGAGTAGTCACAGTGTAGGGTTTGGTGGGAAAATGACGATTTTAGTATTTGGGTACGCACCTTTATCAGTAGCTCCGGTTGTAAACGATGTGGGTGAATGCAACTTTGCGCACACTAACATTTGCTCATGATCTTAAAGGTACAACCTTGAGACAATTGCAGACATCACTCTTATTTAAACCATTGATATTCACAAAGTTTAAACCAATGAGCAAATATCGTCATTCATCTGATTTAGTTGCAACTCCAATTTACTAACAATCACTCTAGGAAACACAAGAGAGCCTCGTTGCGTGCGGAAATAGGATTAAAACTGCCATTCGTAATTTGATTTATAATTTAAACCTGATGTCCCACACTTTGTGTTATTCCCGTATTATCTTACGGAAGATAATATAGACGTTGACGAGATGGCAAGCTATTGATTTACTGTTTTCGGGGTTGTTGTCAACGCTGTAGATAACTAGAAGAGAATCCTGAACATTCTCAGCGCTCTGTTCTCATGTGAATAAATAAGCATGAAGGATGTTTCAACTTTGGTGCTTTTCACAAGATGGATGCTCATTGTAAATAGAATAAGGGTATAATTACTGAACTGTCAGTTGAAGCGTACCCATGTGTCATGAGCTATTATTTCTCAGCCAAACTCTGTCTTGTTGGTACTCATTAGAATTGCCTCAGAAAGGCGAATCTAATGAGTACCAACAATATACGTATAGTGGAACCCCTCTATTGCGACCACTTAATGAATAAACATAGCTGTCTTTATAAGCAGGTGGTTGCTTAACGCAGGACAAAGGTAATGCAGAAAGCTTTCTGCATTACTTTTGTCCTGCATTAAGCTACCACCTGCGTCTAGCATCCAGAATTATACCTCTTTTAGGTGGTCGCATTAGCGAGGTTTGTACATGTAGGGTGTTGTTGGGAAATGCAGAAAATATATTTTCCAAAATTCCAAGCAAAAATTACGCCTCCTATGTAAAGCTCTGCAGAACAACAGATAAAGGTGCATACTCAAATGCTAAAAGCATTTTCTTTCTCTGCCAAACCCTATGTTGTGACCACTCTCTAGAATCGTCTCGAAGAGTCAATTCTTAAGAGTGGTCACAGCATAGGGTTTAGTGGGCAAACAAAGAAGTTATTTTTGAAAATGTTTTCAATGCAAACTGTTTGCATCTTATCTGGGCCTCTGTCTTTTAACATGAAAGATGTGCATTGTTAAACGAATATGTACTAGTGTCCATTTTTAACCCATTACCTCACACACTATTTTTAGAAACAACCTCTTTGAATAAATCTACCGAAAAGGAGCATAACTAGAGAAAATGAATATTTTAGAATTTTGAAGTTCGAAACCATTGTGATAAATAGACCATTTGCTCCTATTGGAGCAAATGCTCTATTTATCACAATGGTTTCAAAAGGTGAATTTTACGGAGTCGTCAAAAGTCGTCAATATGAGGGAATGGGTTAATAGAGATAAAGACAAACTGTGTTTCATATTTTCAACTCAAATTAATTATTATAGAACCTGCCTTGCTAGCAAAAGTAGATTCGCTCTAGATAGTGATATGGAGAAGTCCATTACATGTATGGGTTAAACGAACTTAGTTTTAAGGTGTCTCCTAAAGCCTTTATTCATTATATGCGGATTTTCCCGCCTTTGCGAATAGAGTAGACTCCTATAGGAGTCTCCTGACCAGGGTCTGCTCTGTTTGCATGTGGAATAATATTAATCGGTTTCTACAGTAACAGCCGTGGTAACACAACTTTCCATGATGCTATTTATAAACTTCAGTTAATATTCATGCATCCATTATTTCTTAACCATTTCCCTGTTTTATATTTATTCCAAATTTCAATACCTCCTGAATATTCATTAACAAAAAAGTTATAAAGAAATATGAAAGGTGCAACATTGTAGACATTTTAGAAGGCAAAGAAACTGATATATCAAATTCTATTAGCAAACAGGACAGACCCTGATCAGACGGCTCCTCTAGGAGCCGTCAGAGCTGGGTCTGCTCTGTTTGCAAATGCGTGAAAACACGTTCATATGAGGGAAAGGGTTAATGAATAATTACGAGGTAAAGGGTCAAATATAAACGCACTACATGTTTGAGCTTTTCGAGTTCATTTAACCCTTTACTCCATGAATATTCATGTAAGAAAGAATAACGTCATTAATATTATTATTATTAAAAATATTAATTTGTAATAATAGCACATTGACACATGACGTTTTAGCTATGTCAGAAACTATAGAATCATATCTATATTATATCATAAGCATAGGAGCCGTCTGATCTGGGTTTACTCTGTTTTCAAAGGCGTAGAAAAGCGTATTCATGGAGTAAAGGGTTAATGCTAATCATGAAATGAAAGTTTCAAGTATAAATAGTTCGTGTTGGTATCTGGTATTTTATCATTACTGATCAAATATTGCAAGACTTCGAAGTCTTTACAAAATTAGTTTGTGGGAAAATTACAGCGTTCAAGTCTGAATAATGCATGTTTTGTCTGCCGAAATAAAACTGAACGTGTCATAATATTAGATTTGTATACACTCACCATTCTTATGTCAATTAAATATTTATACCATTGTACATTGGCCCATTGTGTATGCTGTTGTTTATGATATCATAATAACTATATCATTAAACTAAATTGACCTTTTAACACATTGCCCCCCCCCCCCTCCCCTTAGGTGGCGCATTTTTTGCGCCTCTATAAAATTCACATTGTGAAACCATTGTGATAATGCTCTATTTATCACAGTGGTTTCAAATTACAAAATTCTAAAAAAAAATCCCTTTCTCTAGTTAATGCTCCTTTTCGGTAGATTAATTCAAAAAGGTTGGATCTAAAAATAGCATATGAGGTAATGAGTTCAAAGCGATGTAAACACAGATCAGAGTAGTGTTTGCCTGATCAGATCCTACACTATTTGCCATTCAAAATCATCTAACAAGTATTTCATACCGAATTGACTCTATAGTTAAACAATGGTGGGTTATTCCACTCTGAGTCTTAACCCTTCGCTTGCTATTCACGTCAATATACCTACCTGTAAATAGTGAATACCCAGATGAGACAGCTCCTGCAGGAGCTGTCTCATCAGGGTCTGCACTATTTACAATTTCATTGTGCAACCAGTGCACTCTACAGCAGTTATTGCACAGCGAAATACTTGTACACAGTGAAGATATAATTATGTTATTATACAACAGGGCATGGGTAAAGAAGGAGAAATGTATTTTAAAATTCAGCAAGCGAAGGGTTAATGTTTGTGAATACAAAGGAATTGTATACGTCAAACTGTATCTCTGATAAAGCATGTGGCAATAACGAGTCAGTTTTTGCGTTTATTCTAAGGAAATAAGACAAAGGGTGGTTCTAACATATCTTATTTTCCTGGAATGAATATTTGATCATTGTTTTACAGATAAGCAGTGTTACAGCCCAGTTTTCTGTCAAGTCGCAAACATGTTTATGTCATCTAGTTATTTTGCCTTGTCAGGTCTTCCTAAATGAATACTTTAATG
Organism: Azorinus chamasolen; assembly: GCA_963576725.1. Classification (NCBI taxonomy): domain Eukaryota; kingdom Metazoa; phylum Mollusca; class Bivalvia; order Cardiida; family Solecurtidae; genus Azorinus; species Azorinus chamasolen. Next base: position 36,691,682 of record OY755244.1, read on the forward strand.
ACGTATGTCTAGTGGTTTGAACGAACTAAAGTGTAATGAATAATACATTGGCGACAGAAAACACAGTAGGTTGTGCTTGTAAATTGATATTTATATTAAAATCAATAAACAACACAATATTTACGGACTTTTCTCAGCTGCATGATATTTATTAGGTATGCTTACCATGCTTACTAAGCACCAACGAGTCTGTTTGTCTTACACTTGACAACAGTTTTAACACATTAGAGGTACAGTTCCTACTTATAACGCGTTTTAAAAAATAAAACATACATAAATCATTTGTTTATATGCTGAAAAGAAATATATCGCAACAGAACCGAACGAAAACACGCCGAAGATGACAAAACTTTCAAATGCATATCGAAGATTCGGTGTATTCGCCGAAGTATTAGTGTTCATTCGTTTTAACGTTTCGTTTCATAACTGTACGAAATCGGTCGATATTATTTTATTCTATGTGTATTACAAGTCTCATTCATGAACAAAATAATTATAATGAAATATGGAAGGTGTAACATTGTATCCATTTTAGAAAGTAAAGAAACAGATCTATCAAATTCCATAAGCAAACAGAGCAAATAAGCAAAACTCCTATAGGAGCCGTCTGATCTGGGTCTACTCTGTTTGCAGATGCGTGAAAACACGTTTATATGAGGGAAAGGGTTAACAAAAACAACAAATATATATACGAGGGTTGTTCGAAAAGTATTGTGTATTGCTGTCTGAGACCTTATAAACTAATGGAAACATTCATGTTTCATATCTTATTCTCAAGATACTCTCCGTGGTGTGAAATGCATATTTTTGGTCAATGGATTCATTGCAGGAAATGTCACCACAGTCTGATTTTGGTAAACTACGGAAGTACGAATCGAGAACTTATGGCGGTCGACTTCTAACACCAAAAAGGAAGTTTTTCAGCTTTGGAAACGCAAAGAAGTGCTATATCTAGGGAATACGATGGGTGTAGCATAGTTATTCTTACTATACTGGAGGTTTGCGATGGAGCATAATCATGCAACAGTCAAATATGCTTGAAGCCGCTGACACAGCGACCTTTCTGGTATTACCTCTTTATTTTCTTTAGAGATAACAACACAGTTGTACCTACCAGTCAAACAAACCCCTTTTACTGGAATCTGTACTGCTATACCTTCACTAGAATGATATTGCATACACAACTTTCTTTGCACTCAAAATGCGTTTTGCAGTTACTGGCTTTTGGCTGTGTTTGGTTGCCTCATACTTTGTTGCTAACCTTTCTCACAGGTTCAAAGTAATTAACCCAGGTTTCATCACCCGTAACAACAATTGAAGGATGGTTGGGTTCCTAGATTACGTATAGGTGAGCAAAGCTACAGATAACGGTGCATACTGAAATACTAAAATCGCCATTTCTCCACCAAATCCTATACATGTAGTGTGACCACTCTTTAGAATCGTCTCGTCTTCGAGGCGATTCTAAAGAGTGGTCACAATATAAGGTTTGGTGGAGAAATAAAGAAGTTATACTCTTTGAAAATACTTTAATTTACGCATCTTATGTGGAACTCTGGGCGAGATTACTGTAAATGAAGAAAAGTAAATGTGTTAAAACAACACTAAATTGGCATATACATGTGAAGAACCTTTCTAATGTGTGTTGATTCCCCCTTGACAAACGTTTCTCTATCGTTGTGTAGAGATAAAACCGTTTCTTTTGCAAAGCTGTTTTGCAATGTGTATACACAGATACTAAACTCGTCATTTCTCCACGAAACCCTATGTTGTGACCACTCTTTACAATCGTCTCGAAGAGACGATTCTAAAGAGTGGTCACAACAAAGGGTTTGGTGGAGGAAAAAAGAAGTTATTCTTGAAAATGTTTTAATTTACGCATCTTATCTGGAGCTCTATAAGTCCCACTTCACGCCTTTGAAAATAGAGTAGACCAAGGTCTAAAGAACCTGTAGAAGCTGTCTGATTGCCTGATCTGTTTCCTTATATGTTTTGATACTCTATTATTTGCCAAGGCAATATATTTAGTTGAATTAGATTATGTTTTATATAAGAATTAATTAATATTTATAATGGAACGCGTCCTGCATAACTATTCTTGAACAGGAAAATGGTTAAATATAGCAAATATACGATACAATATATTACCCGACATCTACAAGTTTGTGTATCAAGTTTCAATACTAAACCTTTATCCCCTCTTAACCCTTTTACTACATGAATATTTATGTAAGAAATAATGACGTCATGAATATTGATTAGATTAATTGCTGTAATAGTACATGGGCACAGGACTTTTTGGCCACAGCAGAAACTGTAGAACCATATCTTTATTATATCATAAGCAAACAGAACATACCCTGATCAGGCGATTCCTACAGGAGCCGTCTGATCTGGCTCTGCTATGTTTGCAAATGCGTAGAATGGTGTAATGTAATTATGGAGGAAAGGCTTAAAAGTTAAAACATTAAAGCGTCATTTCTTCTCCAACCAACATCCGATTATTTCACTTGCTGCTTACTCACTGCAAAACCTCCAACTAATCCTAACTTTTCCATGTCAATTAAATGGCAATAAATTGTGTTATTGTAACGAATTTTTATTCTTGCTAAAAGTCTTCCTGCCAGCAGATTTGTTGATGACGTCTCCTGTGGATTCTTTACGTTTAGCCTGCTGAACCAATTACTTCTAAAAAAATTATTTGCTACATTTTCAAATTTTAAGATACATGTAACTGTATATTGGGTTTATCTACCAAAATGCAAGCAGGGTGTCAAACTGTTCGGATCTTGATAACACACTGATTTACTGATCTGGGTCCAAATTGATTGCATATGTAATCACTCATTCCCCACAGCAGGACTAGCCCGTGACTAGTCCGTGATTAATTTTGCAAATAATTTGGACTTTCGCGTTTCATCAGGATCCAAAGTGTGTGGCAAAGAGATGAAACATTTTCTGATTTAATCCTTCATACTCCATGAATATTCATGCAGGCAATAACGACGTAATATTTATTAAATATATTTTTATAATGGCACATGAACACAGGGAATTTTGGCCATGGCAGAAACTGTCTTATCTGATCTAAGTTATTTTATAAACAAACAGAGCAGACCTTGATCAGACGGCTCCTATAGGAGCCGTCTGATCAGGGTCTGCTCTGTTTGCAAAAGCGTAGAAAGGCGTATTTATGGAATAAAGGATTAATAATTATATAGGCAGAATGTTCTGCTGCTGACACTTTTGTAAGCATAGTAAAGGTTTAATTGATTGATGACCTATTAGTGTATGTGACTAGAATTGGGGTTAATGCTGTATGTATTGGAAGCAACTACTAGGTGGCACTACTGGGAATCCAAAGGTCATCCATCTTGGCCGATGACTTCATCGTCCCAGTGGCTCAAAAAAGTCCTTTAAATGAACTTTTCTTCAAAGATGAGCTTGATTAATGTAAATACTGTCAAAAAACATTACCCTTGTCGTCTTCTTGAAATATTGTTTTCAACGTGAAAGAAGATGTCAATTTCTCTGCAATAGTATTATACGGTTTTATTGGTGCTTGTGGAGTTTCTTTATGTTCAACATTCTTTGGCACTAAGTGACCTATTCATTGCCACATTGGCCATAACTCTCAACTATCTAATTTAGTGTCGAAATGCCATAGACCCAGCTCAACCGATAAATACTTTTCAGTTAGGCGTTTTGTGACGTTGTGTCTTATCCTATTCTTGCATAAGTTGTGGCATCACCTACTGACTTTTGTTTTCAATGAGTTCCAGTTTGGGTTTTACGGCGCTGCATATATGCTGTAAGTGTTTAGCAGGCAAGGAACAGTTCTTTGTGTATAATTATGCATGGCGTTGTTATATATTCCGGTCCTTTGGGATAATCAAGTTCAGTGATTTTAGTTTTGAAATTTGAATACCGTGTGAGCACTGTGTGAGCAGTGTTTCACTTTTAACCCTTTCCTCCATAAATACGCCTTTCTACGCCTCTATAATAGTCAATTCTTGAAACCATTGTGATAAATAGAGCATTTGCTCCTATAGGAGAAACAATGGTTTCAAACTACAGAATTCTAAAATTTTACTTTTCTCTAGTAAATGCTCCTTTTGCGTAGATTCATTCAAAGAGGTTGGGTCTAAAATAGCCTATGAGGGAATGGGTTAATAACTGCTCATGAACAGTCTCAATAAAACCGAGTCTGCAATTGTCTCTTTTCGCATTGCTGCTTTGGCAGAACAGAACGGGCATTCGAAGGATCTCATCTTTTCAGATTGTATATGTATGTATGAGCGTTTTCATTTGTTGTGAATCGGTACTTATAGAGTTCCTTATGTTCAAGACCATTTGATGCTACGTGACATGTTTAGTGTTGCAGTGCCAAAAGCTCCAAACTATCATATTTAGTATCGCAGTGCGCTAGACCCAGTTCAACCGATATATCCTTTTCACTATATGACCTGTTCAGTATTGCAGTGCCCTTAACTCTAGACTAGTGTGGGATATTGTACGGCCTAATATGTCCGTCGCGATAGCGACGGACATGACCGTACAATATCACACTTGTCGCCAATTAACCTTACTAATAGGTAAATCCTTACAACTTTACACCATTTAGATAATATTCTCTAGAAAGAAGATAAAATGGCGGAGGTTTTAATTGCTGCTGACAAATGCAGATAAGAGACTCGACCGCCAAAAAAACATATGCCCATTTTAAGAAAAATCTCTCTCTCTTCACAATAAACTGTTATGAACCAGATCACTGATACTGTTCTCAGTGAGTGTTAATCAAGATATGTTCATACCAAAACTTTTATACCAATTTCTTTAGTATACATGTATGTATCATCATATTGTGAATTTGTCACATTTTATACTCTCATGTTTTAGCAGACATCATTTAGCTGTAAGCACAATGCATTTTCTGTTTTCACTTGTAATATTGCCTTGAAAAATTAATTACCATGACCACGTGCCGTCTACATAATCTGACTCTTATCCATTGTATCATTGTTTCCAATTAGAAGGTCAGGCATAAATGACAGATCTGGCACTAGATTTTTTTGTACAGGGATTTAGACCTAAAAGTTATATCAGTTGTTGTATATTGGCGACAATTGAATTTAGTGTCGTAGTTCCCTAGGCCCAGCCCAACTGATATATACTTTTCAGCAATGCGCTTAGTGGCGTAATGTCTTTCTGCATAAGTTATGGCGCCACATATTTGTCTTCTGTTTTCGATGAGTTGTTGAGTTTTGGTTTTACGGCGTTTCTAGTGTGATGTCGCTGTAGAACATGCAAGGAATAGTTTTGTGAAGGTCGTGTACGTATGTCAATCTCCTTGCAGAGTTGTCGTTCGTTACCTCACATACAGAGTCTATGTATGTGTTGGATCGCACTTCATCTGTACTTCTGATGTTCCTGACTTTCGTCTCATTTCCTAATTTCCTACCTGACTTATATCCATTTCAGTAGTTTCAAGGTTTATGGGCATTTAAGCATACACATATGTATGTGTGTGTAGACCCATATGAGACAGCCCCTTAGGGTCTGCACTATTTGCCATTATAATTCATGACAAAGAATCTCCGTATCTAAAGCCTCGTGATACTTTGAAAACAAGTCTGGTAAATCTCTACTCTAAATAACAGTAGAGTTTGGAATTGTAGAAGACATTAAATAGTAAACAATCTTTGTATCGAATGCCCAAAATATAAAACTGCCAATGTTTTGTTTACAAAAGATAAGGGCGGAGAATCAAAAGCCTTTTCACAATCAGTTATATAGTTAGAACAAGAAATACCTATGATGACATTCACTTCCGGTTTATTGAAACTACATAGCAACCCTTTAACCCCTAACCTGTTTAATATTCATGTACGAAATATTGAAACCATGAATATAATGTATTCAGTAGCTCAATACTTTTTGTTTTGGTATTGGTAAACACTGGCACTAGATCGAAAAAGACCATAGTTAATGTATAGCACATCGGTACTATAAATAAACTATAGTCTCCAGTGTTGGTAGAAACTGTAGAATCAGCTTTATATGATTTAATAAGCACACAGAAAAGACCCTGATCAGACGGCTCCTACAGGGGTCGTCTTATCTGGATCTAATCCGTGTTGCAAGGGCGCCTAATTTTAAGCGTTTGTATGAGGTAAAGTGTTTAACCCTTTCGGTGCCAAATTTCTAATTGTCGTCTGCAACCCAACTTTGTTAAATCATTCGGTACAATAAGGAAATGAGATAAATAAATGCAAAGTTCAACGGAATGAAGCACGGATACAGAACTAGAGATTGAGACAAAAAGAGAAGTTCCTGATCAGACGCCGCCTTTAAAAGGCGGCGTCTGATCTGGGACTGCACTATTTGTCGTGGTGCATGTTTGCGACATTGGCGGTGAAAAGGTTAAAGCTTGTTTTATCTGTATTAATTATTGTTAGGGGAATTTTTGTTATCCTGTTATTTATGCATCCTGTTCTATTTCTAAGACTATATAGGACGGCAATTTTAATCCGTGGATTGCAGAAAACGAGTCTACTGGCATTTGCAAACAGTGTAGACCCAGATTAGGGGATCCTAGAGTGGTCCTCTGATCAGGGTCTGCTCTCTTTGTCATTCAAAATCCTCCCTAAGCTTTTTCACATTGAATGGACTCGAAAACAATGATGACCAATTCCGTTTTGAATATTCTGCACCCAATAGGTTTACCAATGAGCAATAAAACCAGAAACAATGACGTCACGAATATAAACTGACTGATTTTTTTATAATGGCCGTATGAACAAAATAGTTTTGTATTGACAGGAACTGTAGAGTCAGATTTATACTATTTGTATATCATTAACAAACCGGGTAGACCCTGATCAGATGACTCGTATGATCAGACGGTTCTTATAGGAGCCGTTTGATCTTGGTCTACTATGTTTGCAAAGGCGTAACAAATACTGGTCTCTAGAGTAAAGGGTTGAATAATGTTTGATTTTTTCGACTTTTGGAATACCTTTGTCTGTGTATTTGACGACATCTATACCTTTGTCTGTGTATATGACGGCATCTATACCTTTGTCTGTGTATTTGACGGCAGCTTTACCTTTTTCTGTGTATTTGACGGCATCTATACATTTGTCTGTGTATATGACGGCATCTTTACCTTTGTCCGTGTATTTGACGGCATCTATACCTTTGTCTGTGTATTTGACGGCATCTATACCTTTGTCTGTGTATTTGACGGCATCTATACCTTTGTCTGTGTATTTGACGGTGTCTATACCTTTGTCTGTGTATTTGACGGCATCTATACCGTTGTCTGTGTATTTGACGGCATCAATACCTTTGTATGTGTGTATGACGGCATCCATACCTTTGTCTGTGTATTTGAAGGCATCTATACCTATGTCTGTGTATTTGACGCCATCAATACCTTTGTCTGTGTAGTTGACGGCATCTATACCTTTGTCTGTGTATTTGACGGCATCTATACCTTTGTCTGTGTATTTGACGGTGTCTATACCTTTGTCTGTGTATTTGACGGCATCTATACCGTTGTCTGTGTATTTGACGGCATCAATACCTTTGTATGTGTGTATGACGGCATCCATACCTTTGTCTGTGTATTTGAAGGCATCTATACCTATGTCTGTGTATTTGACGCCATCAATACCTTTGTCTGTGTAGTTGACGGCATCTATACATTTGTCTGTGTATTTGACGGCATCTATACCATTGTCTGTGTATTGGACGGCATCAATACCTTTGTCTGTGTATTTGACGGCATCTTTATCTTTGTCTGTGTATTTGACGGCATCTATACCTTTGTCTGTGTATTTGACGGCATCTATACCTTTGTCTGTGTATTTGACGGCATCTATACCCTTGTCTGTGTATTGGACGGCATCAATACCGTTGTATGTGTATTTGACGGCACCTTTACCTTTGTCTGTGTATTTGACGGTGTCTATACCTTTGTCCGTGTATTTGACGGCATCTATCTTTAGGCGATTGAAACAATTTTATCAGGATTCTCATTTTGGTCCTACAGTACAACCTCTCTATAACGGTCACTAAATTACATCAAGTATTTTATGTAAAAGGCGGTTGGCTGTTTAAAGCAAGGTGAACGTAAAACAAAACGCTCCTATAGGAGCGTTCTGTTTTACTTTCACCTTGCTTTAAGCAACCACCTGTCATAAAAACCAACTAATTAACATCAGTTGGTGGCCGTTATAGAGAGGGTTTACTGTAATTAATTGCCAGGTTTAGAACAAATTTATGTATGGTTTGGACATCTTGCATTTGTTCTCGATCATTGTATGAAATTAAATCTGCTGAGTTGTGGAAGAGAAATTCCGTTACTCCATGCATATCCATATAAGAAATAATGACATCATAAATATTAATAAGATTAATTGTTATAATAGGACATGGACATGGGAATACATGTATTTGGCCATGTCAGAAACTGTAGAATCATATCTATATTATAGCATAAGCCAACTGAGCAGACCCTGATCAGACGGGTCATATATGGGCAGTCTGATCTGGGTCTACTCTGTTTACAAAGGCATAGAGAGGTGTTATTATAGAGTAAAGAGTTAATAGCTTAATCGTTACGGTTCTATATCAATGGCATTGAATGCCCGAAATGGGTTCGTTTGCAGACACAGAGTAGAGGACTCCTATGAGAGCCCTTTGATCAGGGTCTGCAATATCTTGAAGGCTAAATTTTGTTTTCAGCAGTCAATTTTGTCCCGTTCAGCAATTAGATCTAATTGTTATCACTTGACTGTAACTGTTTTATACATACGTTTTCTTTGTATCTGCATGCAAGTTAATCTCCATATACTAAAACATTACTTAAATTTATATAAAAAAGAGAATGAAAGCAAAGATCCGAGGGAGGAGTACATCTATCTTTTGATTAGCTACACAGCTGACATTATCCAGACAAAGGGAGGCTTGATTTTGCATAACATTCCAGACTTAAGAGCCTCTGAAGAAAAATGCAATGTGCAGTGATATGTTAATTTCCCATTATAAATGGGTGGAGACCATAGTTATTTATTGCGTTTGATAAAAATCTACTTTAAATCATGACGGTATACCTAACATTTATATAGTAAACCCACCCTACAACGACTACAAAAAAAAGAAATCGGCTTTGCAAACAGAGAAGACACAGATAAGACGGCTCCTAGAGGAGCCGTCTGATCAGGGTCTGCTCTGTTTGCTTATGAAATTATAATAGATTTGAGTATATAGTCAGTTCTACAAAACATCCTGTTTATATATACCATTAAGAAAAAGCAGCTAGTAATTATTCATAATGTCATTATTTCTTACATGAACATTCAACAGGGGAAAGGTTAAGGTTCGTGAAGCTAAATGCAGGATGAAGTTATGCAGAAAGCTCCCATAGGAGCTCTCTGTATAACTGGCGTTCTGCATTAGCCCATTCCCTCGTACTGACGCCTTTTGAAGCCTCTGTAAAAGTCACTTTTTGAAACCCTTGTGATAAAAAGAGCATTTGCTCCATAGCAAATGCTCTATTTATCACAAGGGTTTTAAACTACACAAGTCTAGTAAATGCTCCTTTTGGTAGTATTCAAAGAGGATGGGTCTAAAAATAGCCTATGATGTAATGAGTCTAAAAATTGCCAACCCCCAGTTTCACGAACATTCTTAAGTAATTACTTAGCTAAGCTTCTTATTTCACAAGAGCATAGCTTTTCATAAATTAGTGTTTAGTGTGACACAAAGGGGTAAGAGGTTTGCTCCGTTATTATTTTAAGAACATATATTGTACTTGATAATAACTGGAGTTGATCTAAAGCAAAACAATATTTAAGAATTTGTAACAGACTTAAGAATTCTATCATATTCATTTTGGGTTTAATTAGCTGTGTCATGCAAAACCCGGTAATATAACAGAATAGCTCTAAGGTTTATGTTAAGATAAAATTATTTGACATATCTTCTCTAAATATAAGTGTAATACCCCCTAATACGTTAAGCCTGATATTTAGTAATCACTTTTTAAGAATGTTCGTGAAACTGGGGCCATGTTAAGTAGCCAGTTGATTTAAAGACATTGTGTGTATTCTCTAACTGGTTGCTATTGAGAGTTTTCATTGTAGCTTATCTCTTTGAAATGTTCCAGTACTGTCGTCTGCGGAATTATCGTCTGCATTATTTTTCTCACCTGTTTGCAAAAGGTGTGAAAATGCGTTTATATGAAGGAAAGGATAACCCAGTGCAAACATCCTACACCCAGACCGGACCAGGGTCTACACTGTATGTAAAGTTATTGATAACAGCAGCAATGGAATATTGTTTTTAACCTACGTAATTCATGGAAGAAAACATGATTGTATGAAAACTGATAAGTCGAATTTCTTTAGTGGCACATGAACACATGTATGTTTAGCCATGACAGAAACTGTAGAATCATAATTTTATCTAGATCTATATTATTTCATAAGCAAATTGAGCATATCCTGATCAGAGCCGTCTGATCTGGTAAAGGTGTTAAAATGTGTATCTGTTGAAGAAAAGAGTGATTAAAAATACAACCCATTACTAATTTAGTAGAAATAAAATGAAAATTACAATGTTCCAATTGTTTAACCGAAACGTGTTTTTCACGCATTTGCAAACAGAGTAGACCCAGATCAGACGGCTCTTAGAGGAGCCGTCTGATCAGGGTCTGCTCTGTTTGCTAATAGAAGTTGATGGATATGTTTCTTTGCTTTCTAAAATGTCTACAATGGTCCACCTTTCATATTTATTTACAGGAGCCGTCTGACCAAGACCTTCTCTGTTTGCAAAGGCGTTTAAATTCGTATCTACGGAGTAAAGGGTTATTTACTTAAAGAATTTAAGTTAAACTGTATCCCGGTTTAAATCTAATTTACTGCGCAATTTTGCTTGCATTTAAAGTCGATATACTGCCTTACTGTAATATTTCATGACCCAATTATTTTTAGAGTGGTCTTAATCAATCCTCTTCAAAATCCTCATCATTGTACAGGCTATCGATCCGCAGAGAAACAAACCTTATTAACCCTTTCGCTGCCAAACTCTGTCGTCTGCTAACTTTGTCGTCTGCTAAACATTTTCATTCTTTTGATTTTCTTCATTTTTGTTTCATAAACATAGTAACAGTAACAAACAGTTTGGATCCTGATGAGACGCCGAGTTACTCGGCGTCTCATCTGGATCCAAACTGTTTGCATATGTAATCACAGATCCGGCATTGGCAGCGAAAGGGTTAAGACACATAGCTGTCTAGAGTGATTTGCATGAGCTATTTGCACTGCTCGGGCTTATTTTCCCCTAGCTTCTGTAAAAACTGGCAAAAACAGTTAACCTTTCACCCATTTGCATGTTACTCGGCGACTCACCTGGTTCAGGCTGTTTGGCAGATGCAAGTCAGGTCGCCGATAGCTTCCAATTCAATCAAGCTTCTGAAAAAAACTTTTGACCGAGTGTCAAACAGCTTGGATTCTGATGAGACGCCGAGTAACTCGGCGTCTCACCTGGGTCCAAGCTATTTGACAATGCAAGTCTGGTCGCGGATAGCTTCCAATTCAGTCAAGTTTCTGAACAAAACTTTTGACCGAGTGTCAAACAGCTTAGATTCTGATGAGATGCCGAGTAAGTCGGCGCCTCACCTGGGTACAAGCTATTTGCAAATGCGAGTCGGGTTGCGATTAGCGGTACAGTAAAACCTCTCTATAACTGCCACTAAATTGTGTTAATTAGTTGGTATTTAGGGCAGGTGGCTGATTAAAGCAAGGTGAAAGTAAAACAGAACGCTCCTATAGGAGCGTTCTGTTTTACTTTCACCTTGCTTTAAGCAGCCATCTACCTTTAACACAAAACGCTCGATGTAATTTAGTGACCGTTATAGAGAGGTTTTACTGTATAATAATTAAATCTCTCAATAGCAATCATTTAATCCTTTACCTGATGAATATTCATAAAAGAAATAGTCACTGTATGAATACTAATTAGATGAGTTTTTTATAATGACGTCATGCACAAGGGAACGGTTCTACCATTGAAATATTTCTATTACAGTAGGACCTGTCTTAAGTGACCATCAAAAAGAGATATAATTAAGTGTCTATTAGGCAGGTGGTAGTTTAATGCAGGATTGAAGTAATGGAGAAAGCACCTACGTGAGGTTTCTGCATTACTTTTGTGCTACATTAAGCAACCACCTGTTTTTAAGAGTATTCTGCCGAATCAATATGAGGTCGCTTAAGACATCTACTGTATACTATATGCAAAGATCAGCCAGCTCCTGCAAGAGCCATCTTATCTGTGTAGTCTGTTTTCAAATACAGTTAAACTTCGATATCTCGAACTTCAAGGGACCATATCAATTAGTACGAGATAACAGAGGTTCGAGTTATCCGATTTATATTATGAACAATGTCTCAAGTTCAAAACTTAATGCAGGTCTAAATTAATGCTGAAAGCTCCTGTAGGAGCTTTCAGGATTACTTTAGACCCGCATTAAGCTGTCACATGTGTTCCTAGATATGTGTAGTGATACATTTTAGAACAATTCTGTATTGTAAAATTTGGAAGGGCCGAATGTTCATTTCGACATATCGCGAAGTTCGAGTTATCCGAGTTCGAGATATCGAAGTTCAACTGTACGTACAAATAGGTATTCTGTTGGGTAAAGGGTTAACCCTTTCCCTGTTGGATATTCATGTAAGAAATGATGACACCATGAATCCAAATAAAATTGTTATCATAATGGCATATGAAAACATTTACTTTCAGGCAGAAACTGCAGAATCATATCTATATTATACCATAAACAAACAGAGCAGACCCTGATCAGACGGCTCCTACAGGACAATACCAAAACATACTGTATACATATGCGATTATAAAAAGTCAGCTAATAAACAAAAAGAACGGGTATGCATGATTGAAAGGTGTCTGTGTGGCTGAAGCAACCTAGCTTGTTTCCGTATGAATGTCGCGGTAACGTTACTTGTCATTTCCCTGTTTAACATTCATGTAATAAATAGTAATACCATATATTTTTATAAGCTGATATTTATAATGACATATGGATACATGTACATGCATTGTTGGTTGGCTGAAGAGTCAGGTATGGTATTATTTCATAAGATAATAGAACAGGCCCTGACCAGACGGCTGCAACAGGAGCCGTCTAATCTGGGTCAACTCTGTTTGTAAAGACGTTATAAAATCGTTAGTATGAGTGAAAGTTGTATACATAACCTGTTTACAGTAAACCATGTCTTAAGTGGCCATTCATTATTGAACACAGAATTCTTATAAAATAGGAGCTTTCTGCATTACTTTTGACCTGCATTAAGCTACCACCTGCCTTACAGACCCATAGTTAGACAGGTTCTACTGCACTTGATGAATATTCATGCAAGACTCGGCCCATCATGATTATAGATTGTTTAAATGTTTGTATATAATAATATAAAATAAGGATATCTAGTGGCATTGCAAACAGTAAAGAATCGTAACATGTAACCGTTTCCTTCGTACAAAGGCCTTTTCACGCCTTTGCGTAGACAGTAGACCCAGGTTAGACGGCTCCTACAGGAAACATCTGATCAAGGTCTGCTATATTTGTGTATAAAATAATAGATCTTAATCTACAGTTTCTATCAATACCAAAACTTCATGCGTACATATGCCATTATAAAATTTCAGCTTATAAAAATGCATTATTTCTCACATGAATCATCGACAGGGAAACAGTTAAGCACACATAGCAGACCCTGAATCTTGGTCTACTCTGTTTACATTGGTATAAAAAAAAGTTGAGATCATCAAGTAAAAGATTAACGCTTTCCCTGTTCAATAACTTATGCAAGAAATTATGACATCATGAATATTTATTAGCTGAATATTTAAAATCTACACTTTTTAACTCTTTCGGCGCCAATGTCGCCTGTTGGCACCATTGAAAACAGTGCAGTCCCATGTCAGATGCCGCCTTTTCAAGGCGGCATCTGACCTGGGACTTCACTGTTTTCTGTATTATTTTAGCCCAAGCATACGGGTTTTTTAAAACAAATGTTTTACTAATATACCTTTATTATTTAGTTTAGAATTATATTCAATATGAAATTATTATTGCAGACGATACTTTTAAAATTTGGCGCCAAAAGATTTAAGGAAATGTTTTGCTTGGACAAAAACTATAGAACCTGGGTTTACTCTGTTTGCAAATGCGCGAAAATGCGTTTATATGAGAGAAAGTGTTAACCATTTCCCTTTTGTAAGCGCATTTTGACGCATCTGCAAACAGAGTAGACCCAGATCAGACGGCTCCTATAGGACCTGTCTGATCAGGGTCTGCTCTGTTTGCTTATGGTGTAATATAGATCTGATTCTACAGCTTCTGCCTGAGGCAAAATGTGCTGTGTTCACATGCCATTATAAAAATAAACTTATTAATATTCATGACGTCATTTTTTCTTACATGAATATGCAACAGGGAAAGGGTTACGCATCAATGTTCAGTTACATACGAGCTACAAACTTCAACAAGTCATTAGTAACGCCATGGTTAATCTTGTTAGCTGAACTAAGTAATTTCACAAAACCCAATTAACCTTTTTACCTACTGCAAGTAACATCACACAGAGTTTATGTAGCTCTTTGCATGCTGGTGGCGAATTGGCGGCATTACTGACATACAGGTACGTACTATATAGTGTCATCCCATCTGTTGTGCTGAACACCAACGTTGTAGATCCAAAGTGCACTTGCAGAGACTCTTCAATATATCAAAGCACTGAAAGTATTGGTAACCAGCGAAGCATTTAACTCTTATGAGCAGCAGGTCAATGTAGAGTAGAGGAATGTAGAAGAGTATAACAGAATGAAATTCAAAGTATTTTTGGAAACTAATTATTATTTGTAAAACCAGAAAAGAAGTCTGAAAAATATGTTATCAAGGTTTCATGTAATATTGTGTATGTGACTAGGAATTCATAAAGACGTTTCCAGGACCATTTTCTCTGTTTCTCCGCCTAATGCGGTTTCTCCGTAAAAGTCAAACTCTATGTGTGGCCACTCATTAGAATCGTTGTGAAAAGGTGATTCTAATAAATGGTCATGAGATGCGACCATAGTAACCGGTAACAGACTGATAGGGGCTTCTGATCTACAGATTCTGGTGTATGACGGACGCGTTTCCGTTCTTTTCCGTAACAATCATTTTTTCTCATCAACTCTTTTCTTACTTTTTCCATTTTATACTACAGTGAAACTCCGCTAATGCGATCACTTAATAAACAGCCACTGATGTCATCTAAAGCAGGTGGTTGCTTAATGCAGGACGAAAGTTATGCAGAAAGCTCCTATAGGAGCTTTCTGCATAACTTTCGTCCTGCATTAAGCTACCACCTGTCTCTGCCACACAGAATTATGCCCCTTTTTGGTGGTCGCATTAGCGGGGTTTTACTGTACATTATGCTGGCATATTACTGACACCATTTATCCTCTTAATTATCATGGAAGTTTCCTGCTTATATTTCACATAAATACTTAACCAGTTAATTTTCACGAAAACTTTCGCGTTATTTTTTCAGATAATTATCTAAAAAGTGGAACCTGGGAAACTTTTCAGGATAAGCATAGAGACAAATATGTTTTTCATGATACTGCTTTAAACTGCCACCACATACTGAATTAAACTCGTTTCTTAACCCATTCCATCATAGGCTATTTTAGACCCAACCTCTTTGAATGAATCTACCCAAAAGGAGCATTAACTAGAGAAAAGTAAAATTTTAGATTTTTGTAGTTTTAAACCATTGTGATAAATAGAGCAATTTCAAATGTTCTATTTATCACAATGGTTTCACAAAGTGACTTTTACAGAGTCGTCAAAAGTCGTCAATATGAAGGAATGGGTAAACTAGTTATCACGAAAACAGATAATTAACTAGAAAAGTTTCATGTTACCATTTATCTAAAAATAGAAAATTATTTTCGAATGACTGCGGCAGATGCCAATTAACTTGCAAGGATATAGAATATCACCGAACATCACCGAAATAGAATATCTAATTTTAGATAAGTTAATAAGAAAAAAATCGCGTTGTTTAGATCATCACGTGGCAGTATGTTGCACTACCTGGTCATTTTGATTGGATAAGATATTTATCAGGTTTTCCTTAAAAGATTCCATCTTCCGTTTATTAGATAATTATGTGAGATATTAACTCCAAACATTTCGCGAAAGCTACGTCGTAAGTGGTGTCAGAAATATACCACCATAGCAAGGACGTAGAACAGGATATCTATTTTTCGATAAGTTAACAAGAAAGTTTTCGAGAAAAGTTTCGCGTTGTGAAACGGTATATTGCGCTAACAGGTCATTTTGACCCGATAAGACCAGTCATGAAAATATTCCTCTTTTAACTTACTGGGAGCAATGCTCTATTTATCACAATGGTTTCATAAAATGTCACAATGGTTTCACAAAATGTCACAATGGTCGTCAAAAGTCGCCAATATGAGGGAATTAACCTGTTTACCCGACGAGACGCCGTGTGGTGGGGGCGCGATGAAGGTTTGTAGTGTTTACCATATGATTGTAGAACAAAATGTAAAAACGCATCATTGCCAATTGCAGCAGACGAGACCCCGAGTAGATTTTAATTCCATGAACTAGGGGGCGTGAGTAGTGTCGCACTTTAATTACTACTCATGAACAGACTCAATAAAACCGAGCCTGCGGTTTTCTCTTTTTGCATTTCTTTTTTGCTTTCGAAGGATCACCCATTTTCAGATTTTTTTTATTTTTTTTTTATCATTATTGTTTTTGTTAGTGTTGAGGTGATTTTTATTAGTGTTTTGTTGGTCTGTTGGCGGGGTTTTCGTTATTGTTGTTGTTTTTTTCGTAAAGAAATTGATGGCCATTTCATTATCTAATTGAAGATTATTTCATTTTTTATTGAAGAAAATCAGGTCAAAGAAGATATCAAAACAGTTTTGCCCCAACTATCATTATGTACATCCATTTGAAGCTTTAACCGAGGAAAGTTACGACTATAAGCCTACCATGTACAGTAAAACCTCTCTATAACGGCCACTAAATTACATTAAGTATTTTGTGTTAAAAGCAGGTGGCTGCCGTAAATATTAGGTGGCCGTTATAGAGAGGTTTTACTGTATATGAAATAGGGAAATGTATTGCAATGACAAACGGCAGAGAATAAGATTTATAGCATATTTAACCCTTTCCCTGTTCAATAGTCATGACAGAAATTGTGACATCATGAATATTTATTAGCTGTATTTTTATAATTAAAATTTCAAGGATTTTTCTGCTTTGACAAAAAATATAGAATCAGATCTATATCATGTCAAAAGCAAACTGACGTCGATGACACAGTCACATCAGGGGCGTGGCGTAGCTTGCGATACGCACGTGCGTAACGTCAATCTGAAAGGTGAACACATTATTATGGCAATAATAGAACAAAAATCGAATGCTAGCGGGGTGGACTTTGATAAAAGCTCTGTCTCGTCAATTCCCTGATGTTGACAACTTTTGACGCCTCTGTAAAATTGTTTCAAAACTACACGACTCTCCTCCGGGTCCTTATAGTCACGGTGCGTAGATTAATTAGATCTACATTTGGATTCAGCTACGCTTCTGGCAGTTTACTCGACATGTTACGGATGAACTGTCCACTAATGACAAATTTGTGACAACCTTTGCACACAGTCTAGTTCCAGATTACACGCCAGAGATAACCAGTCGTTTCATCGGAATCGAAACTTATGCTCTAGTTGTATAGTTCAGAAAAGCAATTTACAGAGTGTGCAGACGCCAATAATTGCCTAGCGTGCAAATATTTAAATGACCTCGATACGAGCATTATACACAGGAGCAGACAAGAATAATAGATTCAAGCATGGGTTTTGTTAAAGACGGGGGTTTCTATACCCGAGGTTGGTCTGTTCCAGTCGGAAACGAGCTTTAGCGAGTTTCCGATAGGAACAGACCAACCGATTTAACAAATCCCATGCTTGATTATTTTTCTCGCTGAAATACGCCCTAAAACCAAGAAAATTAACGAATTTGTGAAGTACTACTTTACATTGCGTAATACGACTTCCATATCTAATAGCAACAGACCGCAGCATAACTTTAGGCGTGACACCAAATTCTTGCATAAAACGTGCTGTTGTAGTCCCGCTAGACCATGTACTTTAACAAGGCGATTCTCGTGCTCACGCGCTGTTGTTGACCGGGTTTAATTATACCTATTACGGGCCTAAGGTAAACAATGGACGCGAATGCTACAGCGTTTTGACCTAAGCTAGGTGAACGCCGGGGTGTGAGTATTTCCAGGAGCACCGACAATGAACTGTTTTTAGTGATAGACATATTGAATGAAATTCCGTGTAAACGGTATTTGATACAATCATGAATTGACGTCGAAAAGAAAACAGTGGCCCAGAAACAGCATAAATCGCCGAAGTGTCAAAGAAATGTATAGTTTTGCTGCCGTTGTTTTGCCTGTATTTTGAAGAATTAAATTGATGCAGGAGAGCAGAAAATTGGTTTTATGCAAGAATAGCGTTAATACACGATTGTTTTCGGGCAATAACATCTGCAGTGTCCCTCGGGAATGTTGTTGCCCTCGCCCTTCGGGCTCGGGCCAACAACAGTCCCTCGGGACACTGAAGATGTTATTGCCCGAAAAAACGTGTATTAACCCTCTAATGACGTCATTTGTTATGACAACCACAAACGTTACGTTTTGGCGTAAATATAAATGACTGAGTGACTACAAAACAACGTCTTTGGTTAATTAAATAGGCATTTAAAGTGTTTATATGATAAATAGAATTTCATATTCGTGCTAATTACTTATATTAATTTCAATTCATAAGGTTGTTGCCTATAGAAATGCTGGTATAATTCTGTAAGAAGTCCTTCCCTTGTATTGATTTTACCCAATCGCGCGTATGAATACACTAGTCACGGGGTGTTCCAGATAAGGATTTCTAGTACGGCTATTTTTAGTAACTCAGCTTATCTAGCACGACTGAGAAGCGAGAAATGGGAATCTCTGAAAACCGACCAATTTCTCAACCGTGTGTTGAATATATACATGAATTCCCGATTTGCAAGGGATTTGTTTCCCAAATGTATTTCACAAGATGACCTGCATGAAAGGGTTTGTTCTTTTTTTTTTTTAATGGGCTTTCTAACCGAGTAAGTGACCGCGCATGGCAATCGAACTGTGCAGAGACATATAAATACATGTATGTATATGTCTCTGAACTGTGTTATTCAAATTTTCCACGCCCCAATTAACAGCACGTGCTGATCTTTATTTTATGCACTATGTTTGTCTGTCCAGAACGCAGATCAATGGCGGCAAAGCAGACGAGAGAATTGCTGTTAGATTTCCATAATATACGTGACAGCTTGACAGGTCGACTATTCTGCTACACGAAGGTAAGAACTTCAAAATAATAAATCCTACAAATTAGGAGTATAGCTTGACCCGTTACTTGGTGAATATCTTTGTTAGATCAATAAGAATTAATGACGTCATGGATATTTATTAGGAACATTTAAATTGGCATCTAATACCCTGATAATGTCATTTGCAATATTCAGCGTGGACCAGAAGGCTCCCAAGGGTATTATCTGGATCTGCACTGTTTGTCTGTTACACTTCACTCAAAAAATGAATTGTGGAAATTCCGATTTAAAAGTCAGCACAGAAAGGTCAATGTTGCAACTGGTCTGATATATGTGAGGCCAGGAAACAAACTAATTGTACCATTTTATCACTGAATTGTGGAATAGCACATATCCGTGTTTAACTGTGCTAACTGCTTAACCCTTTCCCTGTTCTGTGTTTATTACAAATTTCAATACCTACTGAATATGCATGGACAAAATAGTTATATTTAATATAAAGAAATACGGAAGGTGGAACACTGTAGAAAAACAGAAAACAGATCAAATTCTATCAAATTCTATTAGCAAACAAAGTAGACCCTGATCAGACGGAGCAATCTGGATCTACTCTTGTTTGCAAATGCGTGAAAACACGTTTATAAATATGAGGGAAAAGGTTAACCTTAGAGTCCATTCAGTATCGTAGACTCACCTTCTATAGAACCTCACCTGTTTATCGAACCTTTAATTTTTTTGTGTTTTTATGCATGTATCCCCATCTCCTGTATTACCGTTCCGCTTAGCAAAATAATTATCATGAAAACAATTACTTTAAATGCAACAAGGAGCTTCCTTGAAGGAATAGTGAGAAAAAATATTTTTCTAACGGAACATAACACTTTAAGTAAACAAATAACCCAACAATTGAACCAAATGCCGGTTCTTTTAACTCACTCAATGCTGCAAATGCAGCCTCCATGTTTCCTATGTTGCCGTTCCTATGGCGTCATAATCTCCCACTCAAAGGCGTTTGAGCACAATTGGGTCAAATATATACTGCACAAGAAAGGTTAAGTCCCAGACACTCACTACACCTAATAAACATTTTGAGTCATGTTCAACTATGTATTAATCGAAATCATTTTCAAAAGCACCATGAACAAAATAAGACAGAATTATCAGCCTTATAAATTCAAATGTTATTTTACAAAAGTTTTAACTGAGAATTGATTTTAAAAAAATACTTTGAAATATACAGATTACAATCAGCTAAACAGATAACACTCAAAATTAAAGAAATACCAACATATTTACAATTTAGATGATTGTGTACTGGGGCATTTTATTCAGTACAGAAATGTATTTATGCCGTCTGATAACAGACTCCATTGTACAAAATTTGACATGTGTCATGTTCATAACATGAACCCTAAGTTTTGCTGAACAGTATACTTGTGATGTGTTATTTCTTGGTCACGTAATAAGGACCTGCCTGAACGTTTCCGCGGCATCTGTCAATTTTTATGCCCCCAAAGGCATCTATCAATGTATTTCAATATAACTTGCCACAAATGTCCACCAGACAGAGACGATGTGTCGCGTTCAACTCCCTGGTCCATGGGTCAAAGGTCAAGGTCACAGGGTACAATTACTTTGTCACAAATTTCGTGTCCGGTCTGTAACTTCTTTATCTATCAAGGGATTTCAATATAACTTGGCACAAATGTTCACTACACAAAGACGATGTGTCGCATTTAACTCCCTGGTCCGTGGGTCAAAGGTCAAGGTCACAGTGTACAATTACTTTGTCACAAAGTTCGTGTCCGGTCTGTAACTTCTTCATCTATCAATGGATTTCAATATAACTTGGCACAACTGTTCACCACACAAAGACAATGTGTCTCGTTCAATTCCCAGGTCCATGGGTCAAAGGTCAAGGTCACAGGGTAAAATAACTTTGTAACAAATTTCGTGTCCGGCCTGTAACTTCTTTATCTATCAATGGATTTCAATATAACTTGCCACAAATGTTCACCACTCAAGGATGATGTGTCGCATTCAACTCCCTGGTCCATGGGTCAAAGGTCAAGGTCACAGGATACAATTACTTTGTCACAAAGTTCATGTCCGGTCTGTAACTTCTTCATCTATCATTGGATTTCAATATAACTTGGCACAAATGTTCACCACACAAAGACGATGTGTCTCGTTCAACTCCCAGGTCCATGGGTCAAAGGTCAAGGTCACAGGGTACAATTAATTTGTAACAAATTTTGTGTCCGGCCTGTAACTTCTTTATCTGTCAATGGATTTCAATATAACTTGCCACAAATGTTCACCACACAAAGACGATGTGTCGCGTTCAACTCCCAGGTCCATGGGTCAAAGGTCAAGGTCACAGGGTAAAATATCTTTGTCACAAATTTCGTGTCCGGTCTGTAAGTTTTTATATCTATCAATGGATTTCAATATAACTTGGCACAAATGTTCACCACACAAAGACGATGTGTCGTTTTCATCTCCCAGGTCCATAGGTCAAAGGTCAAGGTCACAGGGCACAATAACTTTGTCATAAATTTCGTGTCCGGTCTATAACTTCTATACATATCAATGGATTTCAATATCATTTGGCACAAATGTTCACCAGACAAGGATGATGTGTCGCTTTCAACTCCCTGGTCCATGGGTCAAAGGTCAAGGTCACAGAATACAATTACTTTGTCACAAATTTCGTGTCCGGTCTATAACTTCTTTATCTATCAATGGATTTCAATATGACTTGGCACAGGTGTTCACCAGACAAAGACGATGTGTCGGGTTCAGCTCCCTGGTCCATATGTCAAAGGTCAAGGTCACAGGGTACAATTACTTGTTTATCTTAGAATGGATTTCAAAGGAACCTGACACAAATGTTCACCACACAAAGACGATGTGTCAACTCCCTGGTCCATGGGTCAAAGGTCAAGGTCACAGGGTACAATTTTTGGGGGCATATGTCACGTGACTGTGACACCTCTTGTTTAAGCTTTGAAAAACGGATTATTTTTGGGAAATACATGTATTGTTAAAAAAATGGTGTCACGTGATGAGAATGCTTATATTTTTGTTGAAAATAATATTTTTCTTTAAAGTTCCATTCAATTTACCGGTACCTGTTTTTTCCCTAATTTTTTCGACTCTGTATCTAAAAGTGTTTTATTTACAATCGGAAACACTTTGAGCGATGACGTAAAGAGGTCGCACGCGCCATATCAAGCGCTTTTGTGATGCGGACGGAATAATAGGAAAGAACGGAAATATAGGAATCGAGGATACAAGTGCATACTACCTCATAAAATCGTGAGTACCGTTGCTTTGTCTGTAAACAACGCCTCGTAGCTTTAAAAACGAAATATACGTCATAAACAGGTCAATACAGTTTATTTTTCCTTCAACTATGCTAAACATGAGAAAACTCTTAATACGTTATAGAATATCAACATAAATTGAAAAGTGTACCAGCTCTGACCCCTTCAGCTTATGCAAAGGTCGCGTGCCCATGATGAAATCACGTGATTATGAGTATTATGTTACAGTAAACAGTTTCTAAAATATAGGGTCGATAAGCAGGTGATATTTTTCTGGCAGCCATTTTTGTTTTTGTTATGCGGGTGGTGGGGAACACTGGATTGTTTGGGGATTAATAGATGAGAATAAAATTACTTAATTGTTTCAAGGTATGTATAAAAGATTATTTTGAACTGCTGATTTATTTTTTTCTTCAATATTCACAGTAAACGTTTTCTGTTCCTGGTCAAATGTTAAGAGGTTCGATAGACGGTGAGACCATGCTACTAAAGGCTTAAACTTGTTAGGTGATTTCGAATGATAAACAGTGCGGACCCTGATCAGCAGGATCCTGTAGGAGTCAACTGATCTGGATCTATACTGTTTGCAAATGCTAAAATGTTGGTGTCCTGCATTCAAAGGGTTGCTAATAATTATTTTCGATCAGGGTCTACACTATTAGTCATTCAAAATTATATTCACCTTTCGTACTGAATAGACTCTATTTTTTTAACACAGATTGGTTAAATCTAGCATTCAAAGGGCTAAGCCAATTATGTAAACCTGAAGGAGATAAGAAAGAAGGAGAATAAAAAAATAAATAAAAAAAATTTCTACAACAATATGGGACAATCTGAGCGAGTCGTTGCAAACAGTTGTAGGCAGTCTTGATCCAGATACTGTGCACTAATCTCTAGAGCCCTCTGATCAGGGTTTACACTGTGTGCAATTCCAGTGCATGCATGTCCCACATTTAAAGGGTTAATGCTTCATTATATTAAAGCGGGTGTAGTTTTTTTCTTCCTTTCTTGAGAATGTCACAGACTCAATATTGTTACAAGTAGCTTGTCTTTCCTGACAGATCCCATGCCTTATTGGGCTGATTAAGCAGATCAGATAGTGCTAATTGGATTGGAAAGGTAATTTGGACTTTGAACATCAGTTTTCCTATCAGAGACAGCTTGCTAATATAGGAGTTCTATCCTGATTATATTGGTGAACATTCCTTTGATTTTTAAGACCGTACTAGATCAACAACTGGGTCTAAGCCTATTATGTGTGAGAATTTTATATCGAATTTGTTCTAGCGGGGAGTGTTAACCCTTTTTCTGTTGTCAGAGGCCCAGATAAGATGCGAAAATGGAAACATTTTCAAGAATAACTCCTTTATTTCTCCACCAAACCCTGTATTGTGACCACTCTTTAGAATCATCTCTTTGAGACGATTCTAAAGAGTGGTCACAACAAAGGGTTTGGTGGAGAAATGAAGATTTTAGTATTTGCGTAACTATGCTGTGGTTTGCTGTTGCTGTGGTTTGCTGTTGCTGTGGTTGTAATTTTAATAATAAATTATGTCTGCTCAAACTCTGATCTGATACAATTTTTATTTCCTTTTGATTCGTTAAGCTTTTAGCCCATTCCCACTTGGGCCATTGTTAGACCTAACCTCTTTGATTAAATCTACCAAAAAGGAGCATTAACTAGAGAAAAGGAAAATTTTAGAATTTTGAAACCATTGTGATAAATAGAGCATTTGCTCCTATGGAGCAAATGCTCTATTTATCATAATGGTTTCACAAAGTGACTTTTACAGAAGCGTCAAAAGTCGTCAATATGAGGGAAAGGGTTAAGACACTAATGTAGGATTGTCAGTGAGCTTGGATCCTCAGAGCTCCAGATAAGATGCGTAAATTAAAATATTTTCAAGTATAACTTTTCCATTTCTCCATCAAACCCTATGTTGTGACAAATGACGATTTTAGAATTTGAGTACGCATCGTTATCATGCCCAGTTACTCGGCATCTCATCTGGATTCAAGCTGTTTACAAATGAAAGGTTGCTACTGCCTAGGATAAATGTTTATCTGACCAATAATAAACATTCTGCATTACTTTTGCCCTGTATTAAATAACCTGCTTTTTAAGACTCCTATGTTTAATCTGTAAGTGGTTGCTGAAAGGAGTCGATGCTAAAGTATAAAAAGTGGGAAAATAGAACTCAAAAGGTATGTTTGGACACATCTCAATTCAAAACATTGTGAAGAGACTTGAATATTGCAGCTGTATGGGCATTTTGAGAAATGGTCCTGAATGAAAATAACTAGTACTTTCATTTCCTGCCAATTGCTGGTTTTTAATCCACATGACTACATTAAAACCTTATTTTCGGGTGTCTTAATTCTGTCTCTGCAACAGTGCATGTATATCATTGCACATCATTTAAGTTACTAACAGATAGATACAAAAAATATTAATATTACTGCTTTAACTCATTACCTTGTGAATATTTGTGGAAGGAATATTTATTAGTTGATTTTTATGTCCACCAAATGAAGTGTGTGTGTGTGTGTGTGTTATTGGGGGGACATATTGATATTATGTTTACTCAGTTTCTTCTTCTTTCTTTCGATTCTTGCTCTTTTTCTTATTCTTCCTCCACCGTGAGTTTGTACGACTCATTTCTCGGTAACTAATTGTCCGATCCTAATGACCTAATGAAACTTCACATGAACATTACTGGTTTATAATATGCAGATGTGCATTCAACTTTTCGTTTTTAAAATGTTGCCATAGTAATCGAATGGTGGGCTCTGATTGGTCAAAATTTAAATATTGTTTGATTTTACTGAAAATTGGTATGATGGTGTAGGTGATTTGAAGAGTGTGTTTAGGTATTAGATTATTATAATTGCTCAACATTGGGAAATAGGTACTGGTACTCCGAACTTAATGGTAGATGTTTCAAAAGTGTTGGTTGCTATGGTAACCTGATGATGGCCTGTGATTGGTGAAAATTATGATGTTTTGCTCATCAGTACCTTTTGTCCATTTCATTTAAGGAACATTGTGTAATGAAACCATTTCAATTAGATCTTGATTTGTAGTGGTATATATGGGCATAGGAATTTTTGACAGTTGCAGTACCTGTAGAATCAGACCTTTATTATACCATATACAAACAAAGCAGACCCTGATCAGACAGCTTCTATATAGTAGCCATCTGACCTGGGTCTACTGTGTTTGCAAAGGCATAAAGTGTTTATATATATGAAGCAAATGGTTAAATTTGACAAAATATAGATTCAACCTTTCTAAAGTACATCATTTCAAGAAATAGAATAATGTCCATGGAAAAATAAAAACAAAATGTATTTGGATGAAGATTATTTGGTGAAGATACAAAATGAAACTTCTAAGTTGGTTATGGAAAGTCGTTAAGAACCCTTAAAGGCAGAAATCAGAGTTTGATGTTGCAAAATTACTCAATAATTTATCATCTCGAAACACATAACCATCCTATAGTGTTTCCCATTACTACTTTAAACTTGATTATTAGATTCATGACTTAATATAATAATTGTTTTCATATCAATAATTTACTCTTTAAAGTTTTCTCTCGGTCAAAAATAAAACCTAAAAACTAGGCTTTGACCTATATAGTCAGTGACACTAGATAGTCAGTGACCTATAGTCAGTGACAGTAGATTTTCCCATACTTGAATTTATGTCTGAGACAAATATTCAAGAGACAAACATTGATATGTGTAGTATTAAAAAACATTAAGTTTTATAATAGAATTTCTTGTGGCAGAGCTACAGACAAAGGTGTGTACCTGAATACTAAAATCGTCATTTCTCCACAAAACCCTATACTGTGACCACTCTTTAGAATCGTATCATCGAGATGATTCTAAAGAGTGGTAACAGTATAGGGTTTTGTGGCGAAATAAAGGAGTTGATCTTGAAAATGTTTCAATTTACGCATCTTATCTGGACCTCTGTTATGCTTTCTTAAGCTTTGATGTGAATGTAATAAATCAAACTCTGATGTCTGCCTTTAGTGTAACCCTTTACTTATTGAATATTAAAATTTTCTTGAAGAAATAATGACATCATGAATATTAATGAGTTAAATTCTTATAGGGGCATTATAAATACAGGCATTTTTGGTTATTGCATTAACATTAGAATCAGATCTATATTATCGTCAAGTGTCCCATTTTGACGCGGACTAGTTTCAAAGAACTGTTTCCTTCCGCCTTGTTTTACAGTTCCCCCTACTTCCGCTTACGTCACATTTTACTACACTGTTTACAAACACCGAAACTACTGTCGGCTGCAAATATGTGGAAAATCTGTGGTTCCATGGTAAGTTTTTGTTGTTTTCATTTTCATGGTGCTAATATACAGTAAAACGGCGATAATCCGAGGTGCGATTTTCCGAGTATATGGTCTAATCCGAGGGAATTTGTATGGTCCGGACATGAAATCTATTATTTCAATACAACTATGTACCGTGTAATCCGAGTCTCGATAATCCGATTTTTCGAGCACGCTTCTCGGTCCCTTCAGTCAATTGCTTCATTAATTTACCTGCCTAATCCGAGCATGCATCGTGGACACTTCGAAGTTAATTTATCACACCTCCATTGTTGATGTCTCGCGACTTCGTGTGCCCCCAGCAATTAGAGGTGCCACTGCGTTAGTTTGCTACTATGTGTGAATAACACCGGGTCCAACAGTATACACGTATGTTGGCAGTAATTGTGAGCGCATAATTGTGTATAATGCATTGATTCTTTACTTATATAAGTGATAACGGTAAACACCATTCACAGCCGAGACCGAAGTTTCACTGTAGTTTGCTCCGTTCAACGGACCCTTCACAATAAACCCAAATTTGGTTTCAAACTATTAGACATAGAACAGTCGTAGCTTCTAATCTCATACTTATGGATTTTAGTTTGCCTAAATTTCCATTCGTCGACATTTCATTTTAGTTCTGGATGTTAAAAAACAACATCGCTTCGCTCCCGTACTGTTTCGTGATAAGAAAAATCAGGGCGAGTTGAATTAATTAATAATCGGAACACTCTGTGTTATTCGTCTGAAATACTCTATAAAGATTGTTTACTCTCTTAATAAGCGTTTGGTTGAACGAGACTTTTCCAAAAATACGCAAACATGTCAATTTATCTGTTAAGCATTATGTAGGCAAAAAACACATGTATGTGCATACACTGTACGATATATTTGACACGTTGAATCCACAAAGTATGAATTCATGGATAATCCGAGGGTAGCGGTAATCCGAGCATTTTCTCAGTTCCCGACAGTCCTCGGATTATCGCCATTTTACTGTATGCATAAATGATAATTAATGCTCTTTTTCGGCTTACCTTTTCCCTCACACAAAAATAAGCCCTCTTTCCTGAAGTGAATTTGACAGCTAGCATCTGCATTTTCATTCAGTTTTAGCAACGGTCACGTGACTGTCATTTGTCTGTATCACATTATCATAAAATCACTGTGTTGAACGCATGTACACTATATTTATTTTTTATTGTTTTATGCTTATTTTTTATTACAGGGTAAACATCCAGCTATAGGTGTTACTCCCCTACCTCCATGACAAACTCCCGTATTCATTTGAAAAAGACTGGTAAAGCAGTCAGGACAGTTGCCAGAGACTATGGTGTGACAAGTCTCTCTGTACTGTTTTTCTGTACACTGGGCTTTGAACAGAAAGCAACATATTTTGAGGATATAATTTTTTTTTTTTAAATTCTTGAAAATTTAACAAATTATATCAGAAGTGGATAGTTTTCTTCATAATTTCCATGTGAGAATTTTTCTGAGGAGTTCAACACAGTCATCTGTACCATAATCATCGCAGTGGGTAAGTATGTCAGCACAGATGGGATTTTCCACTGTTCAAAAATACCCGTACGAAAAAGTACGCCCGGAACTTAACCGGAGTACGCCCTGAATTTTAAGCGTATTCCGTCTTAACTTACAATGTGAATGAATGCCGTCTTAAGTGGCTCTTAGGGAGAATAGAGCTCGAAATATGCTAATTTTTTCCGCCTAGCAAGGCGGAAACCGCCTAAATAGCAGGAAAAATATTCCCCCTAAAAAGGCGGAAACCTCCTAAATACCAGGGGAAAAAAATCCGCCTAATTTTCCACCTAAGAAAGACTTACACGGAATAAAATTCGCCTAATACATGGAAAAATTCCCGTCTTAGCAGCTCTTAGGCAGAATAGGGCTCGAAATATGCTAATTTTTTACGCTTAGCAAGGCGAAAACCGCTCAATAGCAGGAAAATATTTCGCCTTAGAAAATCCAGCTAGTACAAATAAAATAAAAAAAACTTAAAAATATACTTAGACGAATCCCGCCTAAGCAGATGATTTCTTGGGCGGAAACCAGCTAACTTTTTTCTGGAAATATCCGCCTTAGAAAACCTGCCCAAAAATGTTTCAAGATTTTTTTTTCTGCCAATTATTGTTTTAGGATTTTAATCCTTTACTACATGAAAATTCATGCAAAAATTTATGATATCAAGAATATTAGAGTGTTTAATAGCTCATGGACAGGAATTTTTGAGTTATGGTAGAAACAGCAGAATCTATATAATATCGTAAACAAACAGAGCAGTTCCTACAAGAGCCATCTCATCTGGGTGTACTCTGCAAAGGAGCATTTATAGAGTAAAGGATTAAGTCGCTTTAACAGTTTTTTCAGTCATATAAGTTAATAAATAATCAGTACTTCATCAGGTAAGTTGTAAGATCAACACTTCATTTACATCAAGACGTTTCTTCCTATTAAAAAACCCTACAGAATTAACACCTCATAAAAACTTAATTACTAAGGTTATAAGTCAGCAAAAACAGAAAGTGTTCATGATGATATGCATAAATAAACGAAGTGGTACTGATCATACCAGCGAAGTTGGGCAGACAATAGATTGGTTTAGTAGACAGACAAGCTGATTCCAGTACACCCCTCACAACTTTGTGGGTTTGGAGGGGGCACATATACAATGTATCATAATTACCATTATATGACTCCATAACTGATGAAGCAATATAAAGCCCTGAATAATAATCAGGGTAAAATAAGAACAGATAAAATCATCAAAGATAACATAAAAACAATATATTAGTTCTTGTCAAGTCATATTTAATTTCAATCAAATGTATTATGCGACAATAAAATATGAGAAATTGAGTTTATATATTATAATTTCAACCGCTTGGAAATGCATATGAGTTTCATATGCACATAACCCTTTCCCTGTTCTGTATTTTGTCCAAATTTCAATACCTACATGTACTGAATATTCAGAGACAAAATAGTTATAATGAAATGTGGAAGGTGGTGCATTATAGCCATTAGAAAACGAAGACACAGATCTTTCAAATTCTATTAGCAAACAGAATAGACCCTGATCAGACGGCTCCTCTAGGAGCTGTCTGATCTGGGTCTACTCTTTTTGCAAATGTGTGAAAACACGTTTATATGAGGGAAAGGGTTAAGAGTTTTTGTCACTGACACAATGATTTGGTTTAGATATTAAATAGACATTGTTGATGACATTATATTTTACACATTTTATCTGGAGCACTGATGAAGGCAGGGCCTGATGACAACAAACCCTGAAAAATTTCACTTTGTTCACTAACAAATGTCTTGCACAGTGTCCAAAATAGGAGAAGAAAATCATGTCTTGCTTCTGAACTTCCTGGCATAGCTTATCTACTCAGTCACAGCATCGTTGATGTCGCTGTCCCTAGGTGGCCCTTTGTTGTTTAAGCAGCACAACGCCGTGACATAATCTGTAATGAAATTTTCTCTACCAATAAGTTTTACATAAAACACAGTCACAAGGCCAATACCAGTTTGACCCTATACCTAAAACATTAATAAGGGTAAAGAATCATGAATGAATAATCCTGTTAATATTCTATCAAGCTCAGATAAATTTTAATGTAAAATGATGCCAACATAATTTAATAATTATTATCTATTAGGTACATAAGAGAGTCATGCATCTTAACACTTTCCTTCATATAAACACATTTTCACACATCTGTAAACTATAGGAGCAGCCTGATCAGGGTCTGCTCTGTTTGCTAATGGGATTTGGTAGATCTCTTTTATTAGTTCTTATTAGTTCCTAAAATGGCTAAAATGTTCAACCTTCCATATTTCATTATCAGTATTTTGTCCATTTCAGAATATTCAGAAGGTATTGAAATTTGGAATAAACAGAGAACTGGGAAAGGGTTAAAATATATACAGAGGTCTACATTTATATAACTTATAAGATGCATACATTTAAACATGATCAAGAGTAGCTCCTTTATTTGTCCACCAAACCCCAAAGTGTGTTCACTGTAAAAGGGTTGGTGGAAAAATGACAACTTTAGCATTTGGGTATGCACCTTTATTATAGCCCTGGTATAACTTAATGGATATGGCTTGTTTAAGGCAAATTTAATTAAAGCTTTTCATTTGTGTTTAACCCTTTCCCTGTTTCATGTTTATTGCAAATTTCAATACCTACTGAATATTCATGGAAAACATATTATAATGAAATACTGAAGGTCGAATATTGAAGCCATTTTAGAAAGTAAGGAAACATCAAAATCCATTAGCAGACAGAGCAGACCCTGAATAGATGGCTTCTCTAGGAACTGTCTGATCTGGGTCTACTATGTTTGCAAATGTGTGAAACAGTGTTTATATAAGGGATAGGGTTAATCAACTTTTATGATTGTAAACATTGTATTGGTCATGTACATACCCTTCAACACATCTACTCGCTGAATATCCAGTGGACGTCATACATCACCCTCCTTGGAGTTTGGTGGCAAGCTTATAACGAGCTCTCTCCCAACTGGCTTCCAAAGCAGATCTTGTGGCCTTCCTCAGCATGGTTCTTAGCCAGCAGACAAACCATCTAGAATAAAGCATGTGTGTAACTGTAATTGTAAAGGTATACTTGGGTCATCATTGTACCTGTTTGTAGATCTATATTGCATCTATAAATGTTTACATCCAGCCACTGCTAGTAGACTCTAACCAGATGAACCAGACATAGGAGCAGGCTGGAGCTGCCGGTTAACCCCCCCCCCCCCCCCCCCCCCCCTTCTTTGGGCATTTTCAATACTTTATACAGAATACATTGTAGATGCATAAATATAAATGGGTATGTTTTGACTATATTTAATTTGCATCCCATTCTTAAAGCCCAATAAAGTGAAAAGGCTCTGTGCTTTTGGAGAAAAATTGAGAAATTGTTGTTGGGGACAGACAGACCGACAGCGATTCCAGCATTTCCCCCAGAGGCAGAGGCTGAGATTTAAAAGACCCCTTCAATAGAACGTGTTTTTGTTGTTGTTGTTTTTACATGTAATAGTTACACAAACTCTTGTAACTCTTATGAGTATCAGTATCCTATTCAGTATTCAAATATTAATGTCGGTTTTAGTTTCCGGAATGCGTGATAGTAAGGTAGGTAGCGATTGGACAATAATACGCAAACCCATGTATATTTGCTTCAGCCAGCCAATGAATATCTCCGATACTTCTGCGCAAAGTCAACTGAAACCGCTTTTAAATTTTGAAAGATTGAATAAATAAATCTATTTCACATGCTTTTCTGCAACTAATATGTGGAGTCTCAAGTTGTAATATCAAGTCAGAATCACAGCGAGAGATTTAATTTTATCATTATCAAGAATAAGATGGTGGATGGATTTATAGCAAACTCGATCGCTTACCGCCGTCGTAGAAAGATTTTCCCCTGGTCAACTTTCACTTTCCTTTTCTTGGAAATCTCCCAGCATTTCCAGAGTTTTGCTCTCCCTCTCTCCAAGAACGGCTAAGGATTTGTCGTCTGAACAGAAAGTAGAATCGGCGTAAGCCTTTAAATGTTAGCCGTCGCCTTTGTTTACAAATTGAATCCTGGGACTTAATTCAATTATCGCCTAGGGGGATAAAACAATTGGGCTTTTGCGCCAGCATCCGTCACGTGACTATTTCTTCCAACCGTCGACCAATCACCGCTGTTTGTCCAGCGTAGTCACATGACACAAAATAATGGCGATTCCTTCCAGACCTTCGAAGCTGTGTGAATGGTCGAAGAAATCAACGATGTCTAGTACACGGAAAAGTAGACGAAAGGGGCCTTACTGCCAGCACAAAATAAATTCTGAAGACATTGCTATCCGATAGCGAAAGATTCAGCCATTATCATTAACGGTAGGTCGTGAGTCCCGAACTTAAATGTCCATTAGAAACCCTTTTACTCGTGTTTTTACTAATTTGTAAACAGAGTAGACCCAGATAAGGGGGCTCCTATACGAGCCGTCTGATCAGGGTCTGCTCTGTTTGCTAATGGAAATTGATAAGATCTGTTTCTTTTGTTTCCAAAATGGTTAAAATGTTTCACCTTCCATACATGTACTCATCAATATGTCTCTGATTTCACTCATTGAGCTATCACACGATTTGAATCGCATAAACGGAAATGAAGATTTGACATTTGTAGCAAAGGGTAAAACTTGTTTTTTTTGCCTGACATCCTTATTTCAAAATTGATTCAAGGAAACTTGAACAACGAGTTTGTGAAAAGGGGTGTCAAAAGTGATTTAAACCTGATCTCAATCAATTTAGAAACTAGAAAAGTATCTCTATGAAATTGAGTACCAAAATTTATTTTAAATAGACTGTGGATCCAAATATTTGTGCCTGTGTCAAACTTTTTTTTTTCATTTTTGTCAGGCCAATATAACTCTTGTTCTGCTGAGTCATTTGGGGAGAAACTTGTTTATAGAACATGCATGATGAGAAATAGGGTCATGCTAAAGGCCCATAATGTTTCACATTTTCTTTGTCTGGCCAAAAATGGTTTACTGATGCAGTTAACTACAATTCTGGGTAATGGGGCTTTGAATGAAGTTTTGAGACGAAATGATTTAGTTAATTTATGGTACTTTTCAAATATAGATCCAGATCAGCTGCCTTTAAAAAAAAAAGTATGGCACTATACAAGATCTACACATTTGACACTTTACATTCAAGCAAACTAATCAAAGTTGATGTTAATGCATAACCTAAGGTGTGCATGCACAACTGATCTGAGTTGACGTTGTTTGAATGTATCAAATGTATTGTGTTTGAAAATCTCAAAGTATAATGGCAGTGGTCATTTACATGTAAATATGGCGATGATTCTTTGATGAATTTGTTAATTTTTCCAGGATGATAGACTGCAGGCAGTTGGGGAGAAAACTAGACAAGATGGCTGTTCCTTTCACACAAGTGAACCAACGGATTCCATCCCAGGAGATGTCAGTCAGGATTTAGAACATTTTCTATATACATGAGTAAGAGTACTGACCAAGACATTCGAGATGACTGTATGCTGGACTCAGATGTCAAGATGAAAATGTTGTAGAGCTGACCTCTACTTCATCAACTATATCTGATAACGAAACTGACTCTGCAGAAGACAATGAAGCAGTTCTGTTACCATTGGCTCTTTTGTGTTGCTGTTGGCTCTGTTGGCTCTTTTTACAACAATGTACAACCTTATTGGTGATGCAGCGCAGCAGCTTTCGAATATTCTGTCATTTGTACTTCCAAGTGGACATATATTGTGCAGCACACTACATGAGTTTAAAACATTTTTTTGTTTTCAAAAAATTAAAAAAACACATCTTGTTTTCCTGGCTATTACTGCCCTCACTGCCATAATGCAGTAAAAGATCAAACAGTAAAACATTGTCCCATGGCACTTGTGGCATGCCATTTGACAGTGCTAGTTACTTCATTGAAGTGCTGTTAAAAGATCATACTTTATTTCGACAAGACAGTTTCTATAAAAAAAACTACAACATCGGTTCCAGCGACAAGTACCCCTTGGCAGTTATGCATATATTTATGATGGAGAACTTTACCAATCACTCTTTCAAAATGGAGGCATCTAAGCAAACCAACAAATTTGTATTTTAACTTTAAATTGTTTAATACAGATGGTGCTGCAGTGTTCAAAAGTAGTAAAGTTTCAGTTTGGCCATTGCTCTTAGTTATTAATGCCAACTTCCATATTAGCAAAGAATGAAGAAAGAAAACATGATCCTTGTCAGTCTTTGGTTTGGAACTAAGAAGTGATCAATAAGCACAAGATATTAACCCTTTACTCCATGAATATACAGGTAGAATTTAATGACAGGTTTTATTGGCATTATGAACAGTAAATTGCATTAATTTTCAAAATGGCATATTAACACAGAAACTTTATGCCATGGCAGAAACTGTAGAATCATATCTATAATTCTATATTATATCATAAGTAAAAAGAGCAGGCCCTGATCAGACGGCTCTTCTAGGAGCCATCTGATCTGGGTCTACTCTTTTCTCCGTTTGCAAAGGCACAGAAAGGCCAATTTATTGAGGAAAGGGTTAATGCTTAGTGAGACTTCAAACTTTACAGATCCAGCTCAGCCACCACGTCTGTGATGTGGCTAACAGTTCTTGATCTGTACAGTTTGATACATAACTACAGTACCAGTATTAATTAATACTCCTTGGCTTATTATTCCTATTGCATTCAGTAAGAATCAATTCACCTATTGCATTCTGGGTATTTTTTGTCATCTGAAATTATCAACTGCATCAAAAATCAAGAGATACTTTTAACTATTTGTCTGATTTTTGTAGGAATGGTGCCTAGACATTAAACATTTTGTACCTCAGATCAGGTCCCACTTTTTGTGGTTCTGATCTGGATCTTAACTGTTTGTCGATATACTCGTGAATGGGTACCCCATCTGAAGTGGGTTACTTTTTATGGTTGTCAAATTACCATAAAAAGTAACATGAAAGCCATGTCATGGCCCTTAATACAAAAAAAGGTCTTTTGGGGCATTGAAAGTAATTAGATCCAGACAATTGTCACCTTAAATGTCAGAGATGCTTTATTTGATCAAAGACTACTTTTGTCAGAAAAAGTTTGTTTATTGTTTATTTCTAAACTGCCCGGGTTGAAATGTAAGATCCACATATTTGACTATAAAATGACTGAAGTCTGTCTAATAAACCTTTGCTAAAATGCTAAGTCTGAAATTCCACCTAGCAAAATTAACAAAGACAAAAACTCCATCTAGTAAAATAGACTAAGTCGAAATTCCGTCTAAGAAAATCTCAAGAATAGTTCAATGTCATTTTTTCCTGCTAGTTTGAAAAGTAAAGTTTATTTTTCCACCTTACTACACCGAAAAAAATCTGGCTTATAGTTTCCGTCTAAATTGTTATCATTTCCTGCTAAAATTAAGGCGGGAATTCAGATTTTCTTAGGCGGCTTTTAGCAAAATTCCGTGTCCGTGTAGCGATAGCAGGAAAATCTGATATTTTGCCATTTTCAGGGCGTAATCCGTCTAAATTCCAGGCGTATTCCGCTTAATAATTTCGTACAGGTAACAACCAATCAGGTGCGTCGAAACAGGGCAGTGTCATAAAACATGGCTGCTTCTACACTACTTTTTAAAAAATATGTAGGAAGATCAAGTTAGCAGCCTTTTTAGCTCACCTGAGCAAAGCTCAAGGTGAGTTTTTGGGAGATTTGAATATCCGGCGTCCGTTGTGTGTCATGCGTCGTCCGGCGTCAACAATTTGCTTGTGAACACTCTAGTGGTCACAATTTTAATCCAATCTTCATGAAACTTGATCAGAATGATTGTCTTGACAAAATCTCAGAAGAGTTCGAAAGTGGTTCAAGTGGGGTTAAAAACTAGGTCACCAGGTCAAATAGTAGGAAAACCTTGTGAACACTCTAGAGGTCACATTTTTAGCCCAATCTTCATGAAACTTGGTAAGAATAATTGTGCTAATAAAATATCGGACCAGTTTGAAAGTGGTCATGTGCGATCAAAAACTAGGTCACTAGGTCAAATAGTAGAAAAACATTGTGAACACTCTAGAGGTCACATTTGTGGCCAAATCTTCATGAAACATCAGAATGATTGTTTTGATAGGGACAAGTTCGAAAGTGGGTCACGTGGGGTTAAAAACTAGGTCACTTGGTCAAATAGTAGGAAAACCTTGTGAACACTCTAGAGGTCACATTTTTAGTCCAATCTTCATGAAACTTGGTCAGAATAATTGTCCTAATAAAATCTTGGACGAGTTTGAAAGTGGGGTCACATGGAGTCAAAACGAGGTCACTAGGTGAAACAGTAGAAAAACCTTGTGAACACTCTAGTGGTCACATTTTCTGTCCAATCTTCATGAAACTTGGTCAGAATAATTGTCTTGGTAAATTCTCGAACAAGATTTAAAATTGGGCATGCTTGGTTATAAACTAGGTCACTAGGCCAAATAGTAGGAAAACCATGTCAACACTCTCGAGGTCACATTTTTAGCCAAATCTTCATGAAAATTGGGCAGAATGATTGTCCTGATAAAATCTTTAATGATTTTGAAAGTGGGTTACATGGGGTCAAAAAGTTGGTCACTGGGTAATATCTTACAAAAAATCTTGTTTGCACTCCAGCAGCCACATTTTAGCCCAACCTTTCTCAAACTTGCTCAGAATGTTTTTCTTGGTGAGATCAAGGTTGTGTTGGATCATGGGTGGGGTGGGATCAAAAAGTAGGTCACTAGGTCACTCTAGAGGGCACATTTTTAGCCCAATCTTCATTGGTCAGAATGATTGTCTTGATAAACTCAACATTCTAAATCTTGTTCTCCAGAACCACTGCTCATGATCCACTATCAACATTGTTCAAATATTGTCCCTTATGTCAATATTGGTCCCACCCAGGGGCTACCCGACTATAATCTTAAATCTATGGTAATCAGGTGAGCGCTTAAGGGCCATCTTGGCCCTCTTGTTATTATATCTATAGCATATTTATTAAAAAACTGTATATAAACATATTTAATAGCAAAATATTGCTTAGGTGCTTCGAAACTGGGCACTCGAGGATATATATCATGAACAAAGACCCTGATCAGACAGCTCCTAGAGGAGCCATCTTATTCTGGAAAAAAGTGTTAAAACAAGTTGTATGTCACAGTAGAGACTCCTATGGAAGTACTGCATTATGTATCTGTGTCACAAAAAAATCTTACTAGACCAGGGTCTGTGTCTCCAACACAGACATATTAATCATTCCACTGTTTTTTTCAGATGTACAGAGATCTAACACATGTAAATTGAAACATTCTTTATTTCTCTGCCAAACCCCATGTTGTGACCACTGTTTAGAATCATCTTGCTGAGACAATCTTAATGAGTGGTCACAACACAGGGTTTTGTAGAGAAATAAGGAGTTTTGTACATGAATACGCACCTTTATTTCCACTCCTCATAAATTCTGGGAATGTGATTGGCTGAGACCCCCCCCCCCCCCCCACGTGAACGGGGTGTAAGAAACCGTACACCCCATTTGATCTGAGGTATACGGGAATTAAGTTTGTCATGTGACTGATCAGTTTTGTTTCATCATCGATTCAGGTAAACAAACTCAATTTCTGTGTTTATAAGGCTGTTATTAGTCCCCCACCGGTTACCGGTTGGGGGACTATAGGTTTGCTCGATTCCGTCCGTCCATCCGTCCGTCCGTCCGTCTGTCCGTCTGTCCGTCCGTCCGTCCGTCCGTCCGTCTGTCACGCTTCGTGTCCGGGCCATATCTCCTACAAAGTTAGGCCAAATTCATTATAACTTCACACATTGAAGAAGCATGATGAGGGCTAGTGTCATGCACAAGGGCCATAACTCTAGCATCAATATTTTTGGAGTTATTCCCCTTTTACATATTTTTTTGTCCGGACAATAACTCTTTATCTACTGGTTCAATTGATTTGAAACTTCACATATGGAACAATCATGATGAGGGGTAGTGTCATACACAAGGGCCATAACTCTAGCATCAATATTTTTGGAGTTATTCCCCTTTTTCATATTTTCTTGTCAGTCCGTCTGTCACGCTTCGTGTCCGGGCCATATCTCCTACAAAGTTAGGCCAAATTCATTATAACTTCAAACATTGAAGGAGCATGATAAGGGCTAGTGTCATGCACAAGGGCCATAACTCTAGCATCAATATTTTTGGAGTTATTCCCCTTTTACATATTTTTTTGTCCGGACAATAACTCTTTATCTACTGGTTCAATTGATTTGAAACTTCACATATGGAACAATCATGATGAGGGGTAGTGTCATACACAAGGATCATAACTCTAGCATCGATATTTTTGGAGTTATTCCCCTTTTTCATATTTTCTTGTCAGTCTGTCTGTCACGCTTCGTGTCCGGGCAATATCTCCTACAAAGTTAGGCCAAATTCATTATAACTTCACACAATGAAGAAGCATGATCAGGAGTAGTGTCATGCACAAGGGCCATAACTCTAGCATCAATATTTTTGGAGTTATTCCCCTTTTTCATATTTTTTGTCCGGACAATAACTATTTATCTACTGGTTCAATTGATTTGAAACTTGACATATGGAACAAGCATGATGAGGGGTAATGTCATGCACAAGGGCCATAACTCTAGCATCTATATTTTTGGAGTTATTCCCATTTTCATATTTTCTTGTCCAGTTAATAACTCTTTATGTACTGGTTCAATTGATTTGAAACTTCTCATATGGAACAAGCATGATGAGGTGTAGTGTCATGCAACAGGGCAATAACTCTAGCATCAATATTTTTGGAGTTACTCCCCTTTTTCATATTTTCTTGTCGGGACAATAACTTTTTATTTACTGATTTAATGTATGAAAGTAGGTACTAATACCATTCAGGTGGTCATGTATATACCATGGTCAAC
Source organism: Azorinus chamasolen (assembly GCA_963576725.1). Lineage (NCBI taxonomy): Eukaryota > Metazoa > Mollusca > Bivalvia > Cardiida > Solecurtidae > Azorinus > Azorinus chamasolen. The sequence goes on from OY755244.1 coordinate 36,731,332, forward strand.
CACACCATGGGTGGGTGGGGTGGGGAGAGCGGAGGGTTTTTTTCAGTCCGGTGGGGGACTCATGTCTTGCATAGCAATACAACATGCCCTTGTTTCCTATGAAATAACCGGAATTAAAAACGGTCTAGCGTCTACACACATGGATAAAAACAACTTATGTATCAATTACATGTTTGTATCTTGCTTCTTTTGTTTTTCCCAATTACCAACAAACTTGTTTACTAAATACAGCACATGCAAATCAGAACGTGAGATTGAGTTACGTCAAACGTCATTTTTGAGTCAGGGCTTTATGGACAGCTGTGCCAAATCGCACTCGCTGTAAGTAAACAAGTTTTTGAGGGATTAAATCTACAGAATTTCGTTCGGTTATGCATGTATTCTTTCTTGTAATGGACCAAGACTGGAAATGAATTTGTTACACGGTGTTTTGGCAGGGCGTACGGGTTTATATGATGGTTTTTGATTGCGTATTTCCTTCGCGCTCAGGAAATACGGAATCCAAAACCGTCATACATCATTTCTAAACTAATCATTATAGAGCTTTCAAATTTCACATGTGTCTTCCTCTCATTGAGGACCATTGATGTAACTAAAGGTCCATTACTCTGCATGCAATAATTTTTGAGTTATTCCCCGTTGTTCACAATTTCTTTTTTTGGCTGTCATTTCTAAAAAAATCATAGAGCTTTCAAATTTCCCATGACCATTGATGTAACTATGGTCCACTACTATGCATGCAATACTTTTTTAGTTATTCCCCTTTGTTCACACCTTCTTTTTTTGGCTGTCATTCTAAACTAATTATAGAGCTTTCAAATTTCCCATGTGTCTTCCTCTCATTGGGGACCATTGATGTAACTTAGGTCCATCACTCTGCATGAAATACTTTTTGAGTTATTCCCCTTTGTTCTGATTTCACTCCAGCATATTAACAGATTTTGTGTCAGCTGCGAGCAGGTGACACATGTGTTCCTCCGAACACTCCTGTTGCTTCAAAACCTTATGCTGTGACACAACATTAATTTTGTTTAAGAAGAGAAATAAGGATTTTAATATTTGAAATATGACGCTTTATCTATAGTTTTGCATTAATACAAGACTTAGTTTTGTCATGGAATAGATTTTATATGTTGTTTTTTTTAAGTTAACGCGTAAATTGATAGGCTGTCTTATATCAAATTTCTATGGTGTTGCTGGATTTAATATTTTGTAGATTCAGACAGAGAAATACTGACTCTACAAAATGTTTTATTTACACTTCATTGCAGGAAACAAAATTAAGGCCCTTTGTAGTGTAGACCCAGATGAGAGGGCTCCTAGAGGAACCCAGGAGTCTCATAAGGGTCTGCTCTGTTTGTTATGTGATACTCTTCTTTAAAAAAAATCCCTGAATATTTATGTTGAAATAGACGAGACCAGCAGATAAAGGTGCACAATCAAATACTGAAATATTGTTATTTCCTCCACCAAACCCTGTTTTATGACCACTCTTTAGAATCTAATGAATCTTTAGAATTTAAAGAGTGGTCACAACATACAGGGTTTGGTGGAGAAGTAAATAAAAGAGTTATTCTTGAAAATCTTTTAACCTTTAGCACTCTACCGGCCACATTTTGGTAACCTTTGCAAACAGTTTGGATCCAGATGAGACGCCGAGTAACCCGGTGTCTCATCAGGATCCAAACTGTTTGTGACTCCAACATGTTTTATGCCCCCGTTGACGATAGTCGGGGGGCATTATGTTTTGCACATGTCCGTCCGTCCGTCCGTCTGTCACGCTTTTAGGTGCAGTTGGTTGTCACAGTTTTTCAAGTGTTATAAGTCAGTAATTTCTACACTTATACACACAAACTTCACATACACATCAATTACCATCTGTGCTATATTTGGCACCCCACCCATGCTGCTCGCAAGCCCAAGGTCGAGGTCAAATGACTTGGAAATTTTACGTGCAGTTGGTTGTCACATTTACGTGCAGTTTTTTGTCACAGTTTCTCATTGTCTTATATCTCCCTGACCACTGTAGCTATTGCCATGGAATTGCATATACACATTAAACACCATCCATACTTTCATTGCACACCCAGCCCATGCTGCCCACAAGCCCAAGGTCAAGGTCAAATGACTTGGAAATTTTATGTGCAGCTAGGCAAGCACCTACACGGGGGCATCACTGTGTCTTACAGACACAATTTTCTAGTTTAAAAAAAGATATGGAAGAAAAGTGTATTTTTAGAATTGAAGCAGACGATAAAATTTGCAGACGACTATTGCCCAGAGTGCAGAAGGTTAATTTACGCATCTAATCTGGACCTCTGATTGACTATTTTAAAATTCAGCATTGAAAGTGTTCAGTATAACTCCATGGAAATTGTACATAACACAGTCAGGTGCATCTAAAGTTTGGTACTTATTAGAAATAGCGGGCGGGTGGGTGGCGTGTCGTCATTAAGAAAACTTTAACATTGCTTATAACGTCTGAATTACTTAAGCTAGACCATTCATATTTGGTATGCAGATAGCTTGGGTGAAGGCCTTTCACTTGATACAAGGATACATGAAATCAGGTCAAGGTCAAGGTCACTACTTCCAAAACTTTGCCATTTTTAACCAACTTTAACATTGCTATAACTTCTGAACTACAAATGCTAGGCAATTCATGTTTGGTATACAGATAGCTTGGGCAAAGACCTTACACTTGATACAAGGATATATGAAATCATGTCAAGGTCAAGGTCACTATTTCCAAAACTTTGCTATTGTTAACAAAACTTTAACATTGCTTATAACTTCTGAATTACTTAAGCTAGACCATTCATATTGGGTATGCAGATAGCTTGAGTGAAGGCCTTTCACTTGGTATAAGGATATATGTAATCAGGTAAAGATCAAGGTCACTATTTCCAAAACTTTGCCATTTTTAACAAAGTTTATTATTGCTATAACTACTGGACTACAAATGCTAGACCATTCATATTTGGTATACAAATAACTTGGGTGAAGGCCTTTCATTTGATACAAGGATACATGAAATCAGGTCAATGTCAAGGTCACTATTTCCAAAACTTTGCCGTTTTTAACAAACTTTAACTTTGCTATAACTTCTGAACTACAAATGCTAGGCAATTTATATTTTGTATATATATAGCTTGGGTGAAGGCCTTTCACTTCATACAAGGATACATGAAATCAGGTCAAGGTCACTATTTCCAAAACTTTGCCGTTTTTAACAAACTTTAACATTGCTATAACTTCTGAACTACAGATGCTAGGCAGTTCGTCTTTGGTATACAAATGGCTTTGGTAAAAGAGTTTCAGTTAATATAAAGATATTTGAAATTAGGTCAAGGTCACTATTTTGACAAGTTGGCCATCATTGAAAAACTTCAACATTTTTTCTTAACTGCTGAACCTATATGCTAGACAATTCAGATATGGTATAGAGATAGCTTTGGTGAAGGCGTTTCAGTTGATACAAGGGTACATGAAATTGGGTCAAAGTCAAGGTCACTATTTTGAAAACTTGACTGTTTTTAACAAACTTTAACTTCAACACAAAAAAAATCCGGCTTTAATGCGGTTTCCGCATTTTTTTGCTTGTCTTTAACCCTTTCCATTTTCTATATGTTTATTCCAAATTCCAATACCTACTGAATATTCTTGGCCAAAATAGTTATAAATTGAAATGTGGAAGGTGAAACATTATAGTAATTTTACAGATCTTTCAAATTCCATTAGCAAACAGAGCAAAACCTGATCAGACGGCTTCTATAGGAGTCATCTGATCTGGGTCTACTCTGTTTGCAAATGCATGAAGACACGTTTATATAAATATGAAGGAAAGGGTTAAAATAATGACATGATAATTATTGATATTATCTCTTTTTTTAAGAGACTTGTAACATATCCAAAGAATTACCCTCTTATGTGGGAAATGAGTCATTTAAAACAATGTAGACCCAATTCAGGACCCATGGAGGAGCTGTCTTCTAACCAGAGACAATCTGTACTGTTTGCCATTTAAAATTCACTGGTAAATTGTAGTCTTTCATACTGAAGGGACACAGTTAATGCAGATTGGCCATTTCACTTTCAAATTCAACATTTTGTGCCCCCACCCAAATCTTGTGTGTCCAACTCCTCATACACCAACGAGAGGATTTATTAGTCCCCCACTGGTTACCGGTTGGGGGACTATAGGTTTGCTCGATTCTGTCCGTCTGTCCGTCCGCCTGTCTGTCACGCTTCTTGTCCGGGCCATATCTCCTACAAAGTTATGCCAAATTCATTATAACTTCACACATTGAAGAAGCATGATGAGGGCTAGTGTCATGCACAAGGGCCATAACTCTAGCATCAATATTTTTGGAGTTATTCCCCTTTTACATATTTTTTTGTCCAGACAATAACTCTTTATCTACTGGTTCAATTGATTTTAAACTTCACATATGGAACAATCATGATGAGGGGTAGTGTCATACACAAGGGCCATAACTCTAGCATCAATATTTTTGGAGTTATTCCCCTTTTTCATGTTTTCTTGTCAGTCCGTCTGTCACGCTTCGTGTCCGGGCAATATCACCTACAAAGGCCAAATTCATTATAACTTCACACATTGAATAAGCATGATGAGGAGTAGTGTCATGCAGAAGGGCCATAACTCTAGCATCAATATTTTTGGAGTTTTCTCCTTTTTCATATTTTTTTGTCCGGACAATAACTCTTTATCTACTGGTTCAATTGATTTGAAACTTCACATATGGAACAAGCATGATGAGGGGGTAGTGTCATGCACAAGGGCCATAACTCTAGCATCAATATATTTGGAGTTATTCCCCTTTTTCATGTTTTCTTGTCAGTCCGTCTGTCACGTTTCGTATCCGGGCAATATCTCCTACAAAGTTAGTCCAAATTCATTATAACTTCACACATTGAATAAGCATGATGAGGAGTAGTGTCATGTACAAGGGCCATAACTCTAGCATCAATATTTTTGGAGTTATTCCCCTTTTTCATATTTTTTTGTCTGGACAATAACTCTTTATCTACTGGTTCAATTGATTTGAAACTTCACATATGGAACAAGCATGATGAGGGGGTAGTGTCATGCACAAGGGCCATAACTCTAGCATCTATATTTTTGGAGTTATTCCCCATTTAATAATTTCTTGTCCAGGTAATAACTCTTTATGTACTTGTTCAATTGATTTGAAACTTCTCATATGGAACAAGCATGATGAGGTGTAGTGTCATGCACAAGGGCAATAACTCTAGCATTAATATTTTTGGAGTTACTCCCCTTTTTCATATTTTCTTGTCTGGACAATAACTTTCTATTTACTGATTCAATGTATGAAAGTAGGTACTAATACCATTCAGGTGGTCATGTATATACCATGGTCAACCACAACATGGGTGGGTGGGTGGGGAGAGTGGAGGTTTTTTTCAGTCCGGTGGGGGACTCGTGTCTTGCATAGCAATACAACATGCCCTTGTTTCAACTTTCGCATAATTATGAACAATGCTGATGTGAAGATGTACTTAAAGAATGGAATTTTATCTTCAACCATTTATACCAGAATTATGGGACTTTGGAATTTTCTTCACGAAATAACATGAAAAGCTCTTGAGTGACCAACTCCTCATACATGAATTTGAGGATTTGCTTTAAACTTTCACAGATGAATAGAGGTGATATGAAGATGTACGCAAAGACAGGAACTTTGCTCTGACCATTTTTACAGAGTTATGGGACTTTGAATTTTTTTAACATGTAGTAAAAACAATTTTGTGTCCAACTCCTCCTACACCAATGAGACGATTTGCTTAAAATTTTCACAAATTAAGAACAATGATGTGAAGAAGTGAATTTTTCCTTTGAATGTTTTTTCCAAAATTATTGAACTTTGAAATTTCTCTTCACTATATAACATATAATGAAAAGTGCTTGATTTAGAGACAATAAACACTAGGGGGCATCAGTGTCCTTTGGACACAATTTTCTAGTGTTTTTTTTTTAAATTTTGTTCCAGTAAACATATTGGTAGTCTGTAAAGGACATTATAATTACACAAACCCATGAATTTCCTTTTGTGCAAATCAGCTACTATTTCAACCATTTGAATGCAGGACATGATTGCACTGTCATTTGCAAACAGTGTAGACCCAGATCAGAGGGCTCCTAGAGGAGCCCTCTGATCAGGGTCTGCACTGTTTGTCATTCAAAACCATCTAGCATAGTTCAAGCTTGTCGTACAGAGTGGACTCTATAGTTAAACACTGATGGGCTATTCCACTCTGAAAATTCAGCGCTGACAGGGTTAAATTTTTGCCCATTTTCTCTGATACACATTTGGAAGGAAGTTGTCATGATGCTCTTGAAAGCCTATTGAAAGCCTGTTTTTGCTTTCAGTTTGTTCACTCATTTCGGAATTTAATTAGAAATCTTCGGAATTTGATAGAAGTTGTTGCAGGCGCATAATCAACAGAATCTTAATTAAGACAACTTAGTGAGGGAGAGTACATTACTAATCTAATACTGTACAGAATTACCCTAAATATTCAGTCAGAGAAATTCAACCCTGTCAGTGCTGATTTCTCAAATGGACTATTCCAAAATGCAAACAGGTCAAACCAGAGCTACAGACAAGTGGACTTATTCAAATACTAAAATCATCATTTCTCCACCAAACCCAATGTTTTTGAGACGATTCTAAAGAGTGGTCACAACATAGGGTTTCATGGAGAAATACAGAAGTTATTCTTGAAAATGTTTTAATTTACGCATCTTATCTGGAGCTCTGGGCCAGACATATTGTGAATATTCAGGTTTTTTTTTAACCCTTTCCCTGTTCTCTAGTTATTTCAAATTTCAATACCTACTGAATATTCATGGACAAAAAAGTTTTAATGAAATATTGAAGGTGGAACATAATGTAACCATTTTAAAAACTATAGAAACAAGATCTATCAAATTCCATTAGCAAACAGAGCAGACCCAGATCAGACAGCTCCTACAGGAGCCATCTGATCTGGATCTACTCTGTTTGCAAATGTGTGAAAAGGAGTAACTGTTTATATGAAGGAAAGGGTTAAGAAAAGTGTAACATGATAAACAGTGTAGACCCTGATGAGAGGGCTGCTATTCGAGCCATCTGATCTGGGTCTACTCTTGCATGCAAAGCCATGAAAAAGCATTTGAAGGAAAGAGAGAATTTGAAGAAAATTTACATTCAGAAATTGAGCAGACAAGATTGTTTTCTAAATCAGATGAATATTACTTTGCATGCAAAGAGCTCATATTTAACCCTTTGGAAGTTGAATATTCAAAATGGAATTGCCCATCGCTTTTAAATGAGTGATTCCATTCGGTATGAAAGACTTGCATTTGCTTGAGAATTTTGAATGGCAAACAGTTCAGACTCTGATCAGAGGGCTCCTCTAGGATCCCTCTGATCTGGGTCTACACTGTTTGTAGATGTCAGCAAACTCATTTTGCTGCGCTCAAAGAGTAAGAGTAAATATGATAGAATCGAACCAATAGCTTGTATGTTTTATCGTCATATAGACACCTATCAGATGATTGGTTTTGTCGGAGTGCCTGAAAGTGCACCTTGCATGTATATTGAGACTGACCCTGTTATCGGTCCGGAACAATCCATGTGGATTTAGACGGCTGCCTTGGCAATAATAAATAATCCGAGGCTAGAAAAATTACGAATGATTCACGATCAGATGTTGCTCTGAGCTTCATGAAAAACATAAACTGGGATAATCTAAATTATCTCACAGTGCAGTTAATTTCTAATTTGCTTTTATAGCTTCGCACAGGCAGTTTTAGTTCTTCCCAGGTTGGCCAAGAGCAAATTTTTTCTGGGGTTATACAGTATATGTTTGTTTTCACCCTTTGATTGTGAGCCTTGAGTAATAGCAAACAGTGTAGACTCAGATCAGAGGGCTCTGAGAGGAGCCTAAGTTCTGATAAGGGTCTGCACTGTTCAAACTCCTCTTGCAAAGTATACCCTTTCATACTTACTGAACTTTATCGTATTAACCCATTCCCGCATATTGAAGCCTTTTGACGCTTCTGTAAATGTCACTTTGTGAAACCATTGTGATAAATAGAGCATTTGCTCCACAGGAGCAAATGCTCTATTTATCACAATGGTTTCAAAACTACACAATTCTAAAAATTTCCTTTTCTCTAGTTAATGCTCCTTTTCGGTAGATTTATTCAAAGAGGTTGGATCTTAAAATAGCCTATGCGGGAATGGGTTAAACAATAACTTGGACCATTCCCAGAGCAACGGATAAGTATGCATACTCAATTACTAAACATGTCATTTCTCCACAGAACCCTATGTTGTGACCACTCATTAGAATCGTTTGTTTGAGACGATTCTAAAGAGTGGTCACAACATAGGGTTTGGTGAAGAAATAATGAAGTTATTCTTGAAAATAGTTTTAATTTACACAATTTATTTGGACCTCTGATTACACTTTGGTGATTCAGTATTTACAGGACCAAGAACATTTCATTGCTATCAGAGTGAGCTGTTTCAAAATCACTATCAACCCACTGGATTCTGCATTTTCAGAGAGGAATGGTTGGTTTATTGGCCATTTAGTAGGAAAGGGTATAATTTGTAGAGAACTTTGAATGACAAACAATGCAGACCCTGATCAGATGTATCTTTTTAATTAGGAGCCATCTGATCTAGGCCTATATTGTCTTCTAATACCAGTTGTTTCCCAATCCCCCCTCTCTATAAGTTGATAACTTATCAGAATGGTTTAAAAACTACACAATTCTAAAAGAAATCCCTTTCTCTAGTTAATGCTCCTTTTCAGTAGATCTATTCAAAGAGGTTGGATCTAAAAATAGCTTATGGAGGAATTGGTTAAATATTTATGATGTCATGATTTCTTACATGAATATTCAGGTTGTAAGGGGTTAACCCTTTCCTTCATATAAAAACTTTTTTATGCATAATTTGCAAACAGATTAGACCCAGATCAGACGACTCCAATAAGTTCCATCTGATTAGTGTCTGCTCTGTTTGCTTTTGACATGATATAGATCTGATTCTGCAGTTTTTGTCAAAGGAGAAAGTTTCCTTGAAAATTTTACATTAGAAACATATAGCTAATAAATATTCATGATTTCATAACTTCTTGCATGAATATTGAATAGGGAAAGGAACGAGTCCACAGTCACATATATAGCATGCAACCACCAGATGACCTTCGCAATGACCAAAAAAACCTGAAAATCAAATTTGGTTAATGACCAATTTGGAGATTGGTCATGTTACTTAAAGGGGAAGTGCCTACATTCGACGCGTTTTAAAAATACCTAAAATATACAAAACTCATTTGTTTATATGCTGATAAGTAGTTTATCGCAAGAAAAGCTATCAAACGAACATTGAAAATGGCAAAAAATCCATGTATTTGATATTGACGATCCTGATTTTTTTACCAGATGTTTCAGTTTTATTCGGGTTGGGTTTTAGTTTTGTATTTGTTCGAGCTTTTTCGAGTCTCTCCGACCACTTCCGAGAAAAGCTGTTACGTAAACAATGGAGGGATCGGGTGATCATCGGCAATACGCGGAAAATTTGAATGGAAAAGGCCGATAATATTTTGTTGTAGAACAAAAATTATAGGGACCGTATCCGCAGCAATATAAGACGCAGTTTTTTCCCCAGGTGTCAATACTCAATAGGATGGGTGCGTCGTAAACACAGAATTGCAAAAAAAATTAAAAAAAATTCTCGAGTAAAAATGAAATTTACCACGGCATCTATCGAATCTTCCGACTCGAGTCCGCCATCTTGTATCAAATTGCGTAACTCTTGCAGAACTTCCATAATAGATTATTATTTACTATAAAGTGTTATCTTAGTGTTTTTAAACTTACCTGAAAAGAAAGTCCGTGCTTTATATGCATTTTATTTGTAAATACTGGACACAGTACAAAAATTATTAACTTGTTTCATTTGTGCACTAACAGTTTATTCATTTAGGAAAGTGTAATCTTTATTGTACCCACGTCTATACACATTAAAATTTACTAGTCCTATTATGTGCATATGTGGCAAGTAGCGTTACACAAACACCACATTGAATGAATCTTTCGTAAATATTCTGTGCACAGGAAAATGGATATGCTGTGTTTTGGGTCAATATTTTAAGATGCGACTTATCTACACATGTAAGCATTTTTCCTCCAGATTTCCCTTGAAACTAAGGGTGCGTTTTATACATCTTTGCGATGTATATTCACGCGGATACGGTATTGATGAATCGGTTTATTTTGTATCACAGGGGCATTTTTCTATATAAGTTCAAATTGACAATCTTCATAATAATGATTGATCATAACAAATACCAAGTTTTATGGTATTATTGAAAATATGCGTTCATTGTGGGGACTTCCCCTTTAAGGAGAAAAAGCATAGCTGTTCTTCTGAGACATGTGCAATTACTGCAATAGAAAGAAGGAGGTGATGCCTCCTTTCTACATCTTTTGTTAACAGAGTAGACCCAGATCAGACGGCTCCTATAGACCCAGATCAGACGGCTCCTCTGATCAGGGTCTGCTCTATTTGCTTATGAATTATATACATATGATTCTACAGTTTCTGCCATTATAAACATTGATTTATATTCATGATGTTATTATTTCCTATATGAATATTCATGGAGTAAATGTTTAAGCATATTCTCTGCAGAAGCTTTTTGTATTCTTTGCATAAGCCAATGAATACAAAGTTACAGGTCTTATTCTCATGTCGGTCACATACTACATTCGCCTACTTGACAGCCGGCACTGCATGGCAGTCTAGTACAAGTTATTGACATGCATTCTATGAATTCAAAAGGCGTTTATAAACATGACATTGGGAAACAATCAAGGTATACTATTTCTGACATGAAAAGGCTTTGTAGTGTTAGCGTTGGTTTAATATGTGTAAGAAAGTCCACAGAATATGTGTAAGGAGAGCACACTAATATACAAATATCAGTCATATGACGAAATCACATGACCATAATATGAATGAAAGTATTCTCCCAGAGGCAGTTATTCAATGAATAAAGAAGTGCACGTTGGATAAACTTATGCAAGCAATAATAAGCATAGTAAACAGCCGAAATTACTCACTAGAAAGAGTGTTTCCCTTCTAGACCTGCTATTTTATGCCAAATGTCAGAAATATGATTTTCAAAACATTGTTCCCATGCAAAGAATACTGCAGCGTCTGCAACACTTTGTTTTTGAGAGTGATCGAGGAAAAGTTTCTCATAGCTTTACACTTTACAGGCATTAAGGGGGAAGTTTATGGGACAGTTGTGATTTTCCTAATGCTGATAAGATGGCGGGATGACTGTTTACTGCAAATTAACTTGGTCTGATGACTTAACCAGATGAGCTTCTTCTCACTGATATTCATCAACATCCTGTTACATTTGTTTGATTTGATGGGTCTGTAGTACAATGAAATCTTTGGATATAGTGACGGTTATTACATATTTGCTATATTTTGTAGTCATGAAGTGTCAGATACTTATTGGTAGACTCTTAACCAGCTGAATCAAAAAAACTTATAAGCTCCTCCCTTGCGAATATTTATCTAACAAAAAATCAATTATCACTGAAGAAAATTGTTTTTATAACAAACAGTGCAGACCCTGATCAAAGGGCTCCTTTGGAGAAAGTAAACAAAGTGTGACTGGCAAGCTAATGACAAAGTCTGCATTCAAAGCTTATATCAGAGGAGAATAGATAAGAACAAAAGAGACAGCTAGTGGCCACAGTCGAGAACACAAGAAATGAGAGTTAAAATGGAACAAGTTGCCGGTATTTTTTTCAGTTCTAGTTTTTCTTTTGTCGCACTAATCACTAGATTCAAATTTATCTTATAGTCTATGGTTATTTGATTCAATGACCTCATATAAGTGCTAAATTTAGGTTTTTCTGCTTGTTAGGCGATATTTTCCAGTGTCATTTTTCAGCAAACAAAACTTAAAATGTTATTATGTCTGCCCTTCCCAGAAGAGAAACATAATGTTTTAGTATTCCTCTTCTTGTTCCTCTCATACAAAACTTGTCCAAGCCAGAACTTTTTGTCTTTTGACCTAGGGCTTAGATATCCGACTTATGAAGGTATCATGATGAGGCCTAGTTTCTCATGCGATGATAACCTTCACTTGACCTTGACCTGTGACATTGAGATAAAATATATATACTTAGAATAGAAAATTATTGCCTGTGCTATAATTTTTTGTCTTTTGACTAAGGGCTTATACATTTGAGATGTGGATGTATCTCAATCCATTTGTCAGGTACCATGGGGGTCTTTGTCAGGTACCATGGGGGTCTTCATGTGTCCTTGACCTTCATGTGTCCTTGACCTGTGACCTAGAGGCCAAATTTATATACCTTAAAGAGGAAACTAAGGTGTCTTTGTCTTCTGACTAAAGGCTTAAATATTTGACATGTGGATGTATCATCATGAGTCAAAATCTCAGATACCTTGGGGACCTTCATATGACCTTTACCTGTGACCTAAAGGTCAATTTATATGCCTTTAATAGGAATCTATTGTCTTTGCCAGAACTGTTTGTCTTTTGACCAAGCTTAGGCTTGGATATTTGGCATATGGATGTTTCATCATGAGACGAAGTGTCAGGCACCATGCAGACCTCCAGGTGCTCTTGACCAGCGACCTCAAGGTCAAATATATGCAAATAGGAAACTACTGTCAGGCCTGAACTTTTTTGTTCTTTTCCTAGGCTTTATACACTAGACATGTGAATGTATCATGATCAGGCCCAGTATATCGTACCATGATGTCCTTCAGGTGACCTTGAGTTCTTCAGGTGACCTTGGACTTCAAGGTCAAATTTTATGTTAGGAATCTACTGTCAGGCCCAAAACCTTTTGACTTTTCTGCCAGGACAAAACATTCAGTTGTCCATGTACTATTATTAATCCCCCACAATGGAGTGGAAGGGGATTAAAGGAATGGGTCCGTCTGTCCGTCCCTGTGTCCATAACAATTTTGTGTCCGCTCCATACTTCCTATATCCTTTGAAGGATTTTCATGACACTTTCCTCAAATGTTAACCAAGTTGAGACGATGTGCAGAACTCATGTGGCAGTCATGTCGGCTCAAGGTCAAGGTCATATTTGAAGGTCAAATATTTTAACATTTAATTTCCATTACATTTTCGTGTCCGCTCCATATCTTCTAAACCCTTTGAAGGATTTTCATAAAACTTTAGTCAAATGTAAAGCTGAATTGAGACGATGTGCAGAACACATGTGTCAGTCATGTCAGCTCAAGGTCAAGGTCACATTTGAAGGTCAAGATATGCTCCATATCTCCTATACCCCTGGAAAGATTTTCATGAAACTTTGCTCAAATGTTTACCAAATTAAGGTCAAGGTCATATTTGAAGGTCAAGTGTTTTAACCTTCAATTTCCATTACATTTCTATAGACACCCCTTGAAGGATTTTCATGAAACTTGCCTCAAATGTTAACCAAATTGAGCAGATGTGCAGAACGCATCTGACAGTCAAAGGTCAAATGCAATGTCTGAATTTAGGCGACGGCAGGGGATTTAGCTGTCCTTTGGACTGCCTTGTAAAAATTAATCTAATTTATTTTGATGAGATTATAATTTCTTGCCTGAATATTCATGAAGTGAAGGGGTTAAATCCAAAGGGAAGGGGAGACATCTATTTTAGTGGACAATTCTAATTAGTTTTCTATGAAAAAGCTCATGTATAGCTATTTGACAGCTAAGAGGGTGCAGAAATTAATTCACATAGAAATATAACGGAACTTTAAACGCTTTCCTGTAAAACTAGTCCAATGTTAGTTTAGTGTAAAGTTGAGGTGGTTCCTTTAGTCGCAAGATGTTAATTTATATATTTTTAGTAACGTAAGTCATTGTGTAGATGAATTATACTTGTACTATATTATACACATTGTCATAAAATTAATATCTTTAACCCTTTACCTCATAGAGATGCCTTTGCAAACAGAGTAGATCCAGATCAGATAAGTCCTGTAGGAGTCGTCTGATCAGAGTCTTGTCTGTTTTCAAATGCATGGAAAAGTTTATATGAAGGAAAGGGTTAAGAAGCAAAATTGGACCCATTTTTAGCTCGCCTGTTCGTAGAACAGTAGAGCTTATGTTATAACCCGGCATGAACGTGCACGTGAGTGTGGCCAAGGTTAAAGTTTTTTGGATGGGTTGTTTTAAAGCTTAATATTTTCTATGGAAGATCATTTTGGGTCAAATATTGCTGTTTTGAAGTTGAACATTAAAAATATTTTTTGATTTTATCAATTTTTAACATGTTTTGGCTTCAAATCACCAGGTTAAAGTTTTTTGGACGAGTTGTCTTAAAATTAATAATTGTGCTAGGATGCTGAAATTTTGTATGGAGGTTCATTTTGGTTCAAGTAGTACTGTTAAGCAGTTAAACATTAAAGATTTCACAATTTTTGACATGTTTTGGATTTAAGTTTTTTTGGGCCAAAAATCACCAGTTTAAAGTTTTTGGGACAGGTTGAGCCAAAAATCACCAGGTTAAAGTTTCTGGGATGGCTTGGTATAAAGTTGAATACCTGTGCTATGATGCTGAAATGTGGTGACAAGTTTCATATTATCGAGACCTTTCAGACCGTGGCAACATTTTTGCCCTTCTGACCTTGACCTTTGACCTACTTTTGCAAAAATCTTTAAATGCCTATACTATTCGAATCAATAGGCATAGGGCTTCCATACTTGGTATGACCATGCCAACATATTTTCCCTTCTGACCTTGACCTACTTTTGCAAAAATCTTTAAAGGCCCGTAACATTTGAACCAATGGACCTAAGACTTCCATACTTGGTATGCAATTGCTTGTGTTAAGACTTTTCCAACAATATCATTGTTTTTGCCATGTTACTTTGACCTTTGACCTACTTTTGCAATTTTTTTTGAATTCCTATAGAATTTGAACCAATAGGCCAAGGGCTCCCATACTTTGTATGCAACTGTCTTGTCTTAAGACTTTTCCAACCATACCATTGTTTTTACCATGTGACCTTGACCTTTGACCTACTTTTGCAAAAATCTTTAAATGCCTATAGAATTGCAACCAATAGGCTTAGGGCTTCCGTACTTGGTATGACCACGCCAGTGTTTGCCTTTCTGACCTTAACCAGTGACCTACTTTTGCAAAAGTCTTTATATGCATATACTTTCATACCTGGTATGTATCTTTTCTGTCTGAAGACTTTTTCAAACATGCCAATGTTTTTTTACCATGTGACCTTGACCGTTGACCTACTTTTGCAAAAATCTTTAAGTGCATTTAACATTGGAACCAAAAGACCTAGGGCTTCCGAACTTCTTATGACGATGCCAACATATTTGCCCTTCTGACCTTGACCTAAACCCTTGACCTAAACCTTTGACCTACTTTTGCAAAAGTATTTGCATATAACATTGGAACTCATAGGCGTAGGGTTTCCATGCTTGGTATGTATCTTTCCTGTCTGAAGACTTTACAAACATACCAATGTTTTTTACCATGGGACCTTGACTTGACTTTGCAAGAATCTGTTATGCCTGTAATATAGGATGAGATGGACATATGGTATTATTCTTTTTATGACCATGCCAACATTATTGCCATTCTGACCTTCACCTTTGACCTGCTTATGCAAAAATCTTTATCTGCCTATTACATTGGAACCAATAGACCTAGGACTTCCATATTTGGTATGTATCTTTCTTGTTTAATAATCTTTAAAAGTTGCTGAAAATTGGTATTTGGTTGCATTGTGGTTCTGATATTGATGGAGTTAAGTTTAAATTTTCAATATGACACGTTTTAGACTTAACTTTTAAATAGGCGAGCATCAGGTGGCTTTGACACCATGGTTGGTGGTAGCTTTAGAGGGTTTTTGTACCACCTGCTGAGAGGCATCACTTTTCTGTTGACTGTCTGTCGGTCTGTCTGTCCATCTGTCTGTCTGTCCTTCTGTCTGTCTGTCAGTCAAACTTTCTTTTTTTGACTGTCATTTCTAAACTTATTATAGAGCTTTCAAATTTCACATGTGTCTTCCTTCTCATTTATGTAACTAATGTCCATAATTCTGCATGCAATCCTTTTTGAGTTATTCGCCTTTGTTCACACTTTTTTTTTTGGCTGTCATTTCTAAACTAATCATAGATCTTTCAAATTTCACATGTATCTTCCTCTCATTGATGTAACTAAGGTCCGGCACTGTGCATGCAATACTTTTTGAGTTATTCCCCTTTGTTCTGATTTCACTCCAGCATATTAACAGTTTTTGTGTCAGCTGCGAGCAGGTGACACATGTGTTCCTCCGAACACTCTTGTTACTGTACAAAGATCACAATGTTTGAGTCATAAATATATGAGCAACATGTCTCAGGTAAAGTTTGACCTTAGACATATCTTAGACATATCTTAGACAATACAGCATTTACTGTATGTTGCTTGAATTGTGATTTACAGTAAGGCCTCTCAGCAGTGACAATTGAACATAAGTCTAATTCTTAGTTTTTAAGACTGGTGCTAGTTTAATGCAAGACAAAACTTTTGCAGAAAGCTCCTCTTAGAACTTTCTGCATAACATTTGTCCTGCATTAACCCTTTCCCTGTTCTAGACTATGTTTATTTCCAATTCAGTGTTTGAAATTAACTTTTACCTGGTGGCAAAATAGGAAAATAGAAAGCAATGTATGGAAATTTTCAACGAGAAAGAAAAACAAATGGTGGTTTGATGATTCTTGAAGTATTTTTCTGATTGTTTAGATTTCCACCCAATTATTTCTGGTGGCAAGATTTTGCCACCGATTTTCAGATCTGGTGGCAAGTTGGCCATTTCTAATGGCAAAACTGCCCACTTGCCACTGTTAATTTCGAACCCTGCAATTTTAATACCTACTGAATATTCATGAACAAAATGGATAATAATGGAATATGGAAGGTGAAACATTGTGGCCATATTAGAAAGTAAAACAGCTCTATCAAATTCCATTAGCAAACAGATCTAGAGCAGCAGACCCTCAACAGATTTTTCAAATTCTATTAGCAAACTGAGCAGACCCTGATCAGACAGCTCCTTTAGGAGCCATCTGATCTGGGTCTATTCTGTTTGCAAATGCATGAAAACACATATAATATTATATGAGATTATCTTTTTAAAATTGTATATTAACCCTTTCCCTCATATTGACGACTTTTGATGACTCTGTAAAAGTCATTTTTAGCAAATGCTCTATTTATCACAATGGTTTCAAAATACAAAGTTTATCTTTTCTGTAGTTCATGCTCCTTTTAGGTAGATTTATTCAAAGAGGTTGGATCTAAAAATAGCCTATCAGGTAATGGATCTAAAAACAGCCTATGAGGTAATGGATCTAAAAATAGCCTATGAGGTAATGGGTTAACGCAAGAAATGTTTGATGAACCAGAAACTGTAGAATCTATATTATGCTATGAACAAACGGAGCAGACCCTGGTCAGACAGCTCCTATAGGAGCTGTCTGATCTGGTTCTACTCTGTTTGCAAAGGCGTAGAAAGGCATATTTATGGAGGAAAGGGTTAACCCTTTCCTCCATAAATACGCCTTTCTACGCCTCTGTAATAACCACTTCTTGAAACCATTGTGATAAATAGAGCATTTGCTTCTATAGGAGCAGATGCTCTGTTTATCTCAATGGCTTCAAACTACAAAATTCTAAAATTTTACTTTTCTCTAGTAAATGCTCCTTTTGGGTAGATTCATCAAAGAGGTTGAGTCTAAAAATAGCCTATGGAGGAAAGCTTGCTTTAAAAATTTATACACACCCATGTTTATTAGCTCACCTGAGCCGAAGGCTCAGGATGAGCTATTGTGACCGCTATTTGTCCGTCGTCCGGTGTCCGGCGTCCGGTGTCCGGCGTCCGTCCGGCGTCCGTCGTCCGTCCACATTTTCAAACGACATTTCCTCTGAAACTACTGACCCGATTTTAACCAAATTTTGTCAGAAGCATCAGTGGCTAGGGGGAACGAAACTTTGTTCACATTATGACCCCCGGGCCAAAAATGGCCCCGCCCAAGGGCTTATCAGTTTTTCATAGGAAAATCTTTAAAAATCTTCTTCTCTGAAACTGTAAGGCCTAGACCTTTGATATTTGGCATGTAGCATGATCTAATGGTCCTCTACAAAAATTGTTCAAATTATGACCCCCGGGCCAAAAATGGCCCCGCCCAAGGGCTTATCAGTTTTTCATAGGAAAATCTTTAAAAATCTTCTTCTCTGAAACTGTAAGGCCTAGACCTTTGATATTTGGCACAAAGCATGATCTAATGGTCCTCTACAAAGATTGTTCAAATTATGACCCCCGGGCCAAAAATGGACCCGCCCAAGGGCTTATCAGTTTTTCATAGGAAAA
The DNA here is from genome assembly GCA_963576725.1 of Azorinus chamasolen. Taxonomy (NCBI): domain Eukaryota; kingdom Metazoa; phylum Mollusca; class Bivalvia; order Cardiida; family Solecurtidae; genus Azorinus; species Azorinus chamasolen. The sequence continues at coordinate 36,749,817 of OY755244.1, forward strand.
TCTTTAACATTCTTCTTCTCTCAAACTGTAAGGCCTAGACCTTTGATATTTGGCATGTAGCATGATCTTATGGTCCTCTACAAAGATTGTTCACATTATGACCCCCGTGCCAAAAATGGCCCCGCCCAAGGGCTTATCAGTTTTACATTGGAAAATCTTTAAAAAATCATCTTCTCTGAAACTGTAAGGCCTAGACCTTTGATATTTGGCATGTGGCATGATCCGGTGGTCCTCTACAAAGACTGTTCAAATTATGACCCCCGGGCCAAAAATGGCCCCGCCCAAGGGCTTATCAGTTTTTCATAGGAACATCTTTAAAAATCTTCTTCTCTGAAACTGTAAGGCCTAGACCTTTGATATTTGGCATGTAGCATGATCTAATTGTCCTTTACAAAGATTGTTCAAATTATGACCCCCGGGCCAAAAATGGCCCCACCCAAGGGCTTATCAGTTTTTTATAGGAAACTCTTTAACATTCTTCTTCTCTGAAACTGTAAGGCCTAGACCTTTGATAGTTGGTATGTAGCATGATCTAATGGTCCTCTACAAAGATTGTTCATATTATGACCCCCGGGCCAAAAATGGCCCCGTCCAAGGGCTTATCAGTTTTTCATAGGAAAATCTTCAAAAATCTTCTTCTCTGAAACTGTAAGGCCTAGACCTTTGATATTTGGCATGTAGCATGATCTAATGGTCCTCTACAAAGATTGTTCAAATTATGACCCCAGGCCAAAAATGGCCCCGCCCCGGGGCTTATCAGTTTTTCATAGGAAAATCTTTAACATTCTTCTTCTCTCAAACTGTAAGGCCTAGACCTTTGATATTTGGCATTTAGCTTTGGCTTGTGGTCCTCTGCCAAGATTGTTCAACTTACGACCATGACCTCTGGGCGAAACTTGGCCCTGGCTTATCAGTTTTCATGGGAAAACTATATCATTTTTCTCTGAAACCATAAGGCTTAGACCTTTAATTAATGGCATACTGCTTTGCCTTGTGGTTCTCTACCAAGGTTGTACAAATGATGGCCCAGTCCCTGGGGTATCTCAGGTGAGCGCTTCAGGGCCTCATGGCCCTCTTGTTTATTATATGGCTACAATAGACAGGTTCAAGTATATATGTGCAAGGGTTCATTTTGAAATAGGAAATGCTTGTTATAAGTTGAATGTTGTATTTGACTGAGCCCAGACAACTTCACATTATACTGACAGGTGCTGTTTGTACTTTGATACAGTGATATCTGATGGTGAACTGTCTGGAGAAATGTTGCTTATAGAATCCCTATTACTCATGCAAATGTTGATTGGTAGCCGTCATTGTGCTGTGAAAATGTTTGGTTGTGCAAATTCTGGTCTGATTTAGTTTTGATATTTCTCTCTTTATTAACCCATTCCTTAATACAAACACCTTTTCACGCATTTGCAAACAGAGTAGACGCAGATCAGACGGCTCCTACAGTAGTCTGCTGTCTTTGCTTATGACACGATATAGGTCTGATTCTATAGTTTTTGTCAAAAAAAATCCCTTTTCTAAAGTATACATTATAAGAATTCTTCTAAAAAATATTCATGATGAGTCATTATTTCTTACAGGCATATTTAACAGGGAAAGGGTTAACTGTTTGTATGCTATCGGCAAATTCATGATGTCATCTGCATCCAAAAACAATGGAGAAAAAAATCAGGAAATCCACTTTAATCTTTCGAAGCTGACGACTAAGTTTGCAGCTCTAAGCCAGTAACTATTGTGTATTTATGTGCAAAGAGTACAAGCTTATGTTAGCAATTACGAGATGGTTTCTTGAGGGAATTCTGTATGACCTAATTGAGGTCTGAATTGTTTGCCAATGCTGGATTAATTATGTCTCCCCCCATATTTATATGGGGGAGACATATTGTTTTCGTGAGAGTTGTCTGTCTGTCTGTCTGTCCGTCTGTCCGTCTGTCTGTCTGTCCGTCTGTCCGTCTGTCTGTCACACTTTTTGTCCGGACGATAACTTCAATATGCCTGATGCCAGTTGATTGAAACTTCATATATGGAAAGAGCATAATGAGAGGAAGTGTCATGCACAAGGTCCATAACTCTGGCTTCACTAATATTGGAGTTATTGCCCTTTGTAAAAAAAAATCACACTTTTTTGTCCGGACGATAACTCCTATATGGCTCATGCCATTGGATTGAAACTTCATATATGGAAAGATCATGACGAGAGGAAGTGTCATGCACAAGGTCCATAACTCTGGCTTCACTAATATTGGAGTTATTGCCCTTTGTAAAAAATATCATAATTTTTTGTCCGGACAATAACTTCAATATGCCTGATGCCAGTTGATTGAAACTTCATATATGGAAAGAGCATAATGAGAGGAAGTGTCATGCACAAGGTCCATAACTCTGGCTTCACTAATATTGGAGTTATTGCCCTTTGTAAAAAATATCATAATTTTTTGTCCGGACAATAACTTCAATATGCCTGATGCCATTGGATTGAAACTTCATATATGGAAAGATCATAACGAGAGGAAGTGTCATGCAGAAGGTACATAACTCTGGCTTCACTAATATAGGAGTTATTGCCCTTTGTAAAAAAATCACACTTTTTTGTCCGGACGATAACTTCTATATGGCTCATGCCATTGGATTGAAACTTCATATATGGAAAGATCATAACGAGAGGAAGTGTCATGCACAAGGTCCATAACTCTGGCTTCACTAATATTGGAGTTATTGCCCTTTGTAAAAAAAATCACACTTTTTTGTCCGGACGATAACTTCTATATGGCTCATGCCATTGGATTGAAACTTCATATATGAAAGATCATAACGAGAGGAAGTGTCATGCACAAGGTCCATAACTCTGGCTTCACTAATATTGGAGTTATTGCCCTTTGTAAAAACAATCACAATTTTTTGTCCAGATGATTACTCCTATGTGACACATGCCATTGGAGTGAAACTTCATACATAGAACGATCATAATAAGAGAAAGTGTCATGCATAAGATCCTTAACTCGAGCTTCAATAAATTTAGAGTTATTGCCCCTTGTACATTTGTTTAATTCTTTCTTGTCCGGACGATAACTCCTACATGGCTCTTGCCATCGTATTGAAACTTCATACATGGAAAGAGCATGATGAGAGAAAGTGTCATGAACAAGGGCCATAATTCTGGCTTCAATACTTTTGGAGTTATTGCCCTTTGTTACATTGTTTGGCCGATCAATAACTCCTGTTCGACTGATGCTATTGGAATGACATTTTATTTTTGGAAAGAGCATGATGAAAGTAAGTGTCATGCACAAGGGCCATAAATCTGGTATCAGTATTTTTGGAGTTATTAGCTGTTATCATTTTCTTCTTGAAAAATGTAGTGTGGAAAACGCATAAGGAGACATCCGTTTTTTTGACAAAAACCTCTAGTTTGTCATGGTATAATTATATCAGAACAGTATATAAAGGTCATACAGTAGAACTTGTTTTAAGTGGCCATGACATGGTGATCTAGTTATGGGTCTGTAAGGCTGGTGGTAGCTTAATGCAGGTCAAAAGTAATGCAGAAAGCTCCCATAGGAACTTTCTGCATTACTTTGCACCCGCATTAAGCAGCAACCTGCTTTTTAAGACTGTTATGACTGTTCAATAAATGAATGCCCACTTAAGACAGGTTCTGCTGTATTCAAATACTGCAATCATCTTTTCATCACCAAACAGCTCTTTAACCCATTCCCTCATATTGACGCCTTTTGACACCTCTGCCAAAGTATTACTGTCTTTATGAAACCATTTAGATAAATAGAGCATTTGCTCCTATGGAGCAAAATTAATGCTCTATTTATCACAATGGTTTCAAAACTACACAATTCTAAAATTGTCCTTTTCTCTAGTAAATGCTCCTTTTTGGTAGATTCATTCAAAGAGGTTGGGCCTAAAAATAGCCTATGAGGTAATGGGTTAAAATTGTCTTGAAGAGACCATTGGAAAACATGGTCACAGCTTAGGGTTTGGTGGAGATATTGTATTAAGCAGTTATTCTCTAAAATGTTTTGACTGATACATCTTATTTTGGTCTCATAGTTGTGTATATGGAGTAGTTTATCCACACTTGTACAGTCTTGCTCTGCAATTGAGACAGTTTTAATGGGGATGAGGTAGAATGGTCAATTAGGGACCTTGGTGTTGTGGGATTGGTCCCCTGGTGAAAGTGACCCAGTTACATTGGTACCCAGTGTAGATATCAACTGTTGTACAGTTTTGACGTGGAAACCAGCTTTTATAGAACTGTGGTGAAATGCTTGATATTTGGCCAGAACTAAAGAATCATATTATCTAAGTTATTTCATAGCTAAACTGAAAATATCCTGATCAGATGGCCCTTCCAGGAGCCATCTGATGTTGGTCTTCTCTGTTTACAAAGGCGAGAAAAGGCATTTATATGAAGTAAAAAGTTAAATGACATGCTGCCTGCAGGCATATAGTTTCTCACAGCTCTTCTCAATTAGTCTTGAAAAATAGATGAAATGATTTGTTTCAGTAATAGGTACGGAATCTATTCGAGCAATTGTCACTTTGAATGCAGGAAAATAATTAATGTGCACTTGCAAACTGCAGACGTAAGTCACACCTAAGGACTGCACTGTTTCTCTAGCAAATTTAATCCTTTTATATGGAATTCTACTACTACACAGAGCTACAGATAGAGGTGCATACCCAAATACTAAAAAGAATGGTCACAGTATAGGGTTTGATGGAGAAATAAAGGAGCTATTCTTTAAAATGTTTAAATCTATGCATCTTAAATAATTGACAACTGCATTTTGAAAAATTTCAGCGTTCAGCAATTCTTTTTCAGAGGAGCAGCCTCTTCAATTTGAAAGGGAGAGTACTATGTTGTGACTAATGTCACACACACTGCATTTCACATGGGCAAATTTGTCTCCCTTGCTTTACCAGCCAGCACATGTCACAGATGGCTGTGACAAGCATCTGTGTTCACTTTTACCTTTAACAAATGAAAACATTGATTAAACTTAATTGCAAACTTTGTAAATTTAGTTTTATACCTGTAACTGTGATACCAGCTTGTATTCAAAACATCTCTGCAACATAACAAACAACTAAAATAGCACACAAGGATGACAGAAAAATCACTGTCGTTACATTAGCAAATGGCTTGTTTAAGCAGCTGCTACGCTGAATAAGGACAGCGATGGCTATTGATTTGTACATCTAAGCCAATAATGTAGGGGTGCTGTCAGGAGATAAACTTCACCATTTTTCCCAGTAATTAATTCCCACAGACTCCGACATCAGTGTTGATGGAAAATGCCTAAACTGCAGGCTGGCATGGCATTTCTACATATATCAGGTGTTCTCTCTGTCAACTGCCTGTAGTTTATGTGACTGTTTTCTGGTTTATTTATATAAATGTGTCTAATTCTTATGTAAGAAAATGGAAGGTCACTGATACAAATTGATACTTTCTGTTCTTGTGGTATGTAAAAATTGCCACAACTTTGAAATATCGCTGAATGTGCTAAAACATATATCACGAAGATTCTCTAGCTAGTTAAGTATCTCTTCTCTTCAAGGATTTGTAATGCTAAATACGTCGTTTTGACGCCATGTTGATCACTTTAAATTAGACTGAAATGATAGTAATACAAATAATGTAGACCCTGATCAGACTGTTCCTACAGGAGCAGTTTGATCTGGATCTGCACTGTTTTTCTATGTTTGTTTAGAGAATTTAGAGTAACTAAGGTAACGCTGACATTGTCACAGATTAGACACAGAAATACTGAACAGTATACAGGAAAACCTATCTTGACCCTTTCCTCTATAGGCTATTCATAGACCCAACCTCTTTGAATAAATCTACCGAAAATGAGCATTTACTAGAGAAAAGGAAAATGTTATAATTGTTTAGTGTAACGTGCACACCGTGTGACCCAGCAACAACAAACCCTGTCGGTGCAAAGCTTAAGCTCACATCAAGAGATGTTCGTTGCGCTATATATATATATACCTCCACTTCCCAAGATACAATGATCTGGTCAGCTTCATTTGCATAATTACCAATGTTCTCATTACGAACGTTACATTACTCTCCCCTCCGAGAAGTCTCGTCCCGAGACTTGGACCCTGGGAGACCCGTGGGTAAGGCAATCCAGTCTGGCAGTTGTCTTTATCCCATCGCTGCCACCATTTGTAACATGCGCACAGAGACACCCAGCAACAACAAATCCTGTTATAGAGCAAATGCTCTATTTATCACAATGGTTTCATAAAGTGATTTTTACAGAGGCGTAGAAAGGCATATTTATGGAGGAAAGGGTTAAGTGGTCATTAAAAAGCGGTCTAATTCTGAGTCTTAAAGGCAGGTGGTAGCTCAATTCAGGTTGAATATAATGCAGAAAGCTACAATTGAGACTTTTCTTAAGCAACCAGCTTCTCCTTTACCCTTCGCTTGCTGAATTATAAAATACATTTCTCCTTCTTTACCCATGCCCTGTTGCATAATTACATATATCTTCACTGTGTACACGTATTTCGCTGTGCAATCACTGCTGTGGAGTGCACTGGTTGCACAATCAACTTGTAAATAGTGCAGACCCTGATGAGACAGCTCCTGCAGGAGCTGTCTCATCTGGGTCTTTACTATTTACAGGTAGGTATATTGACGCGATTAGCAAGCGAAGGGTTAAGACTCCTATGCTTAATAAATGAATGGTCACTTAAGACAGGTTATACTTTATAGTAAAACCCATCTAGAGTGACCATTTAGGCCTTTACTCCATAAATACGCCTTTCTACACCTTTGCAAACAAAGTAGATCCAGATCACACAGCTCCTATAGCGCTTGTCAGATATGTCCTGCTCTATTTGCCTATGGAATGATATAGATCTGACTGTACAGCTTCTGTTTTGGCAAAAATTTCATGTGTTTATATGCCATTTTAAAAATTAATCTAATTAACCCTTTCCCTGTTCTATGTTTATTACAAATTTCAATACCTACTGAATAGTCATGAACAGAAAAGTTATAATGAAATAGGAAAGGTGGAACATTGTAGACATTTTAGAAAGCAAAGAAATAGATCTATCAAATTCTATAAGCAAACAGAGTAGACCCTGATCAGACGGCTCCTCTAGGAGCCGTCTGATCTGGGTCTACTCTGTTTGCAAATGCGTGAAAACACGTTTATATGAGGGAATGGGTTAACATTCATGATTTCATTATTATATGAATATTCATGGAGCAAAGGGCTAACCCTTACCCTGCCAAAACGCAACTTGGTCATATTTGTAAACAGCATTGATCCAGATGAGACGCCAAGTAACTCGACATCTCTTCAGGTTTCAAACTGTTTGTTACTCAGTCAATCATTTCCTCAATACATTAATGAATGGGAGGAAATTAAAAAAAACAGCATATTAAAAGTTTAAGCAAACATTTTTTTTTTCAGCAGGATATGGGTTCAAAAGGTACTCTTCAACACCTTTTCATGCCTTTGCAAATAGAGTAGACTCAGATCAGATGGTTCCTGTTGGATCCATCTGATCGAGATCTACTCTGTCTACTTTATGATATTATTTTGATATGTGATTTTATAGTTTCTTCCTTGGTAAAATGATACGATTACAGTTGAACTTCGATATCTTGAACTCGGATAACTCGAACTTCAGGATAACTCGAACAAAAAGTTCAGTCCTTCCAAAACTTACAATACAGAATTGCTCTAAAATGTATCGCTACAGATATCTAGAAACGTACGTGACAGCTTAATACAGGTCCAAAGTAATGCTGAAAGCTCCTATAGGAGCTTTCAGCATTACTTTAGACCTGTATTAAGCTGTGGCCTTGATAAATCGTTCAGATTAGAAATCGGATGACTTGAACTCCTGTTATCTCGATCTAATTTGTACGGTTCCTTGAAGTTCGAGTTATCGAAGTTCAACTGTATTACAGCTAATAATATTCATTCATCCATTATTTCTTACTAAATATTCATGAGGTAAAGGGGTAAACATTTTGTGTACTTTAGTCCCTGTGGTATAATTATGATATGCACTATTGTCATATACTACAGTAAAACCTCTCTATAAAAGCCACTAAATTACATCAAGTATTTTGTGTTAAAGGCAGGTGGCTGCTTAAAGCAAGGTGTAAGTAAAACAGAACGCTCCTATAGGAGCGTTCTGTTTTACTTTCACCCTGCTTTAAGCAACCACCTGCCCTAAATACCAACTAATTAACACACTTTAGTGGCCGTTATAGAGAGGTTTTACTGTACAGTCTAACCTGCTTCAGCGGTCACCTGGTATCAGCAGCCGCACTGCTGTAAGTGGCCACTCTAGGACTCTCCCAACGAAAAACACTATATATTACACCTGGTATAAGCGGTCACCTGCCTAACGCGGCCAGCGGCCACTCTATTTCATCCCAAATGGCCAATACACACTGGTGTAAGCGGCCAGGTGTTCTACAAATGTAAAGCGTGTAAACACTTTTCATGGCTATCGATCGGCAACATCAGACATTTTGTCACATTTGAATGCATACAATTAACGGTCATGACCCATTTGGACCCCTTATCAGAGTTTCTTTTGTTTGTTTACAAAGCGCGTCGGTTGTTCACGCCATATTAATTGGGGATTTACCTTCTACTTGGAATTCCCCAGGAATGTAATCATGCGTGAACTAGCTGGTTCCCGACTTCCGCTTTATGAGTTAGATGTTCGCGGACAGAATATTCGGGAAACCAGTCGTGTCAAACATGGCACCGACACTTATAAATAAGGGACAAAAGGTTGAAGAACGACAAACAAGGCAATTAATTCGATATGAATTGCAATTATTACGGCACTTTAGGTCAGAACGGTCTTTATAAATATCGATTAGTATACTGCTGGCTGTACACAAAATACATGTCTGTCATAATTACTCGAAAGTATGCTTGGTAACATGCACCTAGTTTAGTAGGCGGTCACCTGCTGTAAGCGGCCAAAGTGGCCACTTCCCTAGACTGACCGCTTACAGCAGGTTGGACTGTATATAGCAATTAGCTAAATGGTCATTATTCATAATACCCCACACAACGCAGTTGCTCGGGTATGTAGTTTTTGACCTGTCTGTTCCTCAGTAAAAATGGTCCGTGTATCATAATACATCTAGCACTTTGATTTCTTGACCAATATATCTCTAATTTGCTTTAAGAGTTGTCATGAATAATGGCTTGGATGCATTTTGATTTTCAGAGGAATCTTTTTCTCTCTGTTAATGTGGCGGGGTGGGGTATGTGAGTTTGTTCACTAAAATTCTTTAATTATCAAAGTGGGGACAACCAAGTTCTATGGATTTATTTATTAAACCTGAGCATGCTATATATTGGTAAATTTATGAAGAACTTTACAATAGGCTTGATTAGGTGAATGTGATGCAAGGAAACTAAAGTATGGCATTATCGCTAATAAACACTCCTGGCTGGGCCCATTATATTGTTTTAACCCATTCCCGCATATTGACGCCTTTTGATACTTCTGTAAAAGTCACTTTTGAAACCATTATGATAAATAGAGCATTTGCTCCACAGGAGCAAAATTAATGCTTTATTTATCACAATGGTTTCAAAACTACAATTCTGAAAATTTCAATTTCTCAAGTAAATGCTCCTTTTTATAAATACGCCCATCTTCAGATGGGTCGTATTATGTCGTGGCGCTGTCCTTCCGTCCATCCATCCATCTGTCCTTGAACTTTTGCTTGTCCGCTCTCTAACTCAAACAAATGCATTCCAATCCTTTTCAAGTTTTGTCAGCATGTAATATTGCCATAATATCTCGGTCAAGTTCGATAACCAGCAAGATTGCCCTAGACACTCCAGAATTATGATCCTCCCTTACTTTTTGAATTTCAATGAATGTTTGCTTGTCTGCTCTCTAACTCAAACAAATGTAATCCAATCCTTTTCAAATTTTGTCAGCACATCTATCACCATAATATCTCGGTCAAGTTTGATAACCAGCAAGATTGCCCTAGACACTCCAGAATTATCCTCCCTTACTTTATGAATTTCCATGAAAGTTTGCTTGTCTGCTCTCTAACTCGAACAAATGTTATCCAATCCTTTTCAAATTTTGTCAGCATGTATATTACCATAATATCTCGGTCAAGTTTGATAACCAGCAAGATTGCCTCGGACACTCCTGAATTATCTCCCCTTACTTTATGAATTGCCATGAATTTTGCTTGTCTGCTCTCTAACTCGAACAAAATTAATGTTATCTAATCCTTTTCAAATTTGATCAACATGAACATTATTATAATATCTCGGTCAAGTTTGATAGCCAGCAAGATTTCTCTGACACTCAAGAATTATCTCCCCTTACTTTATGAATTTTTGTGAACTTTTGCTTGTCAGCTCTCTAACTTAAACAATCGTAATCCAATCCTTTTCGAATTTGGTCAGCATGTGTATTACAGTAATGTCTCAGTCAAGTTCGATAGATAGCTAGATTACCCTTGACACTCCACAATTATCTCCCCTTACTTTATACCTCCTGATATAGAGTAATGGCCTTTCAACTTCCAGACATTTGACGGACGTATATGTATATTGTGACATTTGGCACTCTTATTAGTAGATTTAATCAAAGAGGTTGGATCTAAAAATAGCCTATGCGGGAATGGGTTAAATTAAGGAGCTTCTTCCATTTTGTACACAGGTGGTTGCTCAATGTAGCATGAGAACATGCCTAGGAGCTTTCCACATTGCTTTCATTCCGGATTAACCCTTTCCCAGTTCTATGTTTATTCCAAATTTCAATACCTACTGAATATTCATGGACAAAATAGTTATAATGAAATATGGAAGGTGGAACATTGTAGCCATTTTAGAAAGTAAAGACGCATAATTTATCAAATTCCATTAACAAACAGAGCAGACCTTATAGGAGGTGTCTGATCTGGGTCTACTCCGCAAATTCATGAGAACACGTTTATATGAAGTAATGGATTTAAGCAACCACCTGTTTAAAAAATTCAAGCAGCTCCTTTTAAAACAAGAGTACCGCATACGGTACATAATACGCCCACTTGCAAACTTTCTCTGATTCAACATGCCTTTTAAGTGTTGACATTTTCTAATCTGTGCTTCAGATCTTGATTTCCATATTAAGGTGATACATTAAACATTTTTGTGAAGTTTCATTAATATCTCTCAAATAGTTTTCCCAGAAAACAGCGGACAAACAATTTGCATTAATTTTTAAGGACAAGGGTTATAACTCTTAAACCAAAATTCAAATGATCCTCAGAATCAATTCAGTTTCAGATCTTGATGCATTAAACATTTGTGTGAAGTTTCATTAATATCTCTCAAATAGTTTTCCCAGAAAACAGCGGACAAACTATTTGCATATTTTTTAAGGACAAGGGCCATAACTCTGAAATGAAAAATCAAATGAACCTCAGAATCAACTCAGCTTCAGATCTTGATGCATTAAACATTTGTGTGAAGTTTCATTAATATCTCTTAAATAGTTTTCCCAGAAAACAGCGGACAAACTATTTGCATGTATTTGCATTATCTTTTAAGGACAAGGGCCATAACTCTGAAATGACAAATCAAATGAACCTCAGATTCGACTCAGCTTCAGATCTTGATGCATTTAACATTTGTGTGAAGTTTCATTAATATCTCTCAAACAGTTTTCCCAGAAAACAGCGGACAAACTATTTGCATATTTTTTAAGGACAAGGGCCATAACTCTGAAATGAAAAATCAAATGAACCTCAGAATCAACTCAGCTTCAGATCTTGATGCATTAAACATTTGTGTGAAGTTTCATTAATATCTCTTAAATAGTTTTCCCAGAAAACAGCGGACAAACTATTTGCATGTATTTGCATTATTTCTTAAGTAAAAGGGCCATAACTCCGAAATGACAAATCAAATGAACCTCAGAATCAACTCAGCTTCAGATCTTGATGCATTAAACATTTGTGTGAAGTTTCATTAATATCTGTCAAATAGTTTTTCCAGAAAACAGCGGACAAACTATTTGCATATTTTTTAAGGACAAGGGCCATAACTCCGAAATGAAAAATCAAATGAACCTCAGAATCAACTCAGCTTCAGATCTTGATGCATTAAACATTTGTGTGAAGTTTCATTAATATCTCTCAAATAGTTTTCCCAGAAAACAGCGGACAAACTATTTGCATGTATTTGCATTATTTTTTAAGTAAAAGGGCCATAACTCCGAAACGACAAATCAAATGAACCTCAGAATCGACTCATCTTCAGACCTTGATGCATTAAACATTTGTGTGAAGTTTCATTAATATCTGTCAAATAGTTTTCTCAGAAAACACAGACAAACTATTTGCATGTATTTGCATTATATTTTAAGTAAAAGGGCCATAACTCCGAAATGACAAATCAAATGAACCTCAGAATCGACTCAGCTTCAGATCTTGATGCATTAAACATTTGTGTGAAGTTTCATTAATATCTCTCAAATAGTTTTCCCAGAAAACAGCGGACAAACTATTTGCATGTATTTGCATTATTTTTTAAGTAAAAGGGCCATAACTCCGAAATGACAAATCAAATGAACCTCAGAATCGACTCAGCTTCAGATCTTGATGCATTAAACATTTGTGTGAAGTTTCATTAATATCTGTCAAATAGTTTTTCCAGAAAACAGCGGACAAACTATTTGCATATTTTTTAAGGACAAGGGCCATAACTCCAAAATGAAAAATCAAATGAACCTCAGAATCAACTCAGCTTCAGATCTTGATGCATTAAACATTTGTGTGAAGTTTAATTAATATCTGTCAAATAGTTTTCCCAGAAAACAGCGGACAAACTAATATCTGTCAAATAGTTTTCCCAGAAAACAGCGGACAAACTATTTGCATGTATTTGCATTATTTTTTAAGTAAAAGGGCCATAACTCCGAAACGACAAATCAAATGAACCTCAGAATCGACTCATCTTCAGACCTTGATGCATTAAACATTTGTGTGAAGTTTCATTAATATCTGTCAAATAGTTTTCCCAGAAAACACAGACAAACTATTTGCATGTATTTGCATTATCTTTTAAGGACAAGGGCCATAACTCTGAAATGACAAATCAAATGAACCTCAGATTCGACTCAGCTTCAGATCTTGATGCATTTAACATTTGTGTGAAGTTTCATTAATATCTCTCAAATAGTTTTCCCAGAAAACAGCGGACAAACTATTTGCATGTATTTGCATTATCTTTTAAGGACAAGGGCCATAACTCTGAAATGACAAATCAAATGAACCTCAGATTCGACTCAGCTTCAGATCTTGATGCATTTAACATTTGTGTGAAGTTTCATTAATATCTCTCAAACAGTTTTCCCAGAAAACAGCGGACAAACTATTTGCATATTTTTTAAGGACAAGGGCCATAACTCTGAAATGAAAAATCAAATGAACCTCAGAATCAACTCAGCTTCAGATCTTGATGCATTTAAAATTTGTGTGAAGTTTCATTAATATCTATCAAATAGTTTTCCCAGAAAACAGCGGACAAACAAAATGTTGACGGACGAACGAACGAACGAACGGACGGATGGACGGACAGGGCCACGACAATATACGACCACCTTTATTAGGTGGGCGTATAAAAATGTAATGTACCGTGGGAGCATTAATTTTAATAGGGGTAATACAGTTGATAATAAAGTTGAAACAAACTCAAGCAAATAAGTGTAGATCCAGATCAAGCTGCTCATAAGCAGACGATTTTATCTGGATCTACACTGTTTTCTTCTCCATTTTATTGTTTCATTCAAATTTATCAAAATAGTGCAAATTCGACTTGCTGTGCAGAGTAGAAACTGTTGAGGAGGTCAGATTGGGTATCAATAAACTTAGAATGAAAATGGCACAAAATCCATTAATTCATTGCACGCTAAGTAATTTTTCATTTGCAATAATTGTGGTCTGCTTCAATTCTTAAAATATAGAATTTCTATCAATTCTTTGCTAAAATATGGTCAAAGTGTCTAACAGTTTCGATCCAGATGGGACGCCACATAATGCAGTCCAAACTTAATCAAAACTGTATCACGGTTTCGCTGCTAGCATGCAAAGAATTATTTCTCATATTCTGCACTTTAAATTCAAAAGGACAGAGGCAAGGAATTCTTGAATTCATTATACCCATGCTTTATGGAAATCATAATATGCAAATGTTTTATGCTAATTGTCAATGGTTTTACTCAGGGACATTCTTGAGTGTTTAGAAAAATATAGTGGCTCCCGTATCATGCTGGAATTCCATGACATGACTTGATTGTTTTTGGCATTGTGGCTATATAATCAATTTTGCAACAATTTGCATTTCTCTGTCTCTTAGTCACATCCATCTACAAAGGCATGTCGGCCATTGGAACAACAGATGTATGGGGGCTCTCTGAAAAAGGCATCCGAACAAGTCGTAAAAAGACAAAAATATTTGACATCTTTCTGAGGCGTTTTAAACACATGTTCATTTCATATTCCAGAACAAGCCCGCATGTTTTCCAATGCCAAGCAATAAAACGCAAATCTGCTCATAACGAAAGTGAACGAAAAACAAGTCGGCGAAGAATAATGCCTAATTTTCATTGCTAAATGTTTTCTGGAAGATAATTGATGGCCAGTTTGTGAGCAGAAAGCTAAAATCTGAAAGTAAAATTTAATGCATGAAGCAATCCGAATTGCATGATAGCAATTTCACCGAAGTTGTCAATATAAATTATACATAATTAAGATACTCTGTAAATTTTGAAATGGTATTAAATTTATACATTAACATTTTATACTCAAGAAATGGAAACTGTTCAACGACATAAAACTGTCCAATTAAGCATTTCCCTGTTGAATATTTGAATGAAAGGGTTTAACCCTTTCCTTTATATGAATGCTTTTTCACGCCCTTGCAGAGTAGACCCAGATCAGACGGCTCCTTTAGATCCGTCTGATCGGGTCTGCTCTGTTTGCTTATGAAATGATATGGATCTGATTCTACAGTTTTTGTCAAAGCAAAATATTCCCTTGAAAAATTTGCCTTATAAAACTTCAGCTAATAGATATTCATGACCCTTTTCCCGTCATTATACTGGAATCAGCCTGTTAATCAGGAGTAATAGATGTGTAAGACACAAATTTCAGGTCTGTGACCTTGACCTCTGGCAATAAAATTGGTGGTCTGTCTGTAAAATCTTTTGCAGCAAACTCCTTCATCAGTTTTAACCTGATTCACTTGATACGTGGCATAAATATTAATCAGGAGTAGTAGATGTGCAAGACACAATTTTCAGGTCTGTGACCTTAACCTTGACCTCTAGCCTTGGAATTTGGTGGTGACTGTCTGCAATTAACCTTGTGCGGCGAACTCCTCCTTCAGTTTCAACTTGATACTTGGCATAAATGTTAATCAGGAAAAGCAGATGTGCAAGACGCAAATTTCACATCTCTGTGACCTTGACCTTGACCTCTGGCCTTGTAATTGGAAAAATCCGGTGACATTCTGCAAAACCTTGTTTGGGTTGGATTTGCGATCAAGGCTGCTGTGTGGGGGTACTCACCTTTGGTGATTATAGTTCTAGTTTAAATTATGACGTCACTTGTTTACTGGTTCAGTTTATTTGAATATTTTTGTGTCACCTGCCGAGAGGCAGTGTGTCACTTAGGGATCACTTTTCCATTGTCTGTCTGTCCATCTGTCTGCCTGTCTGTCCATCCGTCACACTTTCTTTTTTTGGCTGTCATTTCTAAACTAATCATTATAGAACATTCAAATTTCACAGTCATGTGTCTTCCTCTCATTGAGGACCATTGTTGTAACTAAGGTCCACCACTCTGCATGCAATACTTTTTGAGTTATTCCCTTTTGTTCTGATTTTCCCACTCCAGCATATTAACAGTTTTTGTGTCAGCTGCGAGCAAGTGACACATGTGTTCCTCTGAACACTTGTTTAATCTAGGCATCTTTATTCATCATTGGTAGTCGGATTTCAATGTATCTTTAACCCTTTCCCTCATATAAACGTGTTTCCCGCATTTGCAAACAGAGTAGACCCAGATCAGACAGCTCCTAGAGTAGCTGTCTGATCAGGGTCTGCTCTGTTTGCTAATGGAATTTGATAGATCTGTTTCTTTACTTTCTAAATTGGCTACAATGTTCTACCTTCCATATTTCTTTATAATTATTTTGGCCATGAATATTCAGTAAGGTACTGAAATCTGACCTAAATATAGAACAGGGAAAGGGTGAACAGAAGGTAATACGTCATATGAAGATGTACATGAAAGATTATCTTTACAATCTGACATATTTCAGGGGAGATAATTTGACTTTAGGATTTATTCCAGATATTTTGTATTTTTGAACTTGTAAGAACAACAACTACATAGGTGGTCGGATTTCAAGGAAACTTGAACAGAAGGTAGTGTATCAGATGCAGATATGCATGAAGGAAAATCTTTATGGTTCAACAAATGTCAGGGGAGATAATCAGACTTTCAGATTTATTCCCGATATTATTAAGTATGGTTGAACTCATACATGTAAGCGCAACTCCTCGTACATGGGTATATTTCAATGAATGTTTAACAGGTAATATGTCATATAAAGATCTTCTCGATCTAACATATTTCAAGGGAGATAATTTTACTTTAGGATAGATTATTCCCGATATTTTGTATTTTTGAGCTTGTAACTCCTACATAGGTAGTAAAACTTTGACACTAATGTACGTAGTTGTTCTTTATGTAATACTTCATGATGTTCTATAACAAAACTTGGACTTGGCCATAAAGTACATGGAGTTAGGTAATCAATTCATTAGCGCAACTCCTCCTAAATCCTTCCAACAAATTTCATGTATCTTTGAAAGAATGTTCTGCACATAATGCCATTATGCATCTCTTATATTAGAT
Organism: Azorinus chamasolen; assembly: GCA_963576725.1. Classification (NCBI taxonomy): domain Eukaryota; kingdom Metazoa; phylum Mollusca; class Bivalvia; order Cardiida; family Solecurtidae; genus Azorinus; species Azorinus chamasolen. The sequence continues at coordinate 36,766,786 of OY755244.1, forward strand.
TTTTATCTATTTTGTGGTCTCCCAACGCAAGACATAGACTTAGCCAAAACTATATATGACAAGCAGGGGTATCAGATGAAGAGATCTACACACAGTTAATAGTGAAGGAAAACCTGGTTTGATGTTGTGTCGACATCCTTTTCTTGTTTGAAAATGAATTGAAGAAAACTCTCTAGCAGCTGAAGCGGATGATAATCTAAGCAGACAAAATGTATTTGTGTGCAAAAGGTTAAACCTTTACCTCATAGATATGACTTTTGATGCCTTTGCAGACAGAGTATAGTACTCTACAGAGATTTGACAGGTCCTTTCGCAGCCATCTGATCAGAGACTGCTCTGTTTGCTTATGAAGTACTATTGTTTTGATTCTACATTTACTGCCTTGTTCAAATATTGCCATGCTTGCAGGTTCTAATATTATACAGAAATTGACTCACATGACTGAACACATTACATCATAGGCTATATTTAGATCAAACCTCTTTGAATAAATCTACTGAAAAGGAGCATGAATTACAAAAAAGGAAAATTTTAGAATTGTGTAGTTTTGAAATCATTGTGATACATATAGCATTAAAATTTTGCTCCATAGGAGCAAATGCTCTATTTATCACAATGGTTTCATGATGTGACTAACAGAGGCATGAAAAGGCGTCAATATGAGGGAATGGGTTTAAGGAACTGCCATCATTTCACTTATTCTTAGAGAACATGTTTTTTGTTAATGATTCTTTCAAATCCTAATTATGTACCCAAAGTATTCGGACATCCAATTTCCCCTCTCCACAATTTTGTAAGGCTTCATAATTAAATTTGGCACCATTTTCATAACTTGAAATCAGACTGACATCAATAGCAAATAGTGAAGACTATCATAGAGTAATGGCTTGTTCTGGAGCCGTTTGATCTGGGTTTACACTATTTGCCCAAGTGTGTCTGGCCAAATATTTAGTATTTTAGGTTACTCATTTGTAAGGTGAGAAAAGAAGAATCATTCACATTCACATTTTTATGACATATGAAACCAATTACTGTCACGGTCATATAACTTTATTGCCTATTTCTGTTGTCTTTGAACCGGAAAGACTCGTGGCATAAAATTCTAGCAGGAAAGGCATTTGACGGAGAACACAGGAGCTACGTTCTGCCTACATGCTTTTTATGAACCTCTGTCTCATGACCTTACCAGTGATGGAAGCTTTCTTTTGTGGTAAATAGTTACCAGATCAAATTTTCGGCCTGTAATGAATATTTGGAGTTCTTTTTCTTTATTCTGTCATAAATTATTTGCCTAGTAAATGGTACACCAGATTGGAACAAACTGGTCTACAGTCGAAAGTCCAGAAATAATGAAAAACTGGCAACATTAATTCTCTTAATCCTTTCACCAATGAATGTTCAAATTGGAATATATATGGCCCATTGGTATTAGATTATAGAGCCCATTCAGTATGAAAGACTTAAACTTGCTAGACAATTTAGAATGACAAATAGTGCAGACCCTGATCAGAGGGCTCCTTTATATGGGTCTACTCTGCAGTGTTTGCAAGTACCTGAGTATACCAGTTTCCTTCTTTCAAAGGATTAACTCTTTCAAGATTTTTTTGTCTGAAAATAATTGTTGTTTTCTTCAATTGTCAGCGTAAAGTACAACCTGTCTTAACCCTTCCTTCATATAAACGCCTTTTTGTGCTGTTGCAAACAAGAGTAGACCCAGATCAGACACCTCCTATAGGAGCTGTCTGATCTGGGTCTACTCTGTTTTCTTTTGACATAATAATTATACTGTAGATCTGATTTTACAGTTTTTGTCAAAGCAAAACATTCCCTTAAAAAGTTTATATTATAAACAATTGAGCTATTATGAATATTCATGTTGTCATTATTTCTTCCATAAATACAGAACAGGGGAAGGGTTAAGCTACCAGTAACTCTTTGCACGCTAGCGATGAAACTGTGATGGAGTATGGAGTAAAACAGTATATATATACAGACATCTTAAACTGACAGCTTAAAACATTAGACTAAATGGAAGTAAAAGATAGAAACATAACATTAATTAGCATTTACAGATCAAACAATGAAGTTGATACTAATTTAATACATTTGGGGCTTTTCCCCCCACAAAATTATGGTAAAACATTCTTAATAGGTAGAAACTTCGATCTGTAGGCTGTTTGAAATGAAAATCTTTGTAGGAAAACATTTCGAAAAATTAATACCCAAATATAAGGTAAATACTTACATCCATCACCCAATATTCATCTTGTTGACTTATGGAGAAATCAACACCTAGATAACTGCCAATTTACGTGGCTTTCAAACTTCCATCCCACCATATTTGTTGATTAGATTATTTTCTCATCTCAGATAATCTTATTAATTTTACAAGCTCATCTTTCTTGAAGTCTCTTTGAATGTAGGAATTAATTCAGGGAACTGGCATTTGTTTACAGAATAGATAAGATCAGAGGGTTCCTAGAAAAGTCCATGGAACTCAGTGAATTTAACATTAACATTCGTATAATACTACTATATAGATACTATTAGTATCTGGGTCTACTCTGTTTGCAAAGGCATGAGAAAGTGTTTATATGAAGGAAAGGTTTAATGATTTTAATTCATACATTCCTTCTTACATGAATATTCATGGTGTAAAGGGTTAATTAGGCATATTATGTATCAATATCAAATCTCTTATATGATAATGACTCGGTAATGCACTGATTCATCAGAGCTAAAGATAAATGTTTGTACCCAAAATACTAAACTTGTCATTTCTCCACCAAACCCTATACTCTGACCACTCTTTAGAATTGTCTCGAAGAGAGGATTCTAAAGAGTGGTCAAAGTATAGGGTTTGGTGGAGAAATAAAGGAGTTATTCTTCAAAATGTTACGCATCTTATCTGGAGCTCAGGAGATAATCTGAGGTTTTTGTTGATCCCCATCAGTCCTTGAAATATCGCCAATATACTGTAGACTATTGTTGTAGATGGTGAGGCTAAGTTTATTATTTTCCAGAAAATGTGGACATACTTGTACTCGTGAAATAGAATATTTCGCTATTAGTTACTAAGCACCAGCTTTCTAGTAGTATTACACACTACCTAGATAATTGTTGTAGCCATGTGTGTTTTAGCCAGTATTTTAGTCATGTCTAGTCATTGTTTGCCAAAGAGTTTACATTTTCTGTTGTTTGAATCCAAAATTCTTTAACCTTATTTTTGTGTAGTATAGTAGTAGATTATAACAATGATTATTCTTTGGCAACAAATGAGACCTCCCCGCATCTCTAGACTTTAACCCCATAACCTTTGTGACCCTGCACAATCTCCCTTACAATGATTATCGAGACTTTTTCATGCAAGTCTGTAAACCCGGAAATCCTATCATTTGCATAAGGTGTATAGGCATATCGTACAAGCACTAAGTTCAAATAGATAGTACTTCCATAATTCGGTCGCCACCTTTAACCTGCCAGCTCCCATATGTAGAAGGCTAAGTAACAACTATATCACACCTGAACAGTACCATTCCATATTGTTTTGAGTATCAAGCAAGTACTATAATCTATTTTAGCAGAAATGACTGTAATATTGTTGGCAGTTATCATTATAGTATACATATTCATGAATAAATATTCATATTTGCCACCCGGTATTGGTGATACGTATCGTAATCGCCTCTTAGTGTATTCATTACAGTCCTACTATTCATGTAAGAAATTATTTATTAGCTGAATTTTTATAATGGCATTTGTTTATGAAATTTTGATATTGATAGAAACTGTAAAGTCCGATCTCTTACATATTTAAATACCACATAGGAATACTTCTGTTTGTCTGCTATCCATAACCAGTAAACAATATTTCTGTATCGTCCTATTTCATCTGTATAAGACACATCCAATTACAAAAGAGATGGACCTGCGGAGACAGTAAAGATTACACTGTCTAGAAAATCCTGTTACACCATAAAATATGGTTAAAGGGGAAATGAGCCTTAACAAACTGGCAGTGAATTTGTGATAATCTCGGCAATAAGTTTTGATCCAGATGGGACGCTGTTTGACTTTTACTCTCATCACAGTGCATACTGTTTGGCACCCTTGTTAAACTGTTTAAAAGAATCGGAAGGAATGTCATCTGAGAGAACTGTTATAGCTACGGTTTTGTAGACATTGTTTGCTTTGCATGTCAATAGAGATACAGCAAATCCCCCTCTAAACCCGTCGGAATTCTAGTAGAGACAAATTTAGATACTTTTAGGCAGGTGGCTGCTTAATGCAGGATGAAAGTCATGCAGAAAGCTCCTAGAGGAGCTTTCTGCATGGCTTTAACCCTGCATTAAGGTGCCACCTGTCTCCGAAGACCAATATTTATACTAAATTGAGTGTCCGGTGTAGAGGCGTTTTACTGTAAAACATTATTTGAAAAAATTACTGTACATCTTACAGTCTGGTCAATAGACCTGAAGCAGCTTGGTAAGCATATATTCGTCCATTAATCCTTAGAATATGGGAACAAGTGAGTAAACCCTTTCCCTGTTGAATATTCTTGAAGAAATATTGACACAATGATTATTTATTAACCCTTCGCTTGCTATTCACGTCAATATACCTACCTGTAAATAGTGAAGACCCAGATGAGACAGCTCCTGCAGGAGCTGTCTCATCAGGGTCTGCACTATTTACAAGTTGATTGAGCAACCAGTGCACTCCACAGCAGTTATTGCACAGCGAAATACTTGTACACAGTGAAGATATATGTAATTATACAACAGGGCATGGGTAAAGAAGGAGAAATGTGTAAGTTAAATTCCCATATTCTAAGGATTAACCTATGGGAATTTAACTATCTGGCATTTGTAAACAGTGCAGACCTATTTCTGATGGCTCCTAGAGGAGTTCTCTGATCAGGGTCTGCAGTTTCACAGTCATTCAAAAATTGTTTCAGCAAAGTTTATCCTTTCATTCTAATTCGAAATTTCAGTATTGAAAGGATTAATCCTTAGGTCAAAATATCTGAGGCTTTGCTACGCTAACATGTTTCTTCGAGGGTATGCAAAGACTTTCATTAGAGACTAACCAACCACCATACATATACAGGGCAGGGGCCCTGTATGACTAAATTTACAACCATGGGTAGTGGGTACTACTGGGATGTCGGAAATTATTGCACATTTTCATGTAATAATCAGAGCTCCAGATCAGTTGCGTAAATTTAAACATTTTCAACGATAGCTCCTTTTTTTCTTTGAGACGATTCTAAAGAGTGGTCACAGTATAAGGTTTGCCAGAGAAATGACGATTTTAGTATTTGGGTACGCACAGTTATCTGTAGCTCTGTAAAAATTATGTTCCCCAAGCCAAGTGGGGTCATATTTTGTTTGCTCAGTTTCTTAACATTATTATTATTCTTTCCCTCCAATTCTTATTCTTGTTCTTGTTCTTGTTCTTCTGCCATGAATTTGTCCAACACATTTCTTGGTAAGTGATAGTCTGATACTAAAGAACATTCACATGAACATTGCTGGTTATGTGCAGATGTGCATTCAACTTTTGGTTGAAATGTTGCAATGGTAACCAATTGGTGGGTTCTGATTGGTCGAAATTTAGATATTGTTCAATTTTGTTGAAAATTGGTATGATTGAGTACAGTGAAGCTCTGACTTATAACGAACTCCTTAGGGACCTTAATATTTATTTTGCTGTTTACCAACTTCCTTATATCGATAAGACGTATTTTCGTTATAAATATTTGGATGTACAGTGAAACCTCGGAAATCCGAACCCCTTCCGGACCAAATGAAAAGTTCGGATTTCTGAGGATTTCGGATTTCTGAGGTTTCTCATATAGTTAAATGTTTCGACCACAATTATGCTCTCTAAGTAAGGTTGATGTGATCAAAATGTTGATTGCTGATATTGCATGACATTAAAGGGTAGATTTTGCTCACAAAGTATTTGCAATGGACTAAATGTTTCTTTAAAGCTTTCTACTTTGAAGAAGCAACACCAATGTAAATAATAGTTGAACTGAACTTTAATGTCAAGGTTTAAGTCAACCCGTCTACGCTTACTCGGCGGTTCAGACATGATCGTGATCTTAACTAGAACTTTTCTTTACGATGTAGAATATAGCCTAGAATGAGCGAGAATGGTGAACAGTTTGAGAAACTGCATCATTTATTACATTTGGAACAATTAGGGATTACTCGCGACCTTAGTTTGCAAAATTACCAAACGAGATTAAAGATTTTTTTTGTCAGTCAGCCCACCGTGTGTAAAACAAAAGTCGCCGCACAAAAGAGACCGCTCTTTATTCCACAAAATTAGGACATAATTTGGATATTAAAGAGGTCTTACTGCAGTCGATCGCCACAGCCCGTCTTTTAATCCATTTAAATCAACAGTCGCATCAAACACCTAATGATTCTTCGAAGATAATTGGGGCTTAAACAAACACCAGTTGACACGACTACCGCACACGCTTTATCGTGTGTATGTACCGTGTAGAGTTGTGGTAACATAGCCGCTAAAAATAGACGCGCATGCCAGCCCAAACATTCTCAGGTACAGTAAGCGTTCGGAATTCCGGGTTACATTTAAGCGCAATTAAACAATTTCGGACGAAAAAATCGTTCGGAATTCGGAATTCTGAGTTTCCGGATTTCTGAAACTTTCCCGTAGTTAAAATAAGAAGAAAAAAAATCGGGACCAAACGGAACGTTCGGAATTCCGCGGATTTCGGAATTCCGGAGCTCCGGAATTCCGAGGTTTCACTGTACCAGATTTCATTAAAAATAGTATCCAAGTCATACATTGAATGCTACATGTAATTGTTAGAAAGAGTAAAGCTACGAGATTAGCAACCCTATGATTTTGCAAGCAGTGTTGATAATGCCTAAATGAAACTAGCATCTTATATCTTATATAAAGAGCCTGATCCTGAACATATATAATGACTGTATTTATGTGTACATGTATACAGTTAGCAATGCCATGTGTTGATAATTCTATAGCGTGCCTCTTACGAAAAGTAATGGAAATAAAAACATACAAAAGCAAATCCATTTCAGTTATTTATCAACTACAGTATCAATGTTGTTTTGAAAAAGTCACTGAGTTTTGTTTGTTTGCTTGCTCTTGATTTTTCTGTTGTCCAGAGCTCCAGATAAGATGCGTAAATTGAAACATTTTGAAGAATAGCTTCTTTATTTCTCCACCAAACCCTATACTGTTACCACTGTTTAGGATTGTCTTGAAGAGGTGATTCTAAAGAGTGGTCACAGTATAGGATTTGGTGGAGAGATGACGATTTTAGTATTTGGGTACGCACCCTTATCTGTAGCTCTGTGTTGTCTGTTGCACCACATGGAGAACCGAGAACATATTTTCTGGGATATCATGACAACTTTTCAAAATGTCCTGGACCCTGTTCAGGGACACCAGTGCTGTCTTATAATCTCTCTAGCAGCTTGGCTAGGGGCACATCGTCATCTTCGTCCATCGAGTCTTCCTCTTGTAGGATGAAGCCACTTCTATGAAAACACTTCTGGATAACAGTTTGGTCCACAGCCTGCCATGCAGCATAGGCATACTGGATTGCTACGTTCAGTGCTGGATTGTCGAAGCAGTCTGGATCTTTTGTTGTAGCACTAAAAATGTTACACATGTCAATCCAACTTTTGTTTGGCAAGAAACTGGATCCCAACTGTTTGGCAAATTGTTCATGTTTTGCTAAAAATACCTGTCCACTATATGGGAGATTTTTTGTGACAGCCGACTTGGAGAAACAGTTGAACACTGATATGCATCACATATTTCCTTATCCTTCTTCAAAATTCCTGTTAATGTGCCTGAAAAAATACCTTAACTGGTGGCGATATTTGTTTTCTTTTCTCCTGTTTGAATTTTTTCCGAAATTTCAAGGGTTTTTTCTAGCGATATTGCTTTCCGTTTTACGCCTCTATATATTCTCCATAATGAACTTTCACAAAGTTTACATATGAAGAGAAAGCACAGTGCCTTATATGCAAGTGACCACTTCAATAATTTCCCTCGATCTTTGATATAATTATGTCTTATGTACCAATAAGTAAGATTGGGACAAATATGTATACATGTACGATATGGTCAATTACGTTCCTTTTGGGTTTTTTGATGCCTGGATTGATAGTCAGTAACATGATTCTTCACGGTGGAAGTTGTGAACACTTGTCAAACTGAGACCCACAGTTACTTTGTATTAACTGAACTGTTTTTCATAGAAATTTCAGTCTCGGGGAAATGGAAATAACTTTGTTTTTGCCATCTTTTTGTTATAAACCCTTTTGTATTAAGCAGGCAGAAGTGAATAGAAACAAAGAAGAAAAAAATCGGAATTTTTTTTATTTTGTATTATCCGGTCTTTCGTATTTTCCGAGTCCTCTATAAGTGAGCTGCACTGTATTTGGGTACCCAGAACTTGATCGTAGGTGTTTCGAAAGAGTTGGTTATCGTGGTAATGGAGTGGTGGCCTCTGATTGGCAGAAATTTTGATACTACAGTAAAACGGCGATAATCCGAGGAGCAATTTTCCGAGTATATGGCCTAATCCGACGGAATTTGTATGGTCTGGACATGAAATCTATTACTTCAATACAACTATGTACAGTGTAATCCGAGTCTTGATATTCCGATTTTTCAAGCGCGCTTCTCGGTCCCTTCAATGAATTGCTTCATTAAATCACCTGCCTAATCCGAGCATGCATCGCGGACACTTTTAAGTCAATTTATCACACCTCCATTGTTGATGTCTCGGGAATCCGTGTGCCCCCAGCAAATAGAGGTGCCGCTGTGTTAGTTTTGCAACTGTGTGTGAATAACACCAGGTCCAACAGTATACACATATGTAGACAGTAATTGTGAGTTCAACCTGTACAACGCATAATTGTATACAATGCATCGATTCTTTACTTATATGTGATAACGGTAAACACCATTCACAGCTGCGACCGAAGTTTCACTGTAGTTTGCTTGGGTCTGTTCAACGGACCCTTCACAATATACCCAAAATTTGTTTCAAACTATTAGACATAGAACAGTCGTAGCTTATAACCTTATACTTATGAATTTTCCATTCTTCGACATTTCATTTAGTTCTGGATGTTAACAAACAACATCGCTTCGCTCCCATGCTGTTTCGTGATAAGGAAAATCAGGGCGAGTTGAATTAATTAATAATTGGAACACTCGGTTTTGTTCGTCTGAAATACTCTATAAAGATTGTTTATCTCTCGTAGCAAGTGTCTGGTTAAACAAGACTTGTCTAAAAATACGCAAACATATCAGTTATCTGTTTAGCATTCTGTAGGCAAAAAGCACATGAACGTGCATACACTATACAATAGATTTGACGTGGAATCCACAAAGTATGATTTCATGGATAATCCGAGGGTAGCGGTAATCCCAGCATTGTCTCAGTTCCCGACAGTCCTCGGATTATCGCCATATTATTGTATTAGGTTTTGCTGAAAATTGGTAAGTAGGGGTTTATGGCTACCACCAATGTCATGGCAGGTGTTTCAAAAGTGTTGGTTGCCATGGTAACCTGATGATTTCCTAAGATTGGTGAAAATTTTGATATTTTGCTCATGAATACCTATTGTCGGTTTGGTAAGCCTTTCTGTAATAGATTCCGTTACAATTAAATCTTGTTTTATCTAGTTTAATTACTAACTTCGTACAACAGAAATTATCTTCCAGTTGCTTTGATCCAGTTGTGATATTATTGTATGTTAAAATTACATTTATTTCATTTGTATAATCTTTAGTTAGATGCGTCCCATCAGATCAGATTGTACCTCTGTTTGATAGTCATTTACATCAGTAATGTATTGTAACCCTTTACTCCATGAATATTCATTTAATAAATAATGACATCATGAATATTAATTAGATTCATTGTTATTAGCACATGGACACAGGGCGTTTTGGCCTGGGCAGAAACTGTATAATCATATATAATGCAGTGATTAATCTAGGTCTGCGTCCTGCGTCAGAGACGCATTAAAATAGCAAAAAACGCATCATTCTGAAGTGTAAGCGTCCTAAAGGATGCATTAAAATATGGCTGCGTGTAACCATTGAAGTTAATTTCACATAGTGAAACTACTAGAACACCGTAGCGATATCAACATCCGACTGTTGTATGTATTTTACAACAATGATTTTGATTGGTTAGTGTGCAGCAGGATGTTCGTAATGAGCCAATGAAAACGTTCCTTTCAAAACGGCAGCACCGAAAGACCCCGGATAATCCAAAATGCTGCTACCGAAATAGTCGCTAAGATTGACTCAAATCAAACGATGTTAGGTCAATTGTGTCCCAGTGACATGATTTCAACGTTCGTGGATCAAAATAAGGATCCCAAATCCGATGTAATGGTGGAAAATAATGACTGTCAGCTTAAAGAGAGAAAGAGTACTGACCAAAGTGGATGGCGACTTACTCCTAGTTGACTTCTGTTAGGCAACGGATGGTCGACTTGATTTCATGTTTTGCTGCATATGCGACAAATATCAGGCCAAACATTGCATGGTAAATGTAACACTATCGAAACACTATCGAAAATATCATTTTGTTGCTTCGTGCTAGGTAAGTAGTCCACACATGGGTACTCTGAATGGTGGTATCGATCTACTTTCGGTTTTGACAATATTCGACATCCATGCTGTCTTAACCCTTTCCTTCATGTAAACGTGTTTTCACACATTTGCAAACAGAGTAGAACCAGATCAGACGGCTCCTATAGAAGTTGTCAGAAAAGGGTCTGCTGTTTGCTAATGGAGTTTGATAGATCAGTTTCTTTAAAGTTTCTGAAATGTCTACAATATTCCACCTTACATATGTGATTATAACTACTTTTTCCATGAATATTCACTAGGTACAGTACTGGTACTTGGTATAAACAGAACAGGGAAAAGTTAACAGCTCATTGATGAGACTAGCCAGGAAACCTGGTTATACTTATATATACTATAATGCAATAAATGTTCCAAAACTAGAATGTAACTGCAGAATTACGATTTAAAAAACATAAGTTTTCTTTTAATTTTATGCTTTGGGACTCATCAATTTAGTTTGGGACTCATGGTTTTCCTGTGGGACTCATTATTTTCAGATTAGTGAGTCCTGGGACTCATGATTCAAATTTCTAGATTAATCACTGTATAATGTATATAATCACTGTATAATCATATCTACATTACATTATAAGCAAACAGAGCAGATCCTGATCAGACAGCTCCTACAGGAGCCATCTGATCTGGGTCTACTCTGCAAAGGTGTAGAAAGGTGTATTTATGGAGTAAAGGGTTAACTCATTCTGATCAAGGATGTATTTCCTGATGAGACGCCATGTTACATAGTCAAATGACATAATCGGTTTATATTAATGTTTCTTGTAGACCTGGATGTTTTGCCAAATTTCTTTAACCCTTTCCTGTATGCAAATGCTTCTTCATGCCTTTGCAAACAGAGGAGACCTGGATCAGATGACTCCTGTAGGAGTCCTTTGATCAGGGTTTTCTGATAGATCTGACTCGACAGTTTGTACCAATACTGCAAATGCATGTGTACTGGAAATAATGGGATAATAAAAATGCAGCTACTAAATATTCATGATGTCATTATTTCTCACATGAATATTCAACAGGGAAAAGGTTAAATCATTTTGTAGCCTCCACAGTTATTAGACATTTTCCTTTGTATGGCTTATAACTTTGACAGCTTGACCTTTATTGTCCAAAACATTTATTTTTATTTCTTGATAATTTTATGGAACAAGAAATGTGGCCAACAGGTGCCTGTGTGACTGGATGCTGATTTCCTTATATGGCTATAAAACCAGAAACCTTTCATCTCCAAAACTGCTGACTCAATTTCAATACAATTTTACAGTAATGTTCTTTGACCGGCCATCAAATTCCTTATAATCTTATACATAAAATAAAGATGGTCGCCTGGATGGGCGGCTTTTCCTCATATGGCTTAAGGGTAAACTTTGAGAACATAATTTTACAGAAATATTTTGTGGATTATCTTGCTTTAACTCTTTACTCCATAAATATGCCTTTCTACGGCTTTGCAAACAGAGTAGACACAGATCAGATGGCTCCTACAGGAGGCATCTGATCAGAATCTGGTCTGTTTATGAAATAATATAGATATGATTCTGCAGTTTTTTTGCCATAAAATTTCTTACATTCATGTGCCATTATAAAAAAAAATAATCTTAATCTATGAACATTCATGGAGTACAGTAAACTCGGATCATCAGGAGCCATCTGATCATGGTCTGCTCTAGATCTGTTTGCTTATGAAATAAGATATGATTTTACAGGTTCTGCCATTGGCAACAATACTATATTCATGATGCCATTATTCTCCCCACAAGGTGAGAGGCATATAGCCTTGCTCTTGTCCATCCGTCCATGTGTCTGTCCATCTGTGTTTCACAAACATATCTTGTTTTCTAAACCCTTACAGATGTTGAACTGATATCTGGTATTTAAACCTTTAGCCTGCTATGGGCAGATGAATGAATTCCTAGGCAAACAAGTTATATCCAAACTGTTGGACACCCTGATTGCATTTTGGCAGACAAATTCATTATAGCTTGAATTATCAAATTGTAGTTGGTGAAAAATTCTGTAAAAATAATTTGCTCAGCAGGCTAAAGGTGAAAGCTTTATTATAATGAGTTTGTGATGCTACATAGATTTTTCACAGAAATATAGCAGTTGGACTTAGAACATTTCAGAAAAGTTTAAACAGTAGGGGACTATGGCATTGCTTTCAATACTGCCATATACTTGTTTTTATGAAGATTGTCAACTTGATCTTATATCATAAAATGCCTCTGTGATATAATACAAGCTATTTTCATTGATACTTACAACTTTTTTGTTGATGGGTTTTCTTTCAGTATACTTCTTTTCAGCATATAAACAATGGATAATTTATGTTATCTTCTAGTAGGATTAAAAAAAACACATTTTGCAGCTATATCATTTTTATATAAATAATTAAAAACCTATTAGTTTTACGGTATATTTATAAACAAATTAAAAAGCATTTTGCAACTAAAGAATATCAGTTTTATATAAATGATTAAATAGATTGTGTGTTTAATATGTTCCTCAGATAAATTCTGGCTTTTTTGTGGCGGTCATAAAAAGATGCCCCATACTTCATTCTCAGTTTTATATTTTCTGGTCCTTTGGGATCATGCATTTCAATGCTTTTAGTTATGCTTGAGCTGGTGCTTTCAGAATCAAACCCTTTTTGTGTCACCTGCCGAGAGGCTCATAACTCGAAAAGTATAAGAGGTATCAACATGAAACTTCATAGGTTAGTAGATCTCATTAAAGGGAAGGCCCCTACATAAGAACCATAACTCTTGATTTCAAAATTTTGGCGTTATGGCCCTGTATTTTTTAGCTCACCTGAGCAAAGCTCAGGGTGAGCTTTTGGGAGACTTGAATGTCCGGCGTCCGGCGTGCGGTGTGTCATGCGTCGTCAACAATTTGCTTGTGAACACTCTAGTGGTCACAATTGTTGTCCAATCTTCATGAAACTTTGTCAGAATGAATGTTTTGATTAAATCTCGGATGAGTTTGAAAGTGGGTCAAGTCGGGTTAAAAACTAGGTCACTAGGTCAAATAGTAGGAAAACCTTGTGAACCCTCTAGAGGTCACATTTTTATCCCAATTTTCATGAAACTTGGTCAGAATGATTGTCTTGATAAAATCTCAGAGGAGTTTGAAAAGTGGGTTATGTGGGGTAAAAAACTAGGTCACTAGGTCAAACAGTAGAAAAACCTTGTGAACACTCTAGTGGTCACAATTTTAGTCCAATCTTCATGAAACTTGGTCAGAATGAATGTCTTGATAAAAGCTCGGACCGTTTCGAAAGTGGGTCAAGTGGGGTTAAAAACTAGGTCACTAGGTCAAACAGTAGAAAAACCTTGTGAACACTCTAGTGGTCACATTATTTTCCAATCTTCATGAAACTTAGTCATAATGATTGTCTTGATAAAATCTCAAACTATTTTGAAAGTGGGTTATGTGGGGTTAAAAGGTCAAACTAGGTCAAATAGTAGGAAAACCTTGTGAACACTCTAGAGGTCACATTTATAGCCAAATCTTCATGAAAATTGGTCAGAATGAAGTGGGTTATGTGAGGTAAATAAGTAGGTCACTGGATCATATTGTAGAAAAATCTAGTTTACACTCCAGTGGCCACATTTTTAGCCCAGTCTTCCTCAAACTTGCTCAGAGTGTTTGTCTTGGTGATATCAAAGTTGAGTGTGATCATGGGTTGGGTGGGAACAAAAAGTAGGTCACTAGGTCAAATCTTAGAAAAATTACTCTAGAGGAAACATTTTTAGCCCAATCTTCATTGGTCAGAATCATTGTCTTGATAAAATCAATATACTAAATCTTTGAAAATCTTGTTCTGCAGAACCACTGCTCATGATCCACTATCAACATTGTTCAAATATTGGCCCTAAGGTCAATATTGGCCCTACCCATGGGCTACCCAGCAAAGTCTTAAATCTATGGTAATCAGGTGAGCGATTAAGGGCCATCTTGGCCCTCTTGTTTATTTTTTTTTTTTATTTAGCTGGACAAGCACCAAATCAGACAAGCGGTGGTGCCGCACGCGACTCTTGTTTTTTTTGCCCTATGAATAAGAGACTTGTTTTTAGTGTCAGAAATTGTACAATTCCATATACAAACAGAGCAGATGCTGTCTCATCTGGGTCTGCTCTGTTTGCAAGGCATAAAAAGGCGTATTTATAAAGTAAAGCGTTAAAGTTCAAAGTATCGATATGTGACCGGGATTTTTATCCTGTTTAGAATTATTTGTAATATATAATCAAAATAGTATTTATGCAAATCATATTCTGAGCACAAGTTAATGTTTGAAGTCAAAGGTGATAGACAAACTCTTAGACAGATTTTTTAGTAGAAATCCATTTACATATATGGTATGTTTTATTTGCTTGGAGAATTGATCCACTTTATCTAAGAAACGAGGATAAGCAGAATTGGCAGTCTAGCCAGACCATAGCACTGATGTAATAACCATGTAATAACAATGTAATTTAGGCCACAAGTTATGGTTATAGTGTCATAACACCTTATTATGTGGTAATTACCCACAAGAAGCTAAAACAGAACAAAATGTTACAAAATTACCCACAAGGGGAAAGTCTTTTTGTTTCCTAGGGTTGTGTTTACAGAACACTTGGAATCACAATAATCAGTGATGGTTAAGCACAGGACTGAGACAGTGCTCTACGTGTGCCCATCAATATCATCAGAAAAACTGTTTGATGAACTCGTTAAAGATTTTGGAAAACTTATTCTGTTACATATGTCTACTCTCTCTTTGGTACCTATTCCCCTTTATAAAAGCATTTCCATGCCTTCACAAACAGGGTAGACCGGTTCTGATCAGGGTTTGCTCTGTTTGCCTATGAAATTAAAAAAAATGTTTGTACAGATTCTGCCAATACAAAAATAGTGTGTGTACATCTGCCAAAAAGACAACTAATAAATATTCATGATGTTATTTCTTGCATGAATTTAGTAGGGGTCAGCCCTTTGAATGTTGAAATGACTGAGTGGAATGATCTATCAGGTCATTTCAGTATGAAAGGCGACCCATTCCATCATGTAAATGCCTTTTCATGCCTTGGCAAACAAAATAGATCCAGATCAGACAGCTCCTAAAGGGGCCATCTCATCAGGGTCTGCTCTGTTTGCTTATGGCATGATATAGATCTGATTCTAAGTTTTTGTCATTCCATCACCTTTAGTGATAGTTTATTTGGAGTTTTCTATGAAACATTATGTAAATGTTAAGTATCATAAGAACATGATTGTGCCCCACAAAGATCACTTACATTGACTTTGGAACATCACCAGAGTTGTAGCATTTGTTTCCTAAAAACTTTTGTTACGTTTTGTTGGTCTTGGTTCATAATCTCAGATACTATGAAACTTTTTGCTTATGTTTAGTCCCATGAGGAAATGTGGCCCTGCAATATCACTTATATTTACCTTGAAACACCAGATTTGAGGTTTCCAAAAAACTTAACCATTTAGTCCATCCAGACACTGTTGAAAACCACTCATAATGTTGCAAATGTCTTACACTCACACTTTTGGGTTTCCACGGTTTATGTACTTTCATTACTTTGATTACTCTCATTTGCTGAATTTAATGTGATTTGTGTATAGTAGGCACCTGTGAAATTTTGGCAAATCTCTGGGGGAAAAAATAGTTTTTAGTGTGAGACACACCTAGTTCTTGTGTGTGAGACACACCTGATTTTTGAAAAATGAGTGCTTTAGAGGCCAATAATCTGCCAATGATAAGCAAATCATGTGACTGAACTGCTATTTTCTTGTTTTGAAGGGGGCAAATGTCCACCCCATCAAAAATACCAGGGGCAAATGTCTGCCCAAGCCCAAATAGGGGGCAAAGGTCAAGGGGGGGGGGGGCAAAATTATGTCCTGGGGGCAAACTTTATCAATGTTGTGCAAAAACCTTTTTTGGTTAGTTATGCTATGGTCACAAAGATCGGCTGGTATCCGGGGATAGGGGGTAATCGGGAGTACATGGCCATTTTTCCGACATCGAACAACACCGGTCAAAAAATTTGTTACACATCATTTACATAAATGGCACCGTCCGGCGTCTGTTTCCAAAGAGAAAATTTTTGGGGACCGGCGAGGCAGTGAATACCGACCGAACATCTAATACTAATCGGCAGATTATCCTATGATGTCCGTGCGATAAAATGCCTATTCACCGGATATCGTACGAATATCGCCCGAGTATCCTACGGACAACGAACGATGCTTGTACCAGGCCCGGCTGAATGTCGGGCGGTGTGATGGCCGATGGCTACGTCTTCGGTCAAGAGGTATATAATGGCCGCCCTACCCGGCATGGTAAGAACGTTACGATGGCTGCACCAAGAAGACTACGACTGGCGACGCTTGCCCTTGCCCTTGCCATGTTCTCCTTCTTTTCCTTTGGGAGGCATCTTCTTAGCTTCTCAAGTTGTTGTTGTGTGTGTGTTGTCTCTTGTGTAGAAACGCGCTATAATGTTGTACACGGCGACTGACGGGGTTTATATAGTCCGCCCGATGCCCGGCCGATGTCCGGTTCTAGCCGGTCGGTGACCGGCCAATGTCTGTAACATATCTGGTCCACACCGGTTCAAACCGATCGGACATCGGTGGGTTACTTTCCAATGTGTAAACAGCCATCGGCCGGATATCGGCCTATGTCTGGTCCCAAAATTTTCTCCTCTGAGGCTACATACACCGGCCGATTACCGCTCGATTCCCGGCCGGATATCGGACGATACTTAAACGATGTGTGAAGGATATGTGTCCGATTATGAAAATCTACGGGACACCGGAGAAATTTTAACTTTGAGTTAAAACTCTTCGGGCACCTCCCCGATGCTGCCTTAGAGCCCCGGCCACCAACCGGCCATGTCTGGTGTCCGGCCGGGGACCAGGCCAAAATGGCTAAAAATCATGCCAGGAGTACATCCTAAGCCAAATCGGAAGGGGTTGTGACCAAAGCATTACCCTGCATCTCTTCAAGATCAAACTTGTTTTACATTTTAAAAAGGTATCTTGGTGGAAATAATTTGAGTAACACAGAGCTACAGACAAAGGTGCGTACCCAAATGCTAAAATCGTCATTTCTCCACCAAACCCCATACTGTGACCACTCTTTAGAATCGTCTCTTCGAGACGATTCTAAAGAGTGGTCACAGTATAGGGTTTGGTGGAGAAATAAAGAAGTTATTTCTGACAATGACTTAATTTACGCATCTTATCTGGAGCTCTGGTAATGTATATACTGGTATTATGACCTTCAGATGCCTCAGCAAAGTGACACGCTATGAAAATAAGAGTGAGTTTTTAACATGCAATTCATGCATGTCAGCAATAACTCAAAACTTTTTAATTTGGTTCTGGTAATTGACAGATTGAGTTTTGTTTGGAAGGATCCCCCCACTGACTGGAATAAACAGTCTCTACCTTTTACCCTTCATGTCGCTAGTCCTCTGATGATATTGTGTCATATTACATAACCTACTGACTTGCCAATGAAGAATGCTGTCTCATTTAGTGCAAGTATTATTGACGTGTGAAATTAATTGCCACTGATCATGGGATAAAATTTCAAAAATCAACAAGCAAGATTGATTTTCTTTCTATTTTAATAGTCACTGAATTAATTATATTGCAAATCTCACCAATGTGTTTATAAACAAACAACAAAATCCGAACATTATGAGAGAAATTCTGAGATAAGCAATAAATTGGTAATCCACTGATTCTGGACGTACTCTGAATTGTCAAATGTTTCCACTACTTGTGCTGTGATCAACACTTTTTAGCTCACCTGTTCGTAGAAGAGTAGAGCTTATGCTATACCCCCGGCGTGAGCGTAATTGTTTGTTTGTTTGTGTTGATTTATGTCCGTTTCTGCTCGTTATGGGCTAATTGGACGCCCCAGAGAGAGGGGAGATGATACAGAGAAACCCGGGCGCGATGCCCTACTCTTATTATCGACTGAGTTTCTCTGGTTCTTTTAGATGCCCAGTGTAAAGCAATGATACATTAGACCTCGGTTTATAGTCTCGTCCGAAGGATTGTGATTGTGAGCGTGAGTGTGGGCTTGAGCGTGGCCAAGGTTAAAGTTTTTTGTATGGGTTTTTTAGCTCACCAGAGCACAAAGTGCTCAGGGTGAGCTTTTGTGATCGCCCGTTGTCCGTCGTCCGTCGTGCGTCGTCAACAATTTGAACCTTTAAAAATCTTCTCCTCTGAATCTACAGTGATCTCAACTTTCATCTTTGGCACATAGCATCATATTCAGGTCCTCTACAAAAGTTATATAAATTATGCCCCTAGGGTCAAAATTGGCCCCGCCCCAGGGGTGCCTTGTTTTCAATAGAAACATATAGTAAAACTTTGAAAATCTTCTCCTCTGAAACTGGAAGGTTCTCAGCTTTTATATTTGGCACATAGCATCATGTTTAGGTCCTCTACAAAATTTATATAAATTATGGCCCCTGTGTCAAAATTGGCCCCGCCCCAGGGGTGGGCAGTTTTCAATAGAAACAAATAGTGAAATCTTTGAAAATCTTCTTCTCTGAAACTGGAAGGCTCTTAGCTTTCATATTTGGCACATAGCATCATGTTCAGGTCCTCTACAAAAGTTATATAAATTATGGCCCTGGGGTCAAAATTGGCCCTGCCCCAGGGGTGGGCAGTTTTCAATAAAAACAAATAGTGAAAACTTTGAAAATCTTCTCCTCTGAAACTGAAAGGTTCTCAGCTTTCATATTTGGCACATAGCATCATGTTCAGGTCCTCTACAAAAGTTATATAAATTATGTTCCCGGGGTCAAAATTGGCCCCGCCCCAGGGATGGGCAGTTTTCAATAGAATCAAATAGTGAAATCTTTGAAAATCTTCTCCTCTGAAACTGAAAGGTTCTCAGCTTTCATATTTGGCACATAGCATCATGTTCAGGTCCTCTACAAAAGTTATATAAATTATGTTCCCGGGGTCAAAATTGGCCCCGCCCCAGGGATGGGCAGTTTTCAATAGAATCAAATAGTGAAATCTTTGAAAATCTTCTTCTCTGAAACTGGAAGGCTCTTAGCTTTCATATTTGGCACATAGCATCATGTTCAGGTCCTCTACAAAAGTTATATAAATTATGGCCTCTGGGTCAAAATTGGCCCCGCCCCAGGGGTGGGCAGTTTTCAATAAAAACAAATAGCGAAATCTTTGAAAATCTTCTCCTCTGAAACTGAAAGGTTCTCAGCTTTCATATTTGGCACATAGCATCATGTTCAGGTCCTCTACAAAATTTATATAAATTATGTCCCTGGGGTCAAAATTGGCCCCGCCCCAGGAATGGGCAGTTTTCAATAGAATCAAATGGTGAAATCTTTGAAAATCTTCTTCTCTGAAACTGGAAGGCTCTTAGCTTTCATATTTGGCACATAGCATCATGTTCAGGTCCTCTACAAAAGTTATATAAATTATGGCCTCTGGGTCAAAATTGGCCCCGCCCCAGGGGTGGGCAGTTTTCAATAAAAACAAATAGTGAAATCTTTGAAAATCTTCTCCTCTGAAACTGAAAGGTTCTCAGCTTTCATATTTGGCACATAGCATCATGGTCCAGGCCTCTACAAAAGTTGTATAAATTATGGCCCCGGGGTCAAACTTGGCCCCGCCCCAGGGATGGGCAGTTTTCAATAGAAACAAATAGTGAAATATTTGAAAACCTTTTTCTCCGAAACTGGAAGGCTCTCAGCTTTCATATTTGGCACATAGCATCATGTTCAGGTCCTCTACAAAAGTTATATAACTTATGGCCCCTTGGTCAAAATTGGCCCTGCCCCAGGGATGGGCAGTTTTCAATCGAAACAAATAGTGAAATCTTTGAAAATCTTTTCCTCTGAAACTGGAAGGTTCTCAGCTTTCATATTTGGCACATAGCATCATGTTCAGGTCCTCTACAAAAGTTATATAAATTAATGCCCTGGGGTCAAAATTGGCCCCGCCCCAGGGGTGGACAGTTTTCAATAGAAACAAATAGTGAAATCTTTGAAAATCTTCTTCTCTATTAAACGGGAAGGCTCTCCGCTTTCATATTTGGCACATAGCATCATGTTCAGGTCCTCTACAAAAGTTATATAAATTATGGCCCTGGGGTCAATATTGGCCCCGCCACAGGGGTGGGCAGTTTTCAATAGAAACATATTGAGAAAACTTTGAAAATCTTATTCTCTGAAACTGGAAGGTTAATCTCAGCTTTCATATTTGGCTCATAGCATCATGTTCAGGTCCCCAACAAGTTTTTCTAAATTATTCCCCTGGGGTCAAAACTGGCCCGCCCCAGGGCCGACTAGTTTTCTATAGAAACATATAGTGAAAACTTTGAAAATCTTCTCCTCTGGTTGTCTGGTGAGCGCTTCAGGGCCATTCTGGCCCTCTTGTATAAAGCTTAATATTTGTACCAGGATGCTGAAATTTTGTATGGAAGTTCATTTGAGGTGAAATATTGCTTTTATGAAGAGAAACATTAAAAATATTTTTCAATTTTATCAAATTTTGACATGTTTTGGACTTGGGGTTTTTTGGCCAAAAAATACCAGGTTAAAGTTTTTTGGACGGGTTTTAAAACTTAATAATTGTGCTAGGATGCTGAAATTCTGTACGGAGATTCATTTTGGGTCAAATATTACCGTTATAAAGTTAAACTTTGAAAATATTTTAAAGTTGTGCTGTGCTGTGATCAACACTTTTTAGCTCGCCTGTTCGTAGAACAGTAGAGCTTATGCTATACCCCCGGCATGAGCGTGAGCATGATTGTGAGCGTGAGTGGGGGCGTGAGCATGGCCAAGGTTAAAGTGTTTTGAATGGGTTGTTATAAAGCTTAATATTTGTACTAGGATGCTGAAATTTTGTATGGAAGTTCATTTGAGGTGAAATATTGCTTTTATGAAGTTAAACATTAAAAATATTTTCAATTTTATCAATTTTTGACATGTTTTGGACTTGGTTCTTTTTGCCACAAATCACCAGGTTAAAGTTTTTTGGACGGGTTGTTTTAAAACTTAATAATGTGCTAGGATGCTGAAATTCTGTACGGAGATTCATTTTGGGTCAAATATTACTGTTAGAAATTAAACTTTGAAAATATTTTTACATTTTATTCAATTTTTGACATGTTTTGGACTTTTTTAGCCAAAAAATACCAGGTTAGAGTTTTTGGGATGGGTTGGTATAAAGCTTAATATTTGTGCTATGATGCTGAAATTTGGTGAGAATGTTGATATTGTTGAGACCTTTCCAACCATGCCAACATTTTTGCCCTTCTGACCTTGATCTTGACCTTTAACCTATTTTTGCAAAAATCTTTAAATGCCCTTATTAAGGGAATCAATAGGCTTATTAAGGGAATCAATAGGCCTAAGGCTTCCATACTGGGTATGACCATTCCAAAAATTTTGCCCTTCTGACCTTGACCTTTGACCTACTTTTGCAAAAATCTTTAAATGCCTATAACATTTGAACCAATGGACATAGGGTTTCCGTACTTGGTATGCAACTTGCTTGTATTGAGACTTTTCCAACAATATCATTGTTTGCCCTTCTGACCTTGACCTTGACCTTTGACTTACTTTTACAAAAGTCTTTAAATACCTATAACATCTGAACCAATGGACATAGGGCTTCCATACTTGGTATACAACTTGCTTGTGTTAATATTTTTCCAACAATATCATTGTTGGCATTTTGGATTTTGACCTTGACCTTTGACCTGCTTTGCAAAAATCTTTAAATGCCCATATAATTGGAACCTATAGGCCTAGGAATTCCGTACTTTGTATAAATATGCCAACATTTTGCCCTCCTGACCTTGACCTTTGACCTATATTTGCAAAAATATTTAAAAAGCCTATAACATTTGAACCAATGAGCTAAAGGCTTCCATACTTGGTATTTAACTGTCTTGGTGTTAAGATCTTTCCAACAATATCATTGTTTTTACCATGTTACTTTGACCTACTTTTGAAAAAGCCTTTAAATGCCTATAAAATTTGACCCAGTAGGCCTACTGCTTCCCTACTTGATATGACCATGCCAATATGTTTGCTTTTCTGATCTTGACATTGACCTGTGACCTACTTTTGCAAAAGTCTTTAAATGCATATACTTCCATACCTGGTATGTATCTTTTCTGTCTGGAGACTTTTTCAAACATACCAATGTGTTTTTACCATGTGCCCTTGAGCTTTGACCTACTTTTGTAAAAATCTTGAAGTGCCTATAACTTTGGAATCAATAGACCTACGCTTCCGTACTTGGTATGGCCATGCCAACATATTTGCCCTTCTGACTTTGACCTTAACCTTTGACTTACTTTTGCAAAAGTCTTTAAATGCATATAACATTAATCAATAGGCCTAGGGCTTCCATACTTGGTATGTGTCTTTCCTGTCTTAAGACTTTCCAACCATACCAATGTTTATTACCATGTGACCTTGACTTTGACCTTTGACCTTCTTATGCAAAAATCTTAAAATGCCTATAATATAGGATGCAATGGACATAGGGCTTCAATACTTGGAATGACCACACAACATTTTTGCCCTTCTGACCTTCACCTTTGACCTACTTTTGCAAAAATCTTTAACTGCCTATTACATTGGAACCAATAGACCTAGGGCTTCCATATTTGGTATGTATCTTTCTTGTTTGATAATCTTTTTAAGTTGCTGAAAATTGGTATTTGGTTGCATTTTGGTTCTGATATCGATCACAGTTAAGTTTAAATTGAAAATTGAATTATTTTTTGGTGTTCAATATGACATGTTTTAGACTTAACTTTTAAACAGGCGAGCTTCAGGTGGCTTTTGACACCATTTCTGGTTCTCATTATAGGATTCAATCCCATTTTCAGTATACTAAATCTATGGAAAAAACTACTAGGCAAAATACAGTATCTGTATCCTCTGTCTGTATCCTCTGCCAAAGGAAGAGGGATATTGTTTTGAGTTTGTCCATCTGTCTTTCCGCCTCAGTCCTTCCTTCCGCCTTTCCATCCTTCTGTCTGGTTTCCGTCCGATGACATACCTCTAACGGATTGACAGAATTCAGTGAAACTCCATATGAATATTTGTTATCACTGGGGCATCGTTTTCATGTATTACTTTTCCCGATTGCTTGCAGCTTTTAGGAGTTATTGCCCTTTTATACACAAAAATCACATTTGCTTTCGTCCACTGACATATCTCTAACAGATTGACAGAATTCAATGAAACTCGACATTAATATTTGTTATCATTCGGGCTTTGTTTCAATATATTTTTTTCCAGATCGCTTGCGGCATTTAGAATTTATTACCCTTTGATATGCAAAATCTGATCTTTTTTTCTGTCCGATGCCACATCTGTGTAACGGATTGACAGAATTCATTCAAACTCAACATGAATATTTGTTATCACTTGGGCATCACGCCAATGTATTACTTTTCCAGATGGCTTGCGGTATTTTGGCGTTATTGCCCTTTGATACACAAAAGTCACATTTTTTTTCTGTCCTATGTATATCTCTAACGGATTGATAGAATCCAATGAAACTCGACATGAATATTTGTTAGCACTGGGGAATTGTTCCCATGTATTTCTTTTCCAGATCACTTGCGGCATTTAGGAGTTGCTGCCCTTTGATATGCAAAAATCATATTTTTTTCCCGTCCAATGCTATATATCTCTGTTCAGATTGACAGAATTCAATGAAACTCGTCATGAATATTTTCTATCACCTTGGCATTGTTCCCATGTATTACTTTTTCAGATGGCATGAGGCTTTTAGGAGTTATTCCCCTTTGATAAAAAAAATCATATAAAATGGCAAAATGGGCCTTATCATGATTCAAACAGTTCAGAAACAGATCAGTAACTGTGTCATCAATGCAACACCCAATCTGGATATATAATGATTCACTCTATCAGAATAAACTGTATACAAACTACAACCAATACAAAAAATAGTAGACTGTATCAAATGCCGCAGTGGCAGCCGGTCTAGGTCTAAACTTTTTGTAATACAATAAGGCACATTTCCCCTTGCAGTGGTTCATTCATTATCAAAACATGTACACTATTTTAAAGATTTCCGTAGAAAGTTGTAATTTCGCCCAATATTCATAAAAGTTGGTCAAAATATCTATGTAAGGTTTTGGCATGCATCAAAGGCAGGTAAAACTTGGTTGAGCAATCCAGGGCTATCACTAGCCCTCTTGTTTTAAATTGATTATCTAAAGATTCCCTACCCCCACTTAAACTCCCACCCCCATTGTTTGCTGTTTTATTAGGTAATACCTTTTACAGGGGATATCAATTCTATGAATTTACTTGTGTTCATTGTTATGTGTCATGGTGTGTAGTTTATCAATGCTTGTATAGTTTTGGTGTGCAAGCTCCATTTCATGGCATGGCAGTAGAGTGTTTGTCTATGCAAGGCATCTCCTGATCTTAAGTTTGAACATTAGGTACCTGTCAATTAAGTTAGGCTTAACCGTTTACCTAATGAATATGATGTAACAAATAATGATATCATGAATATTTATGTCCCCCAAAGGAAGTGGGGGACAGTTTCTTCATATTATTATAAATCTTTCTGCTGTGAAATTCTCTGAAACATTTCTCGGAAAGTAATGGTCTGATCCTTATGAAACTTCACATGAACATTGCTGGTTACATGCAGATGTGTATCCCACTTTTGATTTTATTAAAATCACCATAGCAACCAAATGGTTGACTTTGATTGGTTGAAATTTAAATATTGTTAAGTGAAGTTACATAATTTTGCTTAAAATTGGTGTCATGGGATGTTTTAGTACTCAAAATTGGTTGGTACGTGTTTTGAAAGTATTGGTTGCCGTGGTAACTGAATGGTGACTGATTGGTCAAAATTTAGATCTTGTTCGATTTTGCTGAATATTGGGGATATTTTGGCACTCCAAATCAATTGGTCTTTTGAAAGAATTTGTTGCCATGGTAACTTAATGATGGCTCTGATTGGTTAAAATTTAGATCTTTTTCGACAAATTTAAATATTGTTTGATTTTGCTCAAAATTGGTATGTCGAAATATTTTGGCACTCCAAATTAATTGGTAGGTCTGTCAAAAGAATTTGTTGACATGGTAACTGAATATTGAGCTCTGATTGGTCAAAATTTAGATATTGTTTGATTTTGCTGGAAATTGGCATTTAGGGGTATTTGGGTACCCCTAACTCAATCAAGGTGTTTTGAAAAACTTGATTGCCATTGTAATTTGAACTTAGCTGCAAGTGTTTCAAAGTTGTTGGTTGCCATGGTAACCCAGTGATGGCCTGTGATTGATTGACATTTAGATATTTTGCTCATAAATACCAGTTGTCAGTTTCATTTGGGGGACATTCTGTAATGGATTCTGTTACAATTAGATCTTGTTATTAACTAAATTTTCATAAAGGTATATAGATATATGAACACATAATTTATATATTCTGTAAGCAAACAAAGCAGAACCTGATCAGATGGCTCATACAGGAACCATTTGATCTGATCTTCTCTGTTTGCAAAGGCATCAAAGGTCATCTCTGTTAGGTGATGGGTTTATCTATGCCAACCAAATGCATAGTATGTTAACCCTTTCCTTCATATAAACGCCTTTTCACGCATTTACATTTAACAGAGTAGACCCAGATCAGAGGGATCCTATAGGATCCCTCTGATCAGGGTCTGCTCTGTTTGCTTTTGACATGATATAATTATATCTTATTCTAGTTTTTGTCAAAGCAAAACATTCCCTTGAAAAGTTTATGTTATAAAAATTGAGCTTATGAATATTCATGATGTCATTATTTCTTACATGAATACAGAACAGGGAAAGGGTTAAGCACCTTGGCAGTTTATGTGATGAGATTTGATCTCATTGCTCATAGAAAATACTGAGACCAATTTTCAACTTGATAGGGGAGTTTGTGATGCTTTATAGTTTGTCTAAGCTTTTGTTCATCCTTGTAAGCTAGCTTTAATTGCTTAGCAATAAAGTGCTTGACAACAAATCTTGATATCAAGTTCAATCCCTGGTGACACCTGTCTAGTAATGTTCTCTAGGGAAAAGCCATGGAGTCGCTTACACCTTAATCCATTGCCTTATTGGCTATATTTAGACTCAACCTCTTTGAATAAATCTACCGAAAAGTAGCATTTACTACAGAAAAGGGAAAACTTAAAATTATGCAGTTTTGAAACCATTGTGATAAATAGAGCATTTTGCTCCTATGGAGCAAATGGCATTATGCTCTGTTTATCACAATGGTTTCAGAAAGTTTCTGAATTCAATATGAGAGAATGGGTTAAACACAATTTGAATGTTTGTATCAAATAGTCCATAATATGATAAGGGATTAAACTTTCTAAATCTTATTTATGGCATTTTGACATATTTGATATAATATTCTCATGAACTGTGCAGTTTTGTAACCATAGCAACCATTATGTTGTCAACCTTAGAATGCTCATTTAAACTTACTGTAGAAAAGGCGATAAATGAAGAAGCCATTTTCTGATAAGATAAATTGGAAAGTGAATTTGATTGAAACTGCAATGAAGAACGCAGAAACTTAACTTGCAATGTGGCTTCATAATTACCTTTTATTGAATTAACCCTTTCTGTGTGGGAAACGAGTCATTGCTGTTCTTTGCAAACAGAGTAGACCCAGATGAGAGGTCTCCTAGCCAGAGGAGCCCACTCATTAGGGTCTGCACTGTTTGTCATGTTACACTTTTCTTTTGAAAATACCTAGATATTCATGGTTAGGCTTGACACTGCATTTGAAATTTCAGAGATGATCGGGTTAAGCATTTTAACAATTGTAATCTGCAGATTTTATCATCTCCTTTAATGTTCAAAGTATAAATATACTTAACCTGTTCCTTCATATATACACCATTTTTACGCCATTGAAAACAGAATAAACCAAGATCAGACTGCTCTTACAGGAAATGTCCGATCAGGGTCTGCTCTGTATACTTATGAAATATATATCGATTTTCCAGGGTCTGCCATGCATGGACAAACTTTCCAGATATTCAGATGCCGTTATAAAAAGAAACATCAAATTAATATTCATGGTGTCATTATTTCCTTATATGAATTTAGGGAAAACTTGAAAAAATCCTTCCCAAAACCAGCAGTTCAGTTTGACCCTCTACCAAAATTGCTAAAACCAAAATGATGTGCATAAAACTTGGCTGCCAGGGGCTAAATTTCCTTATGTAACTATATGGAAAACTTTAAAAAAGCTTCTTCTCCATAATTAACAGTCCAATTTAAATGGCATTTGGTTGGATAAGTCCCCTGTTGACTTAATCAAAATAGCTAAAACCATGTTGTTATCTGAAAAAAACATTGTTGCCAGGGATGGGGCTAATTTCCAAATATGACTATAGCGAAAACTTAAAAAAATCTTCTTCTTCAAAACTGGTGGTCCAGTTTGAATAGTATTTTGTAGCAATAGTCCTCTGGCGACAATACTGAGAATTAATTATGATTACCATGCATTTAAAATGCCAAATTGAATAGTCTTCAGTTGAAAAAATTAAAATGACTAAGGCCGTCTTATCTTCATTTTTCGGAGATTGACGTGACTAGTTAGTGCTACAATTTTCAGGTTAGCAATATAATGGTCATCATGGCCCTTTTGTTTGGTATTGGCAGAATCTATGGAGTCAGATCTATTAGGATTTCATAAGCAAAGTAACAGAGTATAAGAGCCATCTGATCTGGATCTACTCAATGTAGAAAGGCATGATAAACCCTTTAGTCCACAGAGACATCTTTTGATATTTTTGCAAACAGAGTAGACCGAGATCAGACGGCTCGTGTAGGTGCTATCTGATTAAGGGTCTGTTCTAATTTCCTATTGAATATCTTGAATCTTTGTATTATTGTATTAGTTTGCATAGCTAAGCATATTCACTTGTTCACAGTATGAAATAATTAATACAAATTCATTGAGTAAAGATTTAACCCATTCCCTCCTACTGACGCCACTGTAAAAGTCATTTTTAGCTCACCTGAGCCAAAGGCTCAGGTGAGTTATTGTGACCGCGATCCGTCCGTCGTCCGGCGTCCGGTGTCCGGCGTCCGGTGTCCGGCGTCCGGCGTCCGGCCACATTTTCAAACGACATCTCCTCTGAAACTACTGACCCGATTTTAACCAAATTTTGTCAGAAGCATCAGTGGTTAGGGGGAACGAAATATTGTTTACATTATGACCCCCGGGCCAAAAATGGCCCTGCCCTAGGGCTTATCAGTTTGTCATAGGAAAATCTTTAAAAATCTTCTTCTCTGAAACTGTAAGGCCTAGACTTTTGATATTTGGCATGTAGCATGATTTTATGGTCCTCTACAAAGATTGTTCAAATTATGACCCCCGGGCCAAAAATGGCCCCGCCCAAGGGCTTATCAGTTTTTCATAGGAAATCTTTAAAAATCTTCTTCTCTGAAACTGTAAGGCATAGACCTTTGATATTTGGTATGTTTCATGAACTTATGGTCCTCTACAAAGATTGTTCAAATTATGATCCCCGGGCCAAAAATGGCCCCGCCCAAGGGCTTATCAGTTTTTCATAGGAAAATCTTTAAAAACCTTCTCTGAAACTGTAAGGCCTAGACCTTTGATATTTGGTATGTAGCATGATCTTATGGTCCCCTACAAAGATTGTTCAAATTATGACCCCCGGGCCAAAAATGGCCCCGCCCTAGGGCTTATCAGTTTTTCATAGGAAAATCTTTAAAAATCTTCTTCTCTGAAACTGTAAGGCCTAGACCTTTGATATTTGGCATGTAGCATGGTCTAATGGTCCTCTACAAAGATTGTTCAAATTATGACCCTGGACCGAAAATGGCCCCGCCCAAGGGCTTATCAGTTTTTCATAAGAAAATCTTTAAAAATCTTTTTGTCTGAAACTGTTAGGCCTATACCTTTGATATTTGGAATGTAGCATGATGTAATGGTTCTCTACAAAGATTGTTCAAATTATGACCCCTGGGCCAATATGGCCCGCCCAAGGGCTTATCAGTTTTTCATAGGAAAATCTTTAAAAATCTTCTGAAACTGTAAGGCCTAGACCTTTGATGTTTGGTATGTAACATGATTTAATGGTCCTATACAAATATGTAGCTTGGCTTGTGGTCCTCTGCCAAGAATGTTCAACTTACGACCCTGGCCTCTGGGCAAAACTTGGCCCTGCCTTGGGGCTTATCAGTTTTTCATGGGGAAAAATATGAAATATTATTTTTCTCTGAAACCATTAGGCTTAGACCTTTAATTATTGGCATACTGCTTTGCCTTGTGGTTCTCTACCAATGTTGTACAAATGATGACTTCTTGGTCAAAAATGGCCCTGCCCCTTGGGTTATCTCAGGTGAGCGCTTCAGGGCCTCATGGCCCTCTTGTTTTGAAACCATTGTGATAAATAGAGAATTAATTTGATCCATAGGAGCAAAATGCTCTATTTATCACAATGGTTTCAAAACTACACAATTCTAAGATTTACCTTTTCTCTGGTAAATGTTCGTTTTCAGTAGATTTGTTCAAATAGCTAGGTTGGGTCTAAAAATAGTCTAGAAGGGAAGGGGTTAATCTTGATCAGATTCCAGACCGCTCTGCACTCGATCAATTTCCAGTGTGATGCTCTGAAGTTTATATTTATAAATTTAAACCTTTGAATGCTGATTGTCAAAAGTGGAATATTCAATTTTTGTTCTAAAGAGGAGTCCTTAACTCTTTGCATGCTAAGTAATTTTTCGTCTGCAACAATTGTCGTCTGCTTCAATTCTTAAATTAAACTTTCTCTCATTTTTTTGCAAAATGGTCAAGATGACAAACAGTTTGGATCCTGATGAGACGCCTCATTATGCAGCGTCTCATCTGGATCCAAACTGTTTGCATAGGTAATGACAATTTCGCCGCTAGCGTGCAAAGAGTTAAATTATGAAAGGATTAAATTTGGAATGACAAACAATGCAGACCCTCATCAGAGAGATTCTTCTGGAGTCTTCTAATCTGGATCCACCTATACTGTTTGTAAATGTCTTTGTAATTGTGTCCCACGTTCAGTTGTTTATTGTAGTTCCAATATTCTTTGAAATTCTGCAGATAACATTTTACCGAGCGTACACGACAACGTCAGTCACGGAAAGGATAGCGTGGTAATTGTCTACGTTTTCTTTATGATTACAATCTTTGCCACCATCTTTTTGTCAGCATTTACATGTGAAAGTGGCAGATGATGGAGAAAACAGACTAGGTCTAGTATATGACAATGTATTAGCCCTTGCCATGCTAAGCATAACATTATTGCATTTCGAGGGCTTGGTGCAAAACTGTTCTAACTCCTTCACTTTGTGAAGGAGTTAGAATAGTTTTGCACCAAGCCCTCGATTTGCAAATAGCTTGGATCCAAACGAAAGGTTTAGTTATTTAGCATCTCATCAGAATCTAAGTTTTTTGACACTGCCAGTATTTGCTTAACCCCTTTAATCCGTGAATATTCATGTTAGAACTAATGATATCATACATATTGATTAGCTGTATTTTTGTGTCACCTGCCGAGAGGCAGTGTGTCACTTAGGGATCACTTTTCTGTTTGTCCATCTGTCTGTCCGTTCGTCCATCTGTCCATCTGTCTGTCTGTCTGTCTGTCACACTTTATTTTTTTTGGCTGTCAATTTTTAACTAACCATTATAGAGCTTTCAAACTAAATGTGTCTTCCTCTCATTGAGGACCATTGATGTAACTAAGGTCCATCACTCTGCATGCAATACATTTTGAGTTATTCCCCTTTGTTCTGATTTCACTCCAGCATATTAACAGAGTTTTTGTGTCAGCTGCGAGCAGGTGATACATGTGTTCCTCCGAACACTCTTGTTATAATATTAAACCAAGATGGAACATGTAGAATCAGATCTACATTATATTATAAGCAGACAGAGCAGACCCAGACCAGACAGTACCTACAGAAGCTATCTGATCTGAGTATGTATACAGTAGAACCCCTCTATGGCGACCATTTAATTAATATAATTATAGGTCTTTAACCGCAGGTGGTTGCTTCATGCAGGACAAAAGTTATGCAAAAAGCTCCTACAGGAGCTTTTTGCATAACTTTTATCCTGCATTTAGCTGTCCACCTGCCCTTATAATCCAGAATTAGACAAGTTGGTGGTCGTATTAAGAGGGGTTTTACTGTACTCTATTTGCAAGCATGTAGAAAAGTGTATGTATGGTAAAGGGTTAAAAGCCAGAAAGAATTTGAAGTAAATGAAAGTTGTACACGTTTGGAAATGAAGCAGGTCATTTTTTACAGCGGGATAAAGGTGAGTTCCCCTGGATCAAGGACACTACAAAATATTTGTCTGGCATATTACATTATTATTTGGCGAGAGATTGTTGTATTAACCCTTTAGCCGATAAAGATGCATTTTGAGGCCTTTGTGAACAGAGTAGACCCAGATCAGACAGCTCCTGTTTGGAATTATATAGATCTGATTGTATAGTTTCTGCCATAGTCAGACAAATTCTGTATTTTTATTTCATTATAAAAAGTCATCAAATTAATATTAATGATGTCATTATTTCTAAACTAACATAAATAGTCATTAGATAAATTAAAGGTTAACACTTCATGAATATTAACATAATTTTTATAAGATAATTTTTCAAGGGTTTTTTGTTGGCTAATACAAAACTGGAATAATTGAAATTTCATCAGAAAAGGGAATTATTCCATGATATTAAATGGTTGCTGAAATTTAATTACAAAGACTGCAGACCTTGGTCAGATGGCTCTTCTAGGAGCCATTTGATCTGTACCCACACTACTGATTGGTAAAATTTGGTAATAAATTTGCTGAAAAGAAATTAAAAGGCGAATTGTGCAGAGCCAGATCAGAAGCCTTCTTGTCTGGGTCTACACTGTTTGCAAATACCAGTTATTTCCTATCTCACATTCCCTGTTCAGTATATAATCAAGTAAGAAATAATGACATCATAAATAGTTACTGATTTTTTATGGCATAATGTATGCAGGAATTTTCGGGTATCGGTAGAAACTGTTGAGTCATATCTGTGTATCTGTTTTAATGTCATAAGCAAACAGAGCAGATCCTGATCAGACAACTCCTATAGGAGCCGTATGATCTGGGGGTACTCTGTCTTCAAAGATATGTGAAAAGGCTTTTATCTGAAGGAAAGGGATAAAACATCAGCAATGACAAACATTATTAGAATAATTTGTTCTTTTTTACCCCCATCCCTTACTCTGTAATCCCCTAACACAGGATCTTTGTATAGTCCTAACACTCCCTTGGCCATTTATGGGGCTTGTTATGCACTAAATTATTTGTACAATTGACATGTTACACCTTTTTTTCATGGGCACATTATAATCAGAGTCATTCAGGCTTTATAATGGTCTGAATTTGACACAGTTGTGTGAAACTTTGATTGACGTGTGTAATTATGTTATTCAATTATCCCAAACCCTTACTCCATAAATACACCTTTATACACCTTTGCAAACAGAGTAGACCCTTTGCTCTGTTTGTTTATGGAATAACACAGATCTTATTCTAAAGGTTTTGCTTTGGTTGAAATTTCATGTACTACTATGCCATTTTAAATCAAGTCTAAATAATATTCATGATGTCATGATGTTAAACCTGCTTCAAAACTGTTGTCTACTAAATAAAAGCTGCTTGTCTGTTTCATTGAGAGAAAAAGACAACGTTTAGCCAATATTCAAACAGGTTTGATCTTGATGACATGCTATAGTTTTTTTTTTGTTTAAACTTCTTTAAGCAAGATGCAGCAATCGTCCTTTGCGACAATCCTCAGTCAAGTTTTCCTCTGTCTCATCGGAAAAATATGGCCAGAGTATTTTACAGGTTAGATCTTGATGGAACACAGAAATACTTGACATACATCTCTCAAATAGTTTGCATAGATAAGTACTTGCCACCAGCAGGCAAAGAGACGAAAGGGGTACATTAACCTGAGAGCATCATGTGATTGACAGGTAACTGCCAAGTAATTAGTTCAGAAAATATTTACTCTCTCATGTATTGTAATCCTGTTATAAAACCACTGTCACCCATGTGAAATAATTGCCTTTTTACAGCCCCATGGTACTCTCCCTAATAAACACCCTCACTCCTATAAATGCCCATATTAGTTGCAAATCCTGAATTTGAGTTTGTATCATTACATGTATTTGCAAATCCTCTCCATAAGTCCATAATGTTGACATATCTTCTTTAAGAGTCCATATTGTTTGCACATCCACTCTACAATCAGTCCATATTGTCAGCAGATCTTCTCTATGAGTCCATATTGTTGGCACATCCACTCTATAAATCAGTCCATATTGTCGGCAAATCCACTCTGTGAGTATATTTTGGCAAACTCGCTCTATAATCAATCCATATAGTCGGCAAACCCTCTCTATGAGTCCATATTGTTGGCAGACCCTCTATTTTAATTTATTGCATTACTGGTATTTGCAAATCCTTTGAGTCCATATTCTTGACAAATTCTTTCTATGAGTCCATACTCTTGGCAAATCCTCTCAACAAATCCCATATTTTTTGCAAATTCTCTCCATGAGTCCATACTCTTGGCTAATCCTCTCACCAAGTCCCATATTATTGGCAAATCCTCCCTGAGTCCACATGGTTGGCAAACCATCTGAGTCCATGTTGTTTGCAAATCCTCTATTTAAAGGCCATATTGTTAACAATTCCTGGATTAGAGCTAGGGCTGCAACGATACGCCCATGTAGCGAATACGTATCACGATACAGTATAACGAATACGAATAGATATTCACGAATACGAATACAGTTACATAAACATGCTATGGCATAAGCTAATAAGAGTTACTTAAGCCAAAGCATGTCCAGACTGAGTTCATATTTAGGATTAGGAATCTTTAAGCTTATAATGAAAATGCTACTGGACATATGCTGATAAGCAAGGGAAAAATATGAGTTTAGAATTTTAATTGGCAAAGTCACATAAACTAGAAACACTCGATAGAAACTTGTTCAAAAGTAAACTGGTCCAGTCCTATTGTAGTCTTTAGGCAATATGCATAAAAATAATACTAATTCAAATTCAAGCACCTTTCAAGCACCATCAAAATACAGCGAATTACACTGTATCTAATTGAATATAGTCTGCTGGTTTCGTCCATTTCTGGTGAATCGTGAACGAACTCAAATAAATTTGGTCAATAAATTTTGGGTACGTTCAGACATTGGGGCGCTCCGGTAACTAACCGCTAGAGCCAACAACTGGCAGTATTACTTCATTTCGTGGTGGCACACTTTACAAACAGTGATTTCATTGTTGGTTTTTTCTTCTGATCCCGTCAGAAACCCTAAATGATTCCAGACGGCGCTTTTATATTTGGTTCGAGTCTGAAAATCTCTTTCGGCCCCGACATTGTTATGAAACAACAGCTTGCGGTTGTCGTAAAAACTAAGAATTAGTCCTATCAAAACAAACTTGTTTTCGGTAATTGTTTCGTGTATTTGAACCATTTGACTACCTTTCTGCAAAAAGTGAATGCAAGAGTACAATTATTAAGCCTGTTGAATCCAACAGGACCAACACCCAGTGTCGTGATTTGTAAACATAAGAAGTCATCAAGAGTCATCTCCCTTGGTCTCACTGCAAAAAGACGTTCACAGCTGGAATGTTTTGCTCAGATTTCAATTATTTCTGGCGAAACTATGTTGTTTTTCTTTTAATTTTGTTAATTTCCTATATGTCTAATTGTATTCGTCAATATTCGGTTCTTTGGGTAGCGAATATGATACACTCACCGCCAGAAACGATATTCGAATAATTCGAATACATTAGTGTATCATGACAGCCCTAATTAGAGCTCATATTGGCAAGTCTTTTATTTGAATCCACACTGTATGCAAATTTTATATTGCATATCGTATTGTTTGCAAGCCCTCTGAGTCAGTATTGTTGGCAAATCTTCTCTTTTAATATTAGTCCATTTAATTGTTAGAAAATACATATCGTTGACATATATCCTTTTGTTTTAGACTATTATATTTTTTGTTAGCAAATTTCTGCTATAGGATGATGATAAGAAATCAACATTAAACATTTATGCTTGCAGCTGCTATGAAAAATCAAGAGATAAGTGTTGCATTTAGCATGTTATGTGCAATCAGATATTCAACCTGACAATTGGAATGTATACAGAACATAAAAATGCCAAACCTGTTGGGAAAGAACTTAATATGAGCTGTGAAACAAGAATAGAGTGGAAATGCTGTATGCCACTACCCCTTTGCCTGTTCTTTATATTGTCCATATTTCAATAGCTACTGAATATTCATGGACA
This sequence comes from Azorinus chamasolen, assembly GCA_963576725.1. Taxonomy (NCBI): domain Eukaryota; kingdom Metazoa; phylum Mollusca; class Bivalvia; order Cardiida; family Solecurtidae; genus Azorinus; species Azorinus chamasolen. Next base: position 36,802,889 of record OY755244.1, read on the forward strand.
AAATAGTTATAAAGAAATATGGAAGGAGGAACATTGTAACCATTTTAGAAAGTAAAGAAACAGATCTATCAAATTCTATTAGCAAACAGAGCAGTTTCTGAGCAGATGGTTCTTACAGGAGCCAGCTGATCTGTGTCTACTGTGTTTGCAAATGCGTGAAAAGGTGTTTACATAAGGAAATGGCTATTTAATCCTTTCCCTGTTCAATACTCTTTAAATGATGACATCATGCATATTTATTAGCTGAATTTTTATATTGTAAATTTTTCAAGGAAATGTTTTGCCTCGACAGAGATCCAGTGTTGCAGCCAGGATTTTAATAAGGGGGGCGATTTTCTCCCCTCCCTTTGAAAATTAGTGGGGATTTGTACAAAATAGGGGGATTTTTAATTCACACCAATATCATTGCATCTCTAGCGCAATGAATTCGATACAGTCGATTTTGCCGCTTTCTACATAATTATACTCTGTCTCTGACTCGTAGAAGCTGAATAACTCGGTTCAGTATTTTTGACACTTGACTTTGGGTCGATTTTGGTTATAGGAAGCGTACCTACCCCTAGGTAGTCGCAGAATTCTCTTTTATATATTATTTGACGATTTTTACAGCAGACACACGTCTTTACTGTTTTCATTTGATTTTACTATTTATAGAACATAGGTTATGGGCATGGACTAAAAGGCGGACCGGGACAAGCAAACATTACTTTACTCCATGAGCTATTAATTATCTGTTGTGAGTGGTGTACCTATACATGACAGTTTAGAAACATCCGGTTCAGAATCGATATGAAAGCTGTACTCGCTTCAAAACTGTTTCGACAGCCTGAGGGAGGGAATGTTTTAGCAAAGTGGCTCTAATATTGAAATTTAGGTGCGCGACTAGGCGCCCACTCCAGTGAAAAAATGGGAAGATATTTCAGAAAAAGGAGGGAATCGCGCGATCGCGTTTCCTGGCTGCAACACTGAGAACCGCGCGATCGTGTGTCCTGGCTGCAACATTGGAGCTCACAACAAATTTAGCAAACAGAGCAGACCCTGATTAGACGGTTCCTGTAATATCTGTCTGATCTGTGTTTACTCTGTTTGCAAATGGGTGAAAATGCATATATAAGAGGGAAAGGGTGAATATTTATTTATTTCAAGGAAACTTTTGATAAAATTTGTAGAATCAGATCTATATGATGTCAAAAGCAAACAGAACAGACCCTTATCGACTGAATTTGCACTATGTTGGTAACTGAAAACAAATCTAATGGCTAATATCTAGTGCAGTCACCCTGATCAAACTGCTCCATAGATCAGGAGTAGTTTTATCTGGGTCTGCACTGACTGTTGGAGTTTGTCTGGGGGAATATCCAGGAGAACACGGTACAGTAGAACCTACTGTCAAAAAAAGGTCTAATTATGGGTCTTGTCAGGCAGGTGGTTACTAGCTTAACCCTTTCCCTGTTCTATGTTTATTCCAAATTTCAATACCTACTGAATATTCATGGACGAAATAGTTACAATGAAATATGAAAGGTGGAAAATTGTAGCCATTTTAGAAGGTGAAGAAACAGATCTTTCAAATTCCATTAGCAAAAGAGCAGAACCTGATCAGACGACTCCTATAGGAGCCATCTGATCTGAGTCTTCTCTATTTACAAATGAGTGAAGATGCATTTATATGAAGGAAAAGGCTAATGCAGGACAAAAGTAATGCAGAAAGCTCCTATTGGAGCTTTCTGCATTACTTTTGCCCTACATTAAACAACCACCTGCTTTTTAAGATGTCTATGTTCAATAAATGAATGGCTGCTCAAGACAGTACCTACTGTATAGGGTTTTTATCCCACTTTATCCTGCAGATTGTGACATATTATCTGCTCTGTAGTAAAAGTTACCCTAATTATTGCAATTATTCAGACAGAAATACTTAGGCTTATAGTGCAGACCAAGATCAGTCTGCTCCTGAAAGAGTTGTTTGATCAGGGTCTACATTATTTGCTGCTATGCCAGTCTTATTTAAAGTTATAAAAAAAAGTGCTAAATAGTCTTATTTAACTTTATCAAAATGTTGCCAAATTGACTTAAACTAGTGCAGAGGGGAGACTGGGTGTTGAAATACTTAGGGTAATTAGCCCTTTCAGTGCAGTAAAACAGGTCACTATTGTCTTTTGCAAACAGTGTAGACCCAGATGAGAGGGCTCCTAAAACAGCCCTCTCATCAGGGTCTGCACTGTTTGTCATGTTACACTTTTCTACAAAAATATTACTGAATATTAACAAGATTGACCTGTTTTAATTGTAACAATTAAGCATTGAAAGGGTTAACTCTTTGGATGCTAAGTATTTTTTCGTCTGCAACAATTGTTGTCTGCTTCAATTCTTAAAATCATTTGCAAAAATATGGTCTAATTAAGTGTCAAACAATTTGGATCCTGATAAGAAATCACATAATGCAGCAGTTCATCTGGGACCAAACTGTTTGCATAGGTTTCGCCAGTTAGCCTGCAAAGAGTTATTTACACACCTGACTGAAGCTGAAGTCCAGTCTAATTAGGTATTGCATGGTGGCAATCCATTTTGCAGTCTGCGAGTTTTTATCCATTTTATTCCCAAGTGAAGCCTAATGAGTTTTCACATTGGTTTCTCTTAACCCTTTACTTCATGAATATTCATTAAGAAATAAATGATGTCATGAATATTAATCATTTTTTAGCCGGATTTTTTAGAAAAATCTCAGCTTATATTTTGGCGAAAACTGGGCGGGTGGGTGGACGGGCGGCGTGCCGTCGTTAACAAAACTTTAACATTGCTTATATCTTCTGAATTACTTAAGCTAGACCATTCATATTTGGTATGCAGATAGCTTGGGTGAAGGCCTTTCACTTGAAACAAGGATACATAAAATCAGGTCAAGGTCAGGGTCACTATTTCCAAAACTTTGCCGTCGTTAACAAAACTTTAACATTGCTTATAACTTCTGAATTACTTAAGCTAGACCATTCATATTTGGTATACAAGGATGAAATCAGGTCACGGTCAAGGTCACTGTTTCCAAACTTTGCCGTTTTTTACAAACTTTAACATTGCTATAACTTTTGAACTACAAATGCTAGGCAATTCAAATTTGGCATACAGATAGCTTGTGTAAAGACCTTTCACTTGATACATGAAATCAGGTCAAGGTCACTATTTCCAAAACTTTGCCGTCATTAACAATACTTTAACATTGCTTATAACTTCTGAAATACTTAAGCTAGACCATTCATATTTGGTATGTAGATAGCTTGGGTGAAAGCCTTTCACATGATACAAGGTACCTGAAATCAGGTCAAGGTCAAGGTCACTATTTCGAACATTATGCCGTTTTAACAAACTTTAACATTGCTCTAACTTCTGAACTACAAATGCTAGGCAATTCATCATATATAAATGGCTTTGTCAAAGGCTTTTCAGTTGATATAAAGATATTTGAAATGAGGTCAAGGTCAAGGTCACTATTTTGACAAGTTGGCCATCATTGAAAAACTTCAACATTTTTTTCTTAACTGCTGAACCGCATATGCTAGACAAGTCAGATATGGTATGGAGATAACTTTGGTGAAGGCCTTTGAGTTGATACAAGGATACACGAAATTGGGTCAAGGTCAAGGTCACTATTTTGAAAACTAGACTGCTTTTAACAATCTTTAACATTTTGCTATAACTTCTGATCAACGAGTGCTAGGCAATTCACCTTTGGTATTCAGATAGCTTTGGTATTGAGGACCTTACGGATGACAAAAAGATACCTGAAAGCAGGTCAAGGTCACTTTTTTGAAACATTGGCTGTCATTAAAATGTTGTTATAGCTTCTGAACTACATGGGCTAGACAATTTATATTTGGTATGCAGATAGCTTGGGTAAAGGCCTTTCAGTTGAGACAAGGATTCATGAAATTGAGTCAAGGTCAACACAAAAAAATTCGGCTTTAATGCGGTTACCGCATTTTTTGCTTGTTATAATGGTAAATGAGCACAAGGAATTTTGGCCAAGATCTGTTTCTACTCTGTGTGCAAAGGTGTAAAAGGTGTATTTATGGAGTAGGGATTAATCCTTTCCTCAGTAGGCTATTTTTAGATCCATCCACTTTTAATAAATCTACTGAATAGGAGCATTAATTAACGAGAGAAAAGGATTTTTTTTTAGAATTTTGTAGTTTGAAACCATTTATCTATTCATCACAATGGTTTCAGAAAGTGACTTTTACAGAGTAGTCAAAAGGCGTCTATATGAGGGAAGGGGTTAAAGAAACATTTTCACACATTTGCATACAGAGTAGACTCCGGGAGATGTGAAAAGGTGTTTATATGAAGGAAAGGGTTAACCCTTTTAATGCTGAATGTTCAACATGGAATCACCAATCACTGTTTAATGATTAGATTCCATTCAGTTTGAAGGGATTAAACTTGTTAGAGGATTTTGAACAACAAACAACCAGATCAGAAGACTGATTTTGGTCTACACTGTTTTGCAAATTTCCGACATTCAAAGCATTAACCCATTCCCTCCTAGGCTATTTTAGACCCAACCTCTTTGAATAATTCTACTGAAAAGGAGCATTTACTAGAAAAAAAGGAAATTTTTAGAATTGTGTAATTTTGGAACCATTGTGATACATAGAGCATTTGCTCCCATGGAGCAAATGTTCTATTTATCACAATGGTTTCAAGAAGTGACTTTTGCAGAGGCGTCAAAGGCATCAATATGAGGGAAACGGTTAATGGTGGAATTTTCTTGTCCTCAATTTAACAAACTCTGACAGTGATGCAGCATGTTCTATAGATGACAAATTGTTAACCTGGGACTGGATTATAATGGAAGACAGCGTGAATTGTGAAATTTCCCCATGTCTGAATGGAATGAACTGATTAAATTTATTACTTGTGTAGCAGTGTTAATTAGACATCATAACATGTGGGTATTAACACTTAGCCTGTCGAATAATTAAAATTGGCTCCTCCTTTACTGAATATTAATTAGAACAAAATATTGTATTCAAATTTGTTATTGAAGAAAAATGGTGTTTCTGACAAACAGTGCAGATCCTGATCAGAGGATTCCCCAGGAGCCCTTAGATCAGGATAAGGTCTTGTATACTCCTCGGTTTCCGCATTTTAAGGGTTAATGAGATAGCATAAAGATGATAGAATTTCCGTTGCTGTATATTTTATTCAAAATTTATATAGAATACCCTAATTACCCTACGTATCAGGACAGACAGACTTAGGCAATTAGTGTAGACCATGATCAAATGGCTCCTACAGGAGCTCCTACAGGAGCCATTTGATCAGGGTCTACACTATTTGCTGCTATGACAGTTGATTTTAAAGTTATCAAAATGGTATCAAATTTAACTTTTCAGCAGTACAAACTGGGACGAGGGGAGAGTGGGTGTATTAATACTTAAGGATAATTATGGCAGTATTACTTGGGCAAAGATTACAGACCTTAATTACTCTTAAGTCTTCATATTAATTCAGACATCCATTTTCCCCAATCTGTCGGTTTATACATCAAAATAAGTTGGTTTGAAATCATTTTTGCAACTGTAAACCCATTACCAGATAGCAACACCTTTTCTCACCTTTACAAACAGAGTAGATCCAGATCAGGTGGCTCATGTAGGAGTCGTTTGATTAGGCTTTGCTCTTTATCATAGAAATGTAGTAGATCTGATTTTACAGTTTCCGTCATGGTCAATTAATAATGCCTTTATTCTTTGGCCACTTTAAAAATTTAGTCAATGAAATTATTCATGAAGTCATGAATTCTTGTTTAACCCATTACCTCATAGGCTATTTTTAGATCTAACCACTTTGAATAAATCTACTGAAAAGGAGCATGAGAAATTTTTGTAGTTTGAAACATAATAGAAAATGCTCTATTTATGACAATGGTTTCAACAGGTGACTTTTGCAGAGGCGTCAATATGAGGGAATGGGTTAACAGTATTTCAGTCATATCACTGACATCCAGCTAAATTACGGGTGGAGGAAGACGCAGGAGATTCTTCTGCACATGTAACACAGCTGTGTTCCATGCAGAAGAACACCCTGGTAGAACCAACAACCTACCGCAAGTCAGCTGCAGGAGGGCTTCCTGACGCCCAAGCAGGGATTGGAACCTTAGATTGATGTAGTAGCAACTTATTAAGACCCCACAAAGCCATGATCAATCTACGTCATTAGCATTCATGAGACTAAATCAATTTTTTTGGCACCGGAGGTGATGGGGAATGTTATAGATGTATCCAAAATTTTTACATACCTTTTTAACTTTCACAGATAAAGACTTCATACTTGGTATATTTACTAATCTCATTTCAGCTACAACTTTTGAGTGGAGCCATATCAAAGTCAAGGTCCAAATTCAAGGTAACAAGTCATTTTTATACGCCCACCTAATAAAGGTGGTCGTATATTGTCGTGGCCCTGTCCGTCCGTCCGTCCGTTCGTTCGTTCGTCCGTCAACATTTTGTTTGTCCGCCGTTTCCTGGGAAAACTATTAGACAGATATTAATGAAACTTCACACAAATGTTTAATGCATCAAGATCTGAAGCTGAGTTGATTCTGAGGTTCATTTGATTTTTCATTTCAGAGTTATGGCCCTTGTCCTTAAAAAATATGCAAATAGTTTGTCCGCTGTTTTCTGGGAAAACTGTTTGACAGATATTTTTGAAACTTCATACACATGTTTAATGCATCTAGACCTAAAGCTAAGTCGAGTCATAGGATCATTTGATTAAATGTTTCGGAGTTATGGCCCTTGCACTTAAAAAAATAATGCAAATCTATGCAAATATGAGGATGGCCATAACTTTTTCATTTAAAATGATATTTGCTTCAATTTTTTTATATGGTTAAATCTTAATGTGAATTTTCACATATATTGCGGGGGTTTTGATATGTCATTTTATTCTAATGTTATGGTCCTTGAACTTTGTGTGTTTGTTGCTTTGTTAGTCGGTAAATTTTTAGTTTGTCGGTTGATATAAATGAAACTTAACACAAATGTTTTAAGCAACAAAATTTGAAGCTGAGTTTATTTTGAGGTTCATTCAGTTTGTCTTTACAGAGTTATGGCCATTGCACTTTACAAAAATCTGCAAAAATGAGGATTAGCTGTAACTTTTTTATTTAATAAGATATTCACTTCATTTTTTAAAAAAATAGTACCACCTTAATATGGAAATCAAGATCTGAAGCACAGATTAGAAAATGTCAACACTTATAAGGCATGTTGAATTGGAGAAAGTTTGCAAGTGGGCGTATTATGTACCATATGCGGTACTCTTGTTATAAATCTTTAACTTTGGTCATAATCTTTGAATTATTGGAGATTGGGACGGCTTACTTGGCATGCATACTTATGTAATGAAGCTGCATCTTTTGAGTGGTTACATGTATGTTGTGAAGCTGCATCTTTTAAGTGGTTCCATGTCTGTTATGAAGTTGCATCTTTTAAGTGGTTCCATGTCTGTTAAGAAGTTGCATCTTTTAAGTGGTTCCATGTATGTTATGAAGTTGCATCTTTTAAGTGGTTCCATGTCTGTTATGAAGTTGCATCTTTTAAGTGGTTCCATGTATGTTATGAAGCTGCATCTTTTAAGTGGTTCCATGTATGTTATGAAGTTGCATCTTTTAAGTGGTTCCATGTCTGTTATGAAGCTGCATCTTTTAAGTGGTTCCATGTATGTTATGAAGCTGCATCTTTTAAGTGGTTCCATGTATGTTATGAAGCTGCATCTTTTAAGTGGTTCCATGTATGTTATGAAGTTGCATCTTTTAAGTGGTTCCATGTATGTTATGAAGCTGCATCTTTTAAGTGGTTCCATGTATGTTATGAAGCTGCATCTTTTAAGTGGTTCCATGTATGTTATGAAGTTGCATCTTTTAAGTCGTTCCATGTATGTTATGAAGCTGCATCTTTTAAGTGGTTCCATGTATCTTATGAAGCTGCATCTTTTAAGCGGTTCCATGTATGTTATGAAGTTGCATCTTTTAAGCGGTTCCATGTATGTTATGAAGCTGCATCTTTTAAGCGGTTCCATGTATGTTATGAAGCTGCATCTTTTAAGCGGTTCCATGTATGTTATGAAGTTGCATCTTTTAAGCGGTTCCATGTATGTTATGAAGCTGCATCTTTTAAGCGGTTCCATGTATGTTATGAAGTTGCATCTTTTAAGCGGTTCCATGTATGTTATGAAGCTGCATCTTTTAAGCGGTTCCATGTATGTTATGAAGTTGCATCTTTTAAGCGGTTCCATGTATGTTATGAAGCTGCATCTTTTAAGTGGTTCCATGTATGTTATGAAGCTGCATCTTTTAAGTGGTTCCATGTATGTTATGAAGCTGCATCTTTTAAGCGGTTCCATGTATGTTATGAAGCTGCATCTTTTAAGCGGTTCCATGTATGTTATGAAGCTGCATCTTTTAAGTGGTTCCATGTATGTTATGAAGCTGCATCTTTTAAGTGGTTCCATGTATGTTATGAAGCTGCATCTTTTAAGTGGTTCCATGTATGTTATATGTATGTTATGAAGCTGCATCTTTTAAGTGGTTCCATGTATGTTATGAAGCTGCATCTTTTAAGTGGTTCCATGTATGTTATGAAGCTGCATCTTTTAAGTGGTTCTATGTATGTTATGAAGCTGCATCTTTTAAGTGGTTCCATGTATGTTATGAAGCTGCATCTTTTAAGTGGTTCCATGTATCTTATGAAGCTGCATCTTTTAAGCGGTTCCATGTATGTTATGAAGCTGCATCTTTTAAGCGGTTCCATGTATGTTATGAAGCTGCATCTTTTAAGTGGTTCCATGTATGTTATGAAGCTGCATCTTTTAAGCGGTTCCATGTATGTTATGAAGTTGCATCTTTTAAGCGGTTCCATGTATGTTATGAAGCTGCATCTTTTAAGTGGTTCCATGTATGTTAAGTGACTGTCACTCTTTAACCCTTTTCTTTTTATAAACGCATTTTTATACTCCCAAACATTGATGTTGGGTGAGCATATAGTCGCCGCTTTGTCCGTGACACTTTTACAGAAATTGCCGATCGAAATATCAAAACCGCTTCGTAATTTTCTGTTATGTTGGGAAAGTGCAGAAACAACTCCGGGACACCATCATAGATTGACCGCTTCAGTGTTTTCCATTATGTCGGAAGTGAATGAAGTAAACAAAGTGTTGACCTTGGCCAAGGTTATAATTGATGGCCGGATAATCCTTTTAACTCCATTTATTGTTAAATGTGCAAAGATGAGGTGTTGGGAAGTTTGTCTGCACATTACTGAAAAAAAAAGATAACATCAAACAATATATTCACGCCCTTTCCTCACGCAAGTACCTCATGTTAGAAGATCAAGTGAAGTGTACATGTACATTTTTATTTTTGGATGTGTCAAATGTTTCTGCCTCACAGATGTTTTATTTTTATTTTCTGCCTGCAATTTACATGTACATGTTGTATTTTAAAAGGATAAAATACATCATCTGTTGGGTAAGACATTAAAGTACAAAAGAGTACTCAAAAGTTTGTCTGATCAAACAGAAAAATCCCCCAAAATATCCACCCCTTGATTAAGTGGTCACCACTTAAGCAGTCAATTTGGCAGCTTCCCTTGACTGACCGCTTAACACAGGTTAGACTGTATATATGGATGTGAAGGGTTCAAGTATATTTCCAGATAGTCTTCTTCTCTATAGCTCTGTAATAACCGATTCCCGCATATTGACGTCTTTTGACACTTCTGTAAAAGTCACTTTAAGAAATCATTGTGATAAATAGAGCACTTGTTCCACAGGAGCAAATGCTCTATTTATCACAATGGTTTCTAAACTATACAATTCTGAAAATCTCCTTTTCTCTAGTTAATGCTCCTTTTCGGTAGATTCAATCAAAGAGGTTGGATCTAAAAATAGCCTATGCGGGAATGGGTTAAGTACAGTAGAACTTGTCTATGGTGACCACATAAGTAATAAACATTGGGATCTGTACGAGCAGGTGGTTGTTTAATCCATCCCTCATATTGACGCCTTTTAACGGCTCTGTAAAAGTGTCACTTTTTGGAACCATTGTGATAAATAGAGCATTTTGCTCCATAGGAATAAATGTTCGATTTATTACAAAGGTTTAAAAACTACATAATTCTAAAATTTTCCTTTTCTCCAGTTAATTCTCCTTGTCCATAGGTTTATCAAAAAAGACTGGGTGTAAAAATAGTCTATGAGGTAGTAGGTTAAAGCTCCTCTAGTAGCTTTATGCATAATTTCCATCCAGCTACCACCTGTCTTACAAACCTACAATTAAGACTTATTTTAGATGCTTGCTTTAGACAGGTTTATACTGTATTGTGTTTATCATGCACTCTCTCACTAGCATCATAACTACTGCACTGAACAATGTTCACCATACTGAGTTCCATATCAGGAGATTGAGAGGTCAACATTACCAACAGTTGAATGCCTCATACCTGTGACACTATCTCACCAGCATCATAACTGTACTGAACAGTATTCAGCATACCTTGTTCCATAACAGGGAGATATGCAACATAACCAACAGTTGAGTGCCTCGTACCTGTGACACTATCTCACCAGCATCATAACTGTACTGTAACTGAGTTCCCTACCGTGGAGGTATGCAACATTACCAACAGTTGAATGTCTCATACCTGTGACACTATCTCACCAGCATCATAACTGTACTGTAACTGAGTTCCCTACTGTGGAGGTATGCAACATTACCAACAGTAGAATGTCTCATACCTGTGACACTATCTCACCAGCATCATAACAGTACTGTACTATGTTCACCATACTAAGTTCCATAACAGGGAGGCATGCAACATTACAAACTATTGAATGTCATACCTGTGACACTATCTCACCAGCATCATAACTGTACTGAACCATGTTCACCATACTATGTTCCATACCAAGGAGGTATGCAACATTACCAACAGTTGTAATTGCCTCATACCTGTGACACTATCTCACCAGCATCATAACTGTACTGAACAATGTTCACCATACTGTGTTCCCTACTGGGGAGGTATGTAACATTACCAACAGTTGTAATTGCCTCATACCTGTGACATTATCTCGGCAGCATCATAACTGTACTGTAACTGAGTTTCCTACCTGGGGAGGTATATGCAACATTACCAACAGTTGAGTGCCTCATACCTGTGACACTATCTCACCCAGCATCATAACTGTTCTACTAATTCCTAGTTTTAGTCAGCTATGATTCATATATGGTAATTGATTGTGCGGGTTCCACAACAGTAAACCACTGTGTAAGGAAACAATAGAATGAGTAACCTGAGCAGGAAACTTTTACCTTTAGATTGCTGGACATACATTCAGTGTCACGTGCAAACAGTGTAGACCCAGATCAGAGGGCTCCTAGAGGAGCCCTCTGATCAGGGTCTGCACTGTTTGTCATTCAAAATCCTGCACGGAGTAAGGTAAATGCTTTCATTTAATGTAGCTGAAAAGATTTTTGAAAGGCAAACTATTTTACAGACTCTAATCAGTTCCTTGAGGAATCCTCTGATACACAATTTGCAAATACCAGTGAACTCGTTTCTTCTGTTAAAATGGTTTACTTTGTAGGAATTAAGAATGATTCAGTTATTTTCTGTGCAAGGTTATTCTCATTACAATTCAATGTTCATTTTTTGTAGTTTTGTTTTTCAAAACATGATGACAGTATTATAAAGTTCAAATCCTGATGAGAAATTGAGTTTAATTAAAGTGTTAAACTTGAATCCAAACTATTATAGATTATTCTCACTTTCTGCAGAAATATACAATGATTAAATTCTCTGATTTGAAAAACATTATTTGAAAATGACATACTTACATACCTTGATTAATATTCTTGAAACAAATAATGATATCATGAATATTTATTAGCTAGATTTTTATAATTGCATGTGTGTTTTAGGAATGTTTTGTATTGGTAGAAACTGTAGAGTCAGATATAATTTATCTGTTATAATTTAAGGAAACAGAACAGGCCCTTCTTACAGTTTGTGCCATTGCTTAAATTTACATTGTTCATATACCCAGAGGTCCATTACATTGTTCATATATACCCAGAGGTCCATTACATTGTTCATATACCCAGAGGTATTACATTGTTCATAAACCCAGAGGTATTACATTGTTCATATACCCAGAGGTCCATTACATTGTTCATATACCCAGAGGTCCATTACATTGTTCATATACCCAGAGGTCCAGATAAGATGTTTGAATTTAAACATTTTCAAGAATTACTCCCTTTATTTCTCCACCAAAACCTATACTGTGACCACTCTTTAGAATTGTCCTATACTTTGACAACTCTTTAGAATCGTTTCGAAGAGACTATTCTAAAGAGTGGTCACAGTATAGGGTTTGGTGGAGAAATGACGATTAAAGTATTCGGGTATGCACCTTTATCTTTACCTCAATATATACCATTATAAAAATTATTATTAATGATGTCATTTTTTCTTGCATGAATATGGGTCACACCTTTACCTGTTAAATATTCATGTAAGAAATAATGACATGAATATTAATTTTACTAGCTGAATTTTTAATGTGGCAGATATGGGAGCCATCTGATCTAGGTCTACTCTGATGGAGCTCACTTATCCAGGTCTGCATCGTTTGCCATATTTTACAATTCATGGAAATATTCCCCTTACAGAATCAGCATGAGACAGACCAATATCAGATCTGGAAGGGTTCATTTGATAATTGAGCATTGTAAGGGTAAATGCCATATCCGGTAAGATTCATGTCTCTGTTTGGCAGAATGCCCTCACAGGTCTTGCCGGCTTGGCCCCATCGAGGATGATTGAAAATAAAATATCCCTTACCCTATGTTACAATGAAACTTTCTAAGCAATCCTCCTATTATTCTCGTGGTCTTTATATCTCATCTTTGGAAGAAATTGCAATTAAAGTAAAGAAAATTTCATTGTCTTATCAGATGTTGATTAAGTCTGTTTCAATATCTGGATCTCCTATTGTTTCGCTAATTTTCCCAACAGTGTGCTCTCAGTGCGATAAAAGTTAATGAAGGAGAGCTGAAAAATATGACGGCATTACATGCACCGAAGTCATTAATTCTCTGGTAGAGCCTTCACAAAGAAAAATATTGCCGAACCTTTTAGCGATGCAAAATGGATCCGGGGCATTGATGGGAGATTGCAGGCTGAATGTTAAATATGCATTGTTTTGAAATAGGCCAAGAAAGGAATGGACAGATAGAAAAGATCCTGTCATATGCCTCTAACCTCTGGCCTTGACTTTAATTTGCCTCATTAATCCTTTACTCTATAGATTATGCTTCTTAAATTTCAGCATCTTCGAAAACAGAGTAGATCCAGATCGAGGTGGCTTCTTTAGGATTTTTTATTTATGCCCAAAGGGTGGGCGATTTATAGTTTTTGCTCTGTATGTCAATCTGTCTGTCTGTTGTTTGGTTGGTTTGTCCCCAACTCTAAAGTTGGCGATAATTTTGTCACCATTGCATATTATATACTTCAAAGTTGGCATGCATGTGCAATTATGTAGGTGAACATTTTAATGGTTGACTTATTAAGGTCAATGTCATACGTCGAGGTCAAAGATCATATTGGGGGCATGGTGTTTCACAAACACATCTTGTTAAAATTTGAACACGTGCCTGTTTAGTTAACCCTTTACTCCATGTATGGCTGTATGAATATTAATGTGCTGAATATTCATAATGGCAAGAAAAGGTTTGGCTTTGGTAAGAACTTTTAAATCAGATCTATATGATTCAATTATCAAACTGAGCAGACCCTTATAAGATGGTTCTTAACCCTTTCAACCATAAATACACCTTCCTACGCCTCTAATAACCACTTCTAGAAACAATTGTGATAAATAGAGCATTAATTTTGCTCCTATGGAGCAAATGCTCTATTTATCACAATGGTTTCAAAACAACACAATTCTAGCATTTCCCTTTTCTCTAGTAAATGCTACTTTTCGGTAGATTTATTCAAAGAGGTTGGATCTAAAAATAGCCTATGAGGTAATGAGTTAAAGGAGTCCTCTGATCTGGGTTCTACTTGGTTTGCAAAAGCATTAAAATGTGTATTTATGGTGTAAAGGGTTAATATTACACACTTTACCTATCTTTTTTTGGCTTGAAGAAAAAATACGAGCTATTGTTGTAACTCCCGCATCTGCATTGTCGTTGATGTCCTCTGGAAACTTTAATGTTGGCTATTGCTTCTTTACTATTCATGCAAATCTTATTGTCTTATGTATTTCAGTATGAAAGGCGAAATATTGCTAGTAGATTTTGAATGACAAGCACTGCAGGCCTTGATCAGAGGTCTACACTGTTTGCCAATACCTGTACACTTGTTTCCCACATCCGAAGGGTTAATTGACCTCAAGGTCAGTTCATTTCTGCTGAAGTTGGGATGGTTAGGAGGCCACTTGTACTGACTAGGCTTCAGTTGTATTTGGTCATAGTTACAAAATATTTCAAAATATTCCCTGAAATTCATGACCAGATGTGAACGTAATTTGAGAGAAAAGATTCATTTGGTCTCTCTCTGTCAAAAATTATTTGTGCCATTGGCTTCATAAAAAAACCCATGGCCACAAATTCCTTAATGGTTTTACCAAAAAAATTTAAGCAATTTATTCTCAATAACTGCTGACCAAGTTTCAATAGGATTATGCATCATGTTTCTTGAGTTTTGTCAATCAAAATCAAAATTTGTTCAAAGGGACAATATTTATTTAAGAAATGCTTCTTGCAACTATAACAGGGTTGAGTTAATCCTTTCCTCCATGAATATTTATGTAAGAAATAACGATGTCATGAATGTTAATTAGATTAATTTGTTATTACAGCACATGAACACAGGAGTTTTTAGCCATGGCAGAAACTGCAGAATCATGTCTGTATCATAAGCAAACAGAGCAGACCCTGATCAGACGCCCGTCGGCTCCTATAGGAGCCATCTGATCTGGGTCTACTCTGTTTGCAAAGGCGTAGAAAAGAGTATTTATGGAGTGAAGGCAGGTACAGGTTACAGGAGGGGAATCAATAAGTCCCAGATTGTGTGGCTCGGTAGCTCAGTGGTTTAAAGAGTGCTGGCAGGGTAAGCCAGCGGCCCTAGGTTCGAGTCCTGGTCGGACCACAATCTTTTCACCAGTTATCCTGTTTACACAGCTATCAAAAGTCCACAAGCTAATGTGATTTGTCAAAGAAATAGCTGTAATGGGCAGGGTTTATTCTCCTTCTATGACTATAGTTTGTATATGTTTCTAAACTTCTCAGTCTGTATCAATTTTTGAAAAATTTGTCAGGCAGAACCAACGCTTCTTTCCTTCATTTGGTGGTGCTGAAACTTTGAGAAATGTCAGGTCTGCTCAGAATTGCAGTATAATTTGTTTGAAAATGACCCTTTTTGTGATCTTCTGTCTAAATATGTAACCTTATACTATTTTGTCTATGAATATTCAGTAGATGTTGAAGCTTGGACAAAATATAGAACTGGAAAAAGCATAACGAGGGATTGGTGCAAAACTATTGTAACTCCTTCACTTTGTGAAGGAGTTACAATAGTTTTGCACCAAGCCCTCGATAAGCAAACAAAGCAAACCCTGAATAGACTGCTACTAGAGGAACAGTCTGATCTAGGTCTACTCTGTTGCAAAGACATCAGAGATGCCTCTATCAGGTAAAGCCTTTAACCCTTTCCCTGTTCTATGTTTATTCCAAATTTCAATACCTACTGAATATTCATGGCAAAATAATTATAATGAAATACAGAAGGTGGAACATTGTAGCCATTTTAGAAAGTAAAGAAACAGATCTATCAAAGTCCATAAGCAAACAGAGCAGACCCTGATCAGACGGCTCCTAGAGGAGCCGTCTGATCTGGGTCTACTCTGTTTGCAAATGCGTGAAAACATGTTTATATGAGGGAAAGGGTTAAGTACCAACAATACAATTTTTAGGTTTTGCAGCTCATTTTGATTCAGGTGGGCAAAATAGAACTATCATGGATCTCTTGTACATGGTATCGGAATGGATAAAAATGCAATTAGAAAATTCCACAGACACCCATAAAAGAGAAAGTTTAATTGTAGATCTGTTATATTGATCGCATTCAATTCCCAGGTAGACCCTACAATTTTAATTTGATTTCAAGATGATTTGAGCATGTGTTGATCAACACATCTGATCAACGATTGTATCAAAGAGAACATGTCAGTTTCCGTATCTAAATTTGAAATTGTGCTTAGATTAATCCTTATCATGCCAAGTGTGTAATCTGACTAATATTTGCAAACAGTTTAGATCCAGATGGGGACATTTATATACATGGTGTTTAGCCGTTTGAATGTGGGAAACCAGTGCACTGTCGTTGCAGTGCAAACAGTGCAGACCCAGATCAGAGGGCTCCTGGAGGAGCCCTCTGATCAGGGTCTACACTGTTTGTCATTCAAAATCCTCTTGCAGTTTTGACCCTTTCATACCGTATGAACTCTACCAATAAACAATAATGGACTATTCCGCTCAGAAAAGTCAGCATTTAACACACACTAGTCAACTTGAAGGAATTAAACATTGCAGCAGGTTTAAGAATTTGAGCAAGCATTGTCATTTTTTACAGCAGGATAGAGGTTAAAACATTTACAAGTGCAAATTGGTGTGTGTGATTGTAACATTTGATAATTACAGCTTATCTGATCATTGGATTGAACTACTAATGTTTGTGGGATTTTCTATGTCAATTACCTAACGATTTCAGTTACTCATTATCCCATGCTGGAAAAATATTTGTCTGCTTAACTCTTTATTCTATAAAAACGCCTTTCTATACCTTTGCAAACAGTGTAGACCCTGACCAGAAAACTCTTGTAGAAGCTGTCTGATCAGGGTCTACACTGTTTGCTTGTGATATAATATAGATATAATTCTACACTTTCTGCCATGACCTCAATTCCCGTGCCTATCACAGGTGCCCTTCGCATGCTATGTCTCTACAACAAAAAATACATAATTTTTGTGTCACCTGCCGAGAGGCAGTGTGTCACTTAGGGATCACTTTCAGTCGTCTGTCTGTCTGTCACACTTTCTTTTTTTGGCTGTCATTTCTTAACTAATCATTATAGAGCTTTCAAATTTCATACATAGAACAAGCATGATGAGAGGAAGTATCATGCACAAGGGCCACAAATCTACCATCAATATTTTTTTAGTTATTCCCCTTTTTCATATTAACAATAAGTTTTTGTGTCAGCTGCGAGCAGGTGACACATGTGTTCCTCCCAACACTCTTGTCACACATGTCATAAGTATCTAAAACATACCAAATTATAGTTTCCTGACCCAAGCCAAAAAATATAATGAAAAAAAAATGGGTTTTTTTTTTCGCGAATACCCCTGCACTATATAATAAGTAAAAGATATTCAACTCCGGCCGAAATCTGCTAAAAAATCAATAGCTTGAAGCCATTATAGGAGCAATGCTCTATTTATCACAATGGTTTCAAGAAGTGACTATTACAGAGGCGTAGAAAGGCATATTTATGGAGGAAAGGGTTAAAACAACAGAGCACACCTTGATCAGATGAACCCTGCATGAGCTTAAAATAATGATCTTGGTCTTCTCTGTTTTCAAGGCCCTTTTTTTAACACTTTACTCTATAAATGTGTCCTTTAACACATTTAATTGCAAACAGAGTAGACTCAGATCAGACAGCTCCTGTAGGAGTTCGGGTTCAGCTCTGTTTGCTTATGGCACAATGTAGATCTGATTCTACAGTTTTTGTAAGGCCTAAGAATTACCAAATTCATATGTAACTATGAAACTCAAATATTCATCATGCATCATTTCTTCTATAAATATTCGTGGAGTAATGGGTTAAAAGTGAATCTATGATGTATAGGGTTAAGGAATCTATTCTTATTTAGGCTAGTTTTAACCCGTTGCCTGTTCTTTGTTTATTCCAAATTTCAATACCTACTGACTACATTTATTCATGGACAAAATAGTTATAACATAATATGTAAGGTGGAAAATTGTAGCCATTTCAGAAAGAAAAGAAACAGATCTTTCATATCCATTAGCAAACAGAGCAGACCCTGATCAGATGGCTCCTCTTGGAGCCATCTGATCTGGGTCTACTCTGTTTGCAAATGCGTGAAAATGTGTGTATATGAAGGAATGGGTTAAATGACAATTATGGCTCCCTTGCAAACAGTTACTGAGCCCTGGGAACTTTTTATATTACCATAAAGCTACACAGAGTCAATTAGGAAAATGGCTCCCCGGAATTGTACTTACTGTTACTTATCTTACATCATTTCATGGATATTGTCTGCAACTTGATGACAGCCAAGGGACCCTGGCATCAAATATTGATACACAGTCTCCCTATTTCATCCAATTTTTGTGTGCCTTTTCCTAAATACTAGTCAGTCTTGTCACTGCGAAAACAAAGTCAATATCAGGTCTACCATTTATAGTTCAATAGTCATGAAAGAAACAGTGGCATCATTAATTTTAATGAACCGAACTATTTTAAAGCATGATTAATAAAGGGATTTTTGACTTGTGACAGAGAGTGTAGAATCAGATCTATATGATTTCATAAGCATACAGAGTAGACCCTGATCAGACAGCTTGTAAATGTGTGAAAATGTGTTATGAGGGTAAGGATAACCGTCTGAATATAGGAAATGTGTTATTGGCATTTGTGAACAGTGTAAGACCCAGGTCAGTCAGTCTGTACTGTTTGTCATTTCAAAATATCCTCTAACAAATTCAATCCTTTCCCATTAACCCTTTACTCTGTGAGTATTCATGTAAGAAATAATTACATGATCAATAGTAATTAGAATAATTATTGTTATACCCCCGCAAACGAATTTTGAGAGGTCCGGGGTATATAGGAGTAAGTGTATTGGTCGGTCGGTTGGTCTCTCTGTCTGTCTGTCCATGCATGGCACCACCACGATTTGCGATCAAGGCAGCTGAGCGGGGGGTATTCCATCACCTTTAGTGATAGTTCTAGTTATAATAGCACATGGACACAGGAATTTTGTCCATGGCAGAAACTACAATTATTTCATTTATAGCAAACAGAGCAGCCCTGATATCCTTTGTACATAATACCATTATAACAATACGGCTAATTGATATTCATAGTCTTTACTTTTTACATCAACCCATTCCTGCATAGGCTATTTTTAAATCCTACGTCTTTGATTAAATCTACCAAAAAGGAGCATTTACTATAGAAAAGGAACGTTTTAGAATTGTGTAGTTTTGAAACAATTGTGATAAATAGAGCATTTGCTCCTATGGAGCAAATGCTCTATTTATCACAATGGTTTCATAAAGTGAGATTTACAGAAGCGTCAGAAGGCGTCAATATGAGGGAATGGGTTAATGTTCATAGAGTAAAAATTTTAACCAATAACAGACCATTCCAAATTGATAGAATTAATAAAGGTGTAAAGTTCAAGAAAACAAAATTTTATTGCATGTGAATTGACAATATTGTCACTGTACCCATGACTGGTTTATGATGATATATTTTGAAACTTTTGACAGTTGTTTTAACCCATTCCTCCATGGGCTATTTTTAGACCCAACCTCTTTGAATGAACCTACCCAAAAGGAACATTTACTAGAGAAAAGTAAAATTTAATAATTTTGTAGTTTGAAGCCATTGTGATAAATAGAGCATTTGCTGCTATAGGAGCAAATGCTCTATTTATCACAATGGTTACAAGAAGTGGTTATTACAGAGGCGTAGACAGGCGTATTTATGGAGGAAATGGTTAACTCATTTAGGCACTAATGAGAGACTTTGTGATAAAGTTTGAAAAAGTTTTGTTTGTACATGTAAACACCATCAAATTGGAATGAAGATCCCACCATGTAAAAAAAAGAGCAAGGAATGCAGTGGAAAAGTGCATTAACCTTTTCTTCATACAAACACCTTTTCACACCTTTGCAAACAGGGTAGATCCAGATCATATAGCTCCTGTAGGAGCAGTCTGGTCAGATTCTGCTCAGACAGACCAGAAATAATGTCTTTATGAATATTTATGAGCCGAATTTTTATATTAGCTTATATACATGGGAATAACTGTAAAATCAGATCTATAATTACTATGTTTTACAGAGCAGACACTGAATAGGCAGCTGTTACAGAGGAGCTTCTGCTCAATCTGTATGCAATTAAGTAAACTTGGATCTCAATCAGGTAAAGAATTAAAGATTTCTTCTGGCTTCCTTCACGTATGGAACAAATTGCATTATTTCGAGCATAAAGCACCCGAGTAGGACCACTGACCTACCGCATGACAGCCCAAGGCATGCTAACATGGGAAAACCAAAATGCACATGCCAGGATTTGAACCACAGTAAGGAGAGGCTAAGTTATTGTCAATCAAAGACCATACCACTCGACCATGCATGGAGGCCTCTTTATTCATAGAGTAAAGGGTTAAATGCTGAATATTCAAAGTGGATTTGCCTATTAGTGTTTAAAGATAGACCATTCATTATGAAAGAGTTTTTAGCCGGATTTTTCGAGAAAAATCTCGGCTTATAGTTTGGCGAAAACCAGGTGGGTGGGCGGGCGGGCCGCGTGCCATCGTTAATACCCCCGTCACACTAGGCCACGTTCCCACTACGTCCTCAAAAATATGCCAGAACGCAGTGCGAACGTGTACAACGTAGCGAAGACTCCGTAGACACGGCTTTGCGCGTGGTATGGTCTTCATGGATGTGAAGGACGTGGGTGAACTTTGAACATGTTCAAAACTTACGTGGCGAGGACGTGGTCAAATCAGGACGTGGTAAGAACTTGGTAAGGTCGTAGTAATTACATAGCTAAAACCTAGTAAGAACCTCTTTGACGCAATACACGCGTAGTGCAGACGTGGACGAGTGTGTGACGTTCGCATCACGTTGTCTCTAGGTTGTCACTACGTTCTTGCTACGTCCATCGGGTTCTCACTACGACCCTTCCACGCTAGTGTTGCGACAATGATACGTCCCTATTACGTTTCAAAAGACCGCATTAGGTTCTTAGTATGTTCTACCGGTGCTTATCACATCTAAGGTACGTTTGCAGCAGACTCTAGCCACGACCATGCCACGTTCTGGTGGTCGAGTATAAAAACTGGATTCATTTCTCTTTCACTTCCATTTCAATATAGAATGGACAACCAAGAACTTCTCCAGCATGTTGCTGTATTGGCTGGACAACAGGCTCTTCTGGATGGACAGGTCGCACTATTGCGGCCTTGGCTGTCAGCAGAAAGAAGGCTGCTATTCGGCCATTATGACCGACTTCTGGCAGAATTAAGAATGGAAGATCAGCAGTCATTCTTCAATTTTCTTAGAATGCCTCCTGAAATGTTGATGTATGAATGCCATAAACTATCGAATCTATCTATTCATCTACCTGCAATCAATTTTTAGCCAAAATAGTTTAGTTTTAATGTATTCTTAACTTCAACTTACACTGACAATGGGCCTCTTCTGTACCTCTAGGATATAAGGACGCAGGAAAGCGAAGTGTCTTACAACCCACTCGTCTCTCTCTGTCAGTTCGGTGTCCTCAGCGCCAGAGTTTTTATGCCCCCAAAGCTAGGCTTTGGCGGCATATAGTGATCGCACCGTGCATGTGTGGGTGGGTGTGTGTGTGTGTGGGTGGGTGGGTGTGTGGGTGGGTGTGTGTGTGTGTGGGTGTGTGTACATTTTGTCCGGAGTATATTTCCTTTGTCACATCAGCTACGGATACCAAATTTGGTGTGTGAGTTCATCTTGGGATGGGGGAGTGTCGCGTACCATTTTCATGTCACTGTGACCTTGACCTTGACCTTTGACCTTGATTTTACAAAAAGCTTGTCCGGAGCATATCTCCTTTACCTTACCAGCTACAGATTCCAAATTTGCTGTGTGAGTTCATCTTGGGATGGCGGAGTGTCGCGTACCATTTCCAGGTCACTGTGACCTTGACCTTGACCTTTGACCTCGATTTTAAAAAAAGCTTATGCCTTACCAGCTACAAAAAGCTTGTCCGGAGTATATCTCCTATACCTTACCAGCTAAGGATTCCAAATTTGGTGTGTGAGTTCATCTTGGGATGGAGGAGTGTCGCGTACCATTTTCAGATCACTGTGACCTTGACCATGACCTTTGACCGATTTTACAAAAAGCTTGTCCGGAGCATATCTCCTTTACCTTACCAGCTACAGATTCCAAATTTGCTGTGTGAGTTCATCTTGGGATGGCGGAGTGTCGCGTACCATTTCCAGGTCACTGTGACCTTGACCTTGACCTTTGACCTCGATTTTAAAAAAAGCTTATGCCTTACCAGCTACAAAAAGCTTGTCCTGAGTATATCTCCTATACCTTACCAGCTAAGGATTCCAAATTTGGTGTGTGAGTTCATCTTGGGATGGAGGAGTGTCGCGTACCATTTTCAGATCACTGTGACCTTGACCATGACCTTTGACCGATTTTACAAAAAGCTTGTCCGGAGCATATCTCCTTTACCTTACCAGCTACAGATTCCAAATTTGCTGTGTGAGTTCATCTTGGGATGGCGGAGTGTCGCGTACCATTTCCAGGTCACTGTGACCTTGACCTTGACCTTTGACCTCGATTTTAAAAACCGCTTATACCTTACCAGCTACAAAAAGCTTGTCCGGAGTATATCTCCTATTCCTTACCAGCTAAGGATTCCAAATTTGGTGTGTGAGTTCATCTTGGGATGGAGGAGTGTCGCGTACCATTTTCAGATCACTGTGACCTTGACCATGACCTTTGACCGATTTTACAAAAAGCTTGTCCGGAGCATATCTCCTTTACCTTACCAGCTACAGATTCCAAATTTGGTGTGTGAGTTCATCTTGGGATGGCGGACTGTCATGTACCATTTCCAGGTCACTATGACCTTAACCTTGACCTTGACCTTGACGGATTTTACAAAAAGCTTGTCCAGAGCATATCTCCTATACCTTACCAGATACGGATTCCAAATTTGGTGTGTGAGATCACCTTCAGATGGCGGAGTGTCGCGTACCATTTTCAGGTCACTGTGACCTTGACCTTGACCTTCGACCTCAATTTTACAAAAAAGGTTGTCCAGAGAATATCTCCTATACCTTACCAGCTACGGATTCCAAATTTAATGTGTGAGTTTATCTTGGGATGGCGGTGTGTCGCCTACCATTTTCAGGTCACTGTGACCTTGACCTTTGACCTAGATTTTACACAAAGCTTGTCCGGAGCTTTTTTCCTATACCTTACCAGCTACGGATTCCAAATTTGGTTTGTGAGTTCATCTTGGGATGGCGGAGAGTCGTGTACCATTTTCAGATCACTGACCTTGACCTTGACCTTTGACCTCAATTTTACAGTCCGGTGCATATCTCCTATATCTTACCAGATACAAAAAGCTTGTCCAGAGCATATCTCCTATACCTTAAATGTTGACAATCAACCCAGGGTCCTTTTTAACGTTGAGAATGACTTAGGGTCCTTTTTAACTAAGTTTTGACGCTTGGCTCTTTTCTTAGCTATCATAATTGTCAAAGGTTCTGTTTCTAATGTTAAGAACTGACTCCTGTGTCATTTTTAACAGCATCAAAATTTCATGTTACACCTGCATTACATTGTATTGTTTTTCCGCCAAAATGCATTTCGGTGTCAAACACTTTGGGGGCATTTGTCACCCGTGACGACTCTCTTGTTCTTCTTGAGCCTGCCATATCTACTTCTGAGGCTAGTGTACCAGGTCTTAAGAACGGGAACGGGCTTACCCATCTCAGTAGCTTTCTCTTTCCACATTAACTCTTTCTTAGCAGTTTCTTTGTAAGAAGTCAGCTTCTTATTATAAAGTATCGGGTGCGCCTCCAGCCACTCAACCATAGTCTGTTCCTCTACTGGTGTTAGAGTGGACACTAGTTTTGCCTTCTTTGGTCGGGTACCGACAACGCTAGACACATCTGATTCGGCTCTGCTTTCTGTTGTTTCAGCGGGCCCACTGTTACAGATAGGTTCTGGTTCAGGAACAACATCCAACCCATCACTCGCTGGTGATGGAGTTCTCGGTTTTGCTTTCGCAGCTGCTTTGCAGCCCCCCTTCCTTCTTGGCAAGTCGCAGAATGAATGATCAGATCGAGCCGAATCGCAGAATTTTATATGCAGCCATAGAACGCGGTGAGAACGTGATGAGCGCGTGGTAAGAACGCAGTGCTATCTTGGCGGTCGTAGTAGGGACCTAGTACGATCATAGTTAAAGCATAGCAAGAACGTGTTGGACGTGGTACCTGCCTGAATACCCGCGTAGTAAGAACATAGTGGGAACGTGTTGGACGCAGTAAGAACCCAGAGCAAACGTGGTATGAGCGTAGCAGGAACTTGAGAAATGTATTTTTTATAATTTTTACCCCGTCCTCGCTACGTCCTACGAAATTTTCAGGACGCAGCGCGGTCTTCATGGACGTGGTCTAGTGTGACGGAGGCTTAACAAAACTTTAACATTGCTTATAACTTCTGAATTACTTAAGCTAGACCATTCATATTTGGTATACAGATAGCTTGGGTGAAGGCCTTTCACTAAATACAAGGATACATGAAATCAGGTCAAGGTCACTATTTCCAAAAGTTTGCCATTTTTAACCAACTTTAACATTGCTATAACTTCTGAACTGCAAATGCTAGGCAATTTATCTTTGGTATACAGATAGCTTGGATGAAGGCCTTTCACTTGATACAAGGATACATGAAACTAGGTATAGGTCAAGGTCACTATTTCCAAAACTTTGCTGTTGTTAACACAACTTTTACATTGCTTATAACTTCTGAATTACTTAAGCTAGACCATTCATGTTTGGTATGCAGATAGCTTGGGCAAAGGCCTTTCACTTGATATAAGGATACATGTTATCAGATAAGGTCAAGGTCACTATTTCCAAAACATTGCCATTTTAACAAACTTTAACATTGCTATAACTACTGAACTACAAATGATAGGTAATTCATCTTTGGTATACAGATAGCTTGGAAGAAAGCCTTTCACTTTATACAAGGATACATGAAATCAGGTCAAGGTCAAGGTCACTATTTCCAAAACTTTACTGTCTTTAACAAAACTTTAACATTGCTATAACTTCTGATTTACTTACGCTAGACCATTCATATGTGGTATGCAGATAGCTTGGGTGAAGTTCTTTCACTTGATTCAGGGATACATGAAAGCAGGTCAAGGTCAAGGTCACTATTTCCAAAACTTTGCTGTTTTTAACAAACTTTAACATTGCTTTAACTTCTGAACTACAAATGCTAGGCAAATCATATTTGGTATATAGATAGCTTTGGTAAAGGCCTTTCACCTGATACAATTGGTAAAGGCCTTTCACCTGATACAAGGATACATGAAATCAGGTCAAGGTCAAGGTCACTATTTCCAAAACTTTGCCTTCATTAACAATACTTTAGCATTGCTTATAACTTCTGAATTACTTAAGCTAGACCATTCATATTTGGTATGCAGATAGCTTGGGTGAAGTCCTTTCACTTGATACAAGGATAAGTGAAATCAGGTCAAGGTTAATATTTAGAAAACTTTGCATTTTTTAACAAACTTTAACACTGCTATAACTTCTGAACTACAAATGCTAGGCAATTCATCTTTGGTATACTAATGGCTTTGGTAAAGGCCTATCAGTTGATATAAAAATATTTGAAATTAGGTCTAGGTCAATGTCACTATTTTGACAAGTTGGCCATCATTGAAAAACTTCAACATTTTTTCTGCTGAACCTCATATGCTAGACAATTGATATATGGTGTGGAGATAGCTTTGGTGAAGGCATTTCAGTTGATACAAGGATACATGAAATTAGGTCATGGTCAAGGTCACTATTTTGAAAACTTAATGGCTTTTAACAAACTAAAACATTTTGCTATAACTTCTGATCCACTAGTGCTAGGCAATTCACCTTTGGTATTCAGATAGCTTTGGTAAGGACCTTACGGATGACATAAAGATACCTGAAATCAAGTCAAGGTCACTATTTTGAAACATTGGCTATCATTAGAATGTTGTTATAACTTCTGAACCACATGGGCTAGACAATTTATATTTGGTATGCTTTGGTGAAGGCCTTTCAGTTGAGACAAGGATACATGAAATTGGGTCAAGGTCAACACAAAAAAATCCGGCTTTAATGCGGTTTCCGCATTTTTTTGCTTGTTTATTATATATTGTGAAGATTCTCCTCTGATCTGGGTTTTCAAATGCATGTTCACTTGTATCCTACATTCAAAGGGATTAGTTATTACCATTTTATTACCACTTGAGCACATAGAAATGCTCTTCAAATTTTTAAAATGTTGTCCTATTTCTTACTAAAGAATTGTGTCAGAGTGTCAACTAGTTTGAATCATGATGAGGCATCAAGTTACTAGGGCTGACTATTGGGGCCAGTTTTGACTATTGCAATACTATTGCTATTGCTGAAAGTACTATTGCGATACTATTGCTATTGCAGGAAACTATTGCAATACTATTGCAATAGTTATTGCCAAGATTTGGAAACTTGTAAATGCAAATTTGCACAGTGTATGATATAACTTTGCTGTAAATACTTACTGAAAAATGTTTGTGGAAATGATTTAAAATGAGTTGGGCTTTGCCACTTGTGTTTTACCGCTTTTGTTTTTAACAAACTCGATCTCTGCGATGGTCGACGCCATCTTGAAAACACAGTGCCAATTATATGAATGAACTATTGAAACTATCGATAGTCAGAGCAACTATTGCAATAGTCTATTGTCAACTGGAAATAACTATCGATAGTGTAACTGGGATAGAGAACTATCACGATAGTGCGATAGTTTGATGTATTGTTACACCACTACAAGTTACTTTAAAACCCTTTACTCTATGAATACACTTTTACTATGCTTTTGCATACAGAATAAACCCGGATCAGATGGCTCCTACATGCTGGGTCTGCACTGTTTGCATATAACTTTTCTGTCTTGGTTAAATTCTGTTGTTCATGTGTTAATTTAAAAAATACATGTATTATGCATGTTATTATAATTACTTCTTACATGCATGCATATTCATGGAAGAAAGGGTTAAGACATACATTGTATTTTGACAATTTTGCCAATATCGCGATATTGTAGAATCAACTACCAGTCTACCAGTACTACCGGAATACTTCCGAGTTTCTGATAAAAGAACATGCCATGCTTTACAATTTTCTGTGTAGTTTAATAACAGAGTGGGTTCAGGTCTTGCATGCATTGGTCATTTGACAGGACAACGAATTTAAATATTTTACTGCAAATTTCCCTCGAGATTTGAATTATCTATTGTTCTACCCAAAGTACACATGTATTTTTGTGTCGCAGAAAACCATCACTATCAATACCATGCAGCGGTCTCTGCTTTCAGATGCAGTAAGCTTTAGAATATCCAGTCTAGGTTACATGTACTTGTTTTCATATAAAAGATCCATACTGTATTTTGATGTTACTCTTTCCCTCACGTAAACGTCTTTTTCACGCCATTGCAAACAGAGTTGAACCAGATCTAGAAATAATTTAATTGATATTCATAATGCGATGAGTCTTGTATGAATAGGTATGGGGTTAACCCTATAAATGCGTTTTAATGCCTTTGCAAACAGCGTAGACCAAGACCAGACAGCTCCTGAAGGAGCGGTCTGATCAGGGTCTACTCTGTTTGCCTATGACATGATATAGATATGATTCTACAGTCAAAGCAAAGAATTCCCATGAAGATTTTGCATTATTAAAATCTTGAATTCTCATCAGGTATAGGGTTAAAAGAACATGCGGAATAAAAGTATCGTCAAAAGTTCTGGGGAAAAAAATTCTGCATAATTTTCATTCTGCATTCAGCTACCACTTGCCTTAACCCTTTTTCTCTGTAATATTCATGTAAGAAATTATGTTATTATGAATATTTATTAGTTGAATTTTTATTATGGAAAATGTATTTGTACCAGTGGAAACTGTGGAGTCAGATCTATTGTAATTTCATAAACAGACACAGGAGACCCTGATCAGACAACTCCAACTCTGTTATCAAAGATGTGAAAATTAGATGATGTAATGGCTTAAAGACTCTTGACACTTTCTGGTCGTCACTACAGAAAAGCTTTACTATATCATCAAAGTACATTGCATAAGTGACTTGCAAAGACTATCTCAATACCTTATTGAAAAAAAATCCCGATAATGAATCCATACAAATAAATATTGATTGCAAATAAACCAATTGGTTTAATTCTTTTTGCACCAAACAATTTTCCTCTGGCAATATTGTTGTCTGCTTTAAGTTTCAGAGTGGACTTCTCTTCAGTTTCTTTTAACGCTGCCTTTCACACATTTGCAAACAGAGTAGACCCAGGTACGAACCATCTGAACTGGGTCTTCTCTGTTTGCTTATGAAATTATAACAGATCTTGTGACATGAACTCTTCGATTTCTACCAATACTAAAAAATCCTGTGTGCACGTAACATAAAAATTCAGCTATTAAATATTCATGACATCATTATTTCTTACAATAATATTGAACTGGGAAAGGGTTAATCCTTTACTCCATAAATATGTCTTTCTATGCCTTTTCAAACAGAGTAGACCCAGATCAGACGGCTCTTGCTACAGGAGCCGTCTGATCAGGGTCTGCTCCGTTTGCATATGAAATAATATGATTATGACTCTACAGTAACAGTTTCTGCCATGGTCAACATTCCCTTTGTTCTAATGCCATTATAAAACTGATTCTAATTAATCTTCATAACATCATTATTTCTTAGATGAATATTCATGGAGTAAAGTGTTAAAAACATAAGTGAAGTACCAAACAATGTGAACCTTGATGAGACGCTTCAAGTTACTCAGTCTCATCTGCATCCAAACTGTTGCCAAAGTATTCAAGTATTTACCCTATTAACCCTTCGCTTGCTGAATTTCATTCTTTACCCTTGCCCTGTTGTATAATTACATATATCTTCACTGTGTACAAGTATTTCGCTGTACAATCACTGCTGTGGGGTGCACTGGTTGCACAATCAACTTGTAAATAGTGCAGACCCTGATGAGACAGCTCCTGCAGGAGCTGTCTCATCTGGGTCTTCACTATTTACGGGTAGGTATATTGACGCGATTAGCAAGCGAAGGGTTAAGAGCTTTCCATAGTGATGGAATGGTTAGCCCTTTATTCCACAAACATTCATGAAAGAAATTATGACATAATGAATATTAATGAGCTGAATTTTTATAATTACATATGAACATAGGTAGTTCTGGCCATGGCAGAAACTGTACAATCAGATCTATAGAATTCCACAAGCAAATTTTTCAGAGCAGACCCTGATCAAAAAGCTCCTACAGGAGCCATCTGATCTTGGTCTACAGTTTGCAATTTGAGGCATTAAAAGGCATATTTATGGAATAAAGAGTTACAAGAATTTTATTGTACTATCTTTCTACCTATTATTTATATGTATACTTAACCAGATTTCTAAACCACAACAAAGTGTTCATGCAAATTAGACCAATTCAAGTCAAAATTTACATACATAAATATAATAATAGTTCGCAAGGGAGCTGCCAACAAATTGATATGTGATAAACGACGAAAAACATGTGTACAAAATATTACTACTGTAACTTTAAATGTGTACATGCATATTAATAAAAATATTCCAAAATAGAAATGGCGGTTTGGGAAATTTGTTTTAGTATATAATTATACTTACCCATAAATATAAGGCAAACAGTGCAAACCCAGACCAAAAGGCACACTAAGTAATTTTTGGCTGCAACAATTGTCTGCTTCAATTCATAAAGCAAAATTTATCTCATTTCTTTGCAAAGTTATGGTCAAAATGTTAAACAGTGGATCCTGGTGAGATGATGCTCATCTGGATCCAAACTGTTTACATAGCTAGACAATCGGTTTTGCTGCTCAGGCGTGTAAAGAGTTAACCCAGGGAGCCGCCTGATCAGGGTCTGCTCTGTTTGCTTATGAAATTATAATTATATACCTAAGAATGATGTGACTATAGTTTTATACCAGCACTAAAGCATTCTGTGTACATTATACCATTATAACAAATTAGCCATTAAATGTTCATGATGTCATTATTTCTTACATAAATATTAATATTCAATGAGTAAAAATATCTAGAGGATACCAAAGTAAATTATTCAGTTTTACCAACAGATGACAGAACAACAGATAAATGTGCATACTCGTGTACTAAAACCCTCATTTCTCTACCAAACCCCATGTTGTGACCACTCTTTAGAATCGTCTCCTCAAGACGATTCTTTTTAAGAGTGGTCACAACATTATAGGATTCGGTGGAGAAATAAAGAAGTTATTTTTGAAAATGTTCATATTTACGCATCTTATATGGAGCTCTGGGATGAAGAAGAGAGGTAGGTACCCTTAGAGTAATAAGGGTATGTACAAAATTGCCACTAATAATGTGGAGAGATTACCCTGCAAAAAAAACAACAAATTGCCCTATACAATATTCCTATTGTACCTATCTCTTCTCATTTGGCAGATATTGGCAGGAGCCTTGTGACCACTGGGGGACTAGTTTTATCAAACATTTGCACCATGTTCAATTTCACCAATGCATTATTCAGAAGTCTGCAACTCTTTTCATGCCAGTGGTGTATTTGTGATAACCTTTGTTCCAGATCAGATGCCAAGTATCCCTGCAGCTTGTCAGGGTCTAAACTGGTGGGTATGCTGACTTGACAATGTAATACTCTATGAATATTCAGGTAAGAAGTAATGACACCATGAATATTTTATTAGCTGAATTTTTATGATATAAACTTTTCAAGGGAAGCTTTTGCTTTGACAAGAACTTGCATGTAGAATCAGATCTACATCATGTCAAAAGCAAACACAGCACACCCTGATCAGATAACTCCTATAGGAGCCATCTGATCTGGTTCTACTCTGTAAATGCGAGAAAAGGCATATTCATATGAGGGAAAGGGTTAATCCTTTTAAGAAATGAATGACGTGCTTCCGGTGTTCATGAGGTTATGCAACGCATAGCTTTACGAGCAAAGTTAGTGAATCTTTGCTCGTAAAGCTATGCGTTGCATAACCCATGAACACCGGGAGCACGTCATTTATTTCTTATATTTATATTCCATTGTATTTCTTATATTTAAGAAATGAATGACGTGCTTCCGGTGTTCATGAGGTTATGCAACTTTCTTTTTAGAATAAGGTTATATAAGGACGTTGCAGGGCGAATGTAAATATTACTCCATGAATACTTTTGTAAGAAGTAATGACACCATGTATATTAATTGGCTCTATTTTTGTGTCACCTGCAGAGAGGCAGTGTGTCACTTAGGGATCACTTTTCCACCGTCTGTCTGTCTGTCCGTCTGCCTGCCTGTCTGTCTGTCCATCACACTTTATTTTTTTGGCTGTCATTTCTAAACTAATCATTATAAAGCTTTCAAATTTCACATGTGTCATCCTCTCATTGAGGACCATTGATATAACTAAGGTCCATCACTCTGCATACAATACTTTTTGAGTTATTCCCCTTTGTTCTGATTTCACTCCAGCATATTAACAGTTTTTGTGTCAGCTGCGAGCAGGTGACGTGTTTCTCCGAACACTCTTGTTAAGATAATACTCAAACACAGGGATTATTTAACCAAGACAGAAAGTGTAGAATTGGATCTATAAATATTGTATGCAAACAGCAGATCCTACAGGAGCTGTCTGATCTGGGTTCACTCTGTTAAATGAGAAATGGAGAAAAACAAAAACTTTGAGAAACAGTTTTTATATTGAAGGAAATGTCAAGGAACAAGGAAAGAAATTGAGAATTGAAGCGTAAAACAATTGTATACAAAACATTATCATTTAGTCCACTATCAAAATCCACTATCAGGTTTAAGCCTTTCATACAGAGTGGAACACTGATGGGCTATTCCACTCTGAAAATTCAGCTTTGATAGGTAACCGTGTGGATGCCAGCAGTGTCTTAATATATAATACTTTCCTTCATATAAATGTTTTTTCATGCATTTGCAAACAGAGTAGACCCAGACCAGATGGCTCTTGAAGGAGCCATCTGATCAGGGTCTGCTCTGTTTGCTAAATTAATTTGATATATCTGTTTCTTTAGTTTCTAAAATGGCTACACTCTTCCACCTTCCATATTTCATTATAACTGTTTTGGCCTTGAATATAGAGTAGATATTGAAATTTTGAATAAATATAACACAGGAAAAGGGCTCAATTAAGTAAACAGTTTAGATCCAGATGAGATACTAAGTAACTCAATATCCTGTCTGGATCTCAATTATTTGAAACCCATACGTTTTTAGAAGAGAAATGATGAAAAAATTATGTTTGAAAATTGTAGCAGACAAGTTTTGCAGACAAAAATTATAGTAAAGAGCTAATTTGGTAAATTCAGTATCAGCTCTAATTATTTTGAGCGCATAATTTGGTTTTTGGATCAAATTGTTGATGCCAGTTTTTTTTCTTTTTCACACTTTGTAGGATAACAGTCCCTTTCCCTCATACCTTTTCATGCCTTTGCAAACAGAGTAGACCCAGATCAGATGGCTCCTGTAGGAGCCGTCTGATATATCAGGGTCTGCTCTATTTGGTTTTCAATTTATAATAGGTCTTGACTCTAAAATTTCTGCTAACACCAAAATATCTGGTGTACATAATTATGCCAGGGCTTTTTTTTCACCTTTTTTACCCATACCCCTGAACTTGGGGAATTGATCTGATTTCGGAATTTTTATCTGTAAGATTTCAATAAATTCTCTCCTGCAAAACACAGTAGACCCATGTGCAGTCAGGCTAAAACCTCTAAATAAATTTTCTTGTAGGAAATAATGACTAAGAATAATAATAAGCAGATTTTTTTAACAGCATCATTTGTCTGTGATATGAGGAAAAAAATACGAGCTATATATTGTGGTGTTCGCGTTGTCGTCATCATTGTCTTCTGGAAACATTAACGTTGGCTATTACTTATAATTCATGCAAATCCCGTGAAACTTAACACACTTAATTGTTCACCACCACAAGGGCTATATATATTTTCCATCAGACGAGCGTTGGCACCCACAAGCGTAGTTCTTGTTAACAAGAGAATAATTAGCTGTATATTCATGGTGAGATATGAACACAGTAATTGTTTGGTATTAGTGGAAACTGTATTATCAAATTATAATTTCATGAGAGTTGACCGTGATTAAATAACTGCTCCAACAAGAGCCATCTGATCTGGGTCTACACCATTTGTAAAGATGTGACAAGTTATCTATATCAGGTAAAGTGTTAACACATTACTTTTGATGCCTTTGCAAACAGAGTAGACCCAGATCAGATGGCTCCTGTAGGAGTCGTCTGATCAGGGTCTGCTCTGTTAGCTGAAGGATTTATATATA
Organism: Azorinus chamasolen; assembly: GCA_963576725.1. Lineage (NCBI taxonomy): Eukaryota > Metazoa > Mollusca > Bivalvia > Cardiida > Solecurtidae > Azorinus > Azorinus chamasolen. The sequence continues at coordinate 36,836,469 of OY755244.1, forward strand.
TACGATTTTTCAGTACCTACCTCATAATGCCACTGTAAAAAAAATTAGCTAATTTATATTTGTGATGTCATTATTCCTTATATGAATATTTATGTGGTTCTGAGTTAACGGTTAATTATCCTTCTATTTCAACATATTCTTGTTAGCCTACATGTTACATGATTAAACTGGAACCAAATTAAAACCTGAAACATAATCTTTCTTCCCAAACTACTGGTTTTAAATTTGGAAACAAAATTCAATTTCTGCGGATAGAAAATTATTTAAAAGGAAACATGTCTTCCACATAGCGTAAATGAACGACACCGTGTAACATGTTATACTCAGGAGGCTGAGGGTAGACTTATTTTACTAAATTGATGTAGCCTGCAAAAATTGTCATCTGCTTTAATCGTTTCCTTCATATAACCACCTTTTCACACCGTTGCAAACAGAGTAGACCGAGTTCAAATGGCTCTTGTAGGATCTTTTCTACAGTCAAAAGTCAAAACTTCCTATGTCCATGTCAGAGTAAAAATTCTAGTAGAAACTGTCCTAATTGGATTATATGAATAAGTCTACTGAAAAGAATTTACTGGAAAAAATAGAACATTTTTTAATTGTGTAGTTTTGAAACCATTGTGATAAATTTATACAGCAGTTGCTCCTTTTTAACACCCCTGTGAATGTCACTTTTTGAAACCATTGTAATAAATAGAGCATTTGCTCCTATGGAGCAAGTGCTCTATTTATCACAATGATTTCAAAACTACACAGTTCTAAACATTTTCCTTTTCATTAGAAAATGCTCCTTTTTGGTAGATGTATTCAGACTTATGATCTGGATCCACATTGTTTTGTGATATTTGATAAAAAAAAACAACAAAAAAAACATTGGAAGAATACCTAGTTTGAGTAGACTGAAGTTTTAATATGTGATAATTATTTATTGAAACCGATGCATTCCTCTGTTTGGTATCTATGATCATTATTGCGTGAAGTCTTTTAATCCTTTCAACACACAACTTCAAAGTGGAATAGCCCATCATTGTTTAACTATAAAGACCACTCAATATGAAAGGTTTAAACTTGCTAGAGGATTTTAAATCACAAACAGGGAAGACCCTGATCAGAGGGCTCCTCTAGGAGCCCTCTGATCTGGGTCTGCACTGTTTGCAAATGGCAATGAATGCTTGTCCCGCATTACAAGGGTTAACTCAATTTTGCTGTTAGAGAATATAACATTGTTGTTTCAAAATAGATTTCTGTTTAAAGTAATTGAATTTTTGATCTCAACTTTGACAGTTTAGGGAAAAGATTAAGTTTCTAAAGTTTTAATTTGATTTTGAATTTCACTTTTAATATTATATGTATTAACCCGTTCCCAGTGTTGAATATTCATGTAAGAAATTAATGAAATCATGAATATTTATCAGCTGAATTCTTATAATGGCATACGTATCATGGACACGGGCTGTTTTGGCATTGGTAGAAACTGTGGCTCGGCTGATCTATTATATTTATACCCCCACAAACAGAGTTTGAGGGGGGTATACTGGAATCAGCCTGTCGGTCGGTCGGGCGGTCGGTCGGTCTGTCTGCAAAATCTTGTACGGCGAACTCCTCCTACAGTTTCAACCCGATTCATTTGATACTTGGCATAAATGTTACTCAGGTGTAGTAGATGTGCAAGACACAAATTTCAGGTCTCTGTGACCTTGACCTTGACCTTTGGCCTTGAAATTGGTCTTGAAATTGGCAGGCAAAAGCTTGTACTTTGAACTCCTCCTTCACATTCAACCTGATTCACTTGATACTTGGCATGAATGTTACTCAGGAGTAGTAGATGTGCAAGACACAAATTTCAGGTCTCTGTGACCTTGACCTTGACCTTTGGCCTTGAAATTGGTCTTGAAATTGGCAGGCAAAAGCTTGTACTTTGAACTCCTCCTTCAATTTCAACTTGATTCACTTGATACTTGGCATAAATGTTGCTCAGAAGTAGTAGATGTGCAAGACACAAATTTCAGGTCTCTGTGACCTTGACCGTGACCTTTGGCCTTGAAATCGGTCTTGAAATTGGCAGGCAAAATCTTGTACTTTGAACTCCTCCTTCAATTTCAACCTGATTCAATTGATACACGGCATAAATGTTACTCAGGAGTAGTAGATGTGCAAGACACAAATTTCAGGTCATTGTGACCTTGACCTTGACATTTGTCCTTGAAATTGGTCTTGAAATTGGCAGGCAAAATCTTGTACTTTGAACTCCTCCTTCAATTTCAACCTGATTCACTTGATACTTGGCATAAATGTTACTCAGGAGTAGTAGATGTGCAAGAAACACATTTCAGGTCTCTGTGACCTTGACCTTGACATTTGTCCTTGAAATTGGTCTTGAAATTGGCAGGCAAAACCTTGTACTTTGAACTCCTCCTTCAATTTCAACCCGATTCACTTGATACTTGGCATAAATGTTACTCAGGAGTAGTATAATTATGTGCAAGACACAAATTTCAGGTCTCTGTGACCTTGACCTTTGTCCTTGAAATTGGCAGGCAAAATCTTGTACTTTGAACTCCTCCTTCACTTTAAACCTGATTCACTTGATACTTGGCATAAATGTTACTCAGGAGTAGTAGATGTGCAACACACAAATTTCAAATCTCTGTGACCTTGACCTTTGGCCTTGAAATTGGTCTTAAATTTGGCAGGCAAAATCTTGTACGGCAAACTCCTCCTTCACTTTCAACCTGATTTACTTGATACTTTGCATAAATGTTACGCAGGAGTAGTAGATGTGCAAGACACAAATTTCAGGTCTCTGTGACCTTGACCTTGACCTTTGTCCTTGAAATCGGTCTTGAAATTGGCAGGCAAAATCCTGTACTTTGAACTCCTCCTTCACTTTCAACCTGATTCACTTGGTACTTGTTTTGGCTTGTAATATGGGGAGTTGGTGTCGCAAACTCCTCCTTCAGTTTTAAAGTTACTGAATTTATATTTGGGATACGTAATAGTCACAAATAGCAGATGCGCAATACACAATTTTCATGTGTTTACGGTTAGCCGTTGTAGAATTATTCCCCCCTGAACTTTGAATATTTTTTGTCATTTTTGCATGAAACATGGGGAGATGGTGTCACAAAACTCCTCCTTCATTTTGAAACTTTTTAAATTGATACTTGCCATACATACTAAACACGAATAGTATATGTGCAAGACACAATTTTCCTGTGTTTAGTGTTAGCCATTACAGAATTTTCTCTATTTGAACTTTGGGTATTTTTGTTATTATACCCCCACAAACAGAGTTTGAGGGGGGTATACTGGAATCAGCCTGTCGGTCGGTCGGTCGGTCTGTCTGCAAAATCTTGTACGGCGAACTCCTCCTTCAGTTTCAACCCGATTCACTTGATACTTGGCATAAATGTTACTCAGGAGTAGTAGATGTGTAAGACACAAATTTCAGGTCTCTGTGACCTTGACCTTTGGCCTTGAAATTGGTCTTGAAATTGGCAGGCAAAATCTTGTACTTTGAACTCCTCCTTCACTTTTAACCTGATTCACTTGATACTTGGCATAAATGTTACTCAGGAGTAGTAGATGTGCAAGACACAAATTTCAGGTCTCTGTGACCTTGACCTTGACCTTTGGCCTTGAAATTGGTCTTGAAATTGGCAGGCAAAATCTTGTACTTTGAACTCCTCCTTCAATTTCAACCTGATTCACTTGATACTTGGCATAAATGTTACTCAGGAGTAGTAGATGTGCAAGACACATATTTCAGGTCTCTGTGACCTTGACCTTGACCTTTGGTCTTGAAATTGGTCTTGAAATTGGCAGGCAACATCTTGTACTTTGAACTCCTCCTTCAATTTCAACCTGATTCACTTGATACTTGGCATCAATGTTACTCAGGAGTAGTAGATGTGCAAGACACAAATTTAAAATCTCTGTGACCTTGACCTTTGGCCTTGAAATTGGTCTTAAAATTGGCAAGCAGAATCTTGTACGGCAAACTCCTCCTTCACTTTCAACCTGATTCATTTGATACTTGGCATAAATGTTACTTAGGAGTAGTAGATGTGTAAGACACAAATTTCAGGTCTCTGTGACCTTGACCTTGACCTTTGGCCTTGAAATTGGTCATGATATTGGCAGGCAAAATCTTGTACTTTGAACTCCTCCTTCAATTTCAACCTGATTCACTTGATACTTGGCATAAATGTTATCCAGGAGTAGTATATGTGCAAGACACAAATTTCAGGTCTCTGTGACCTTGACCTTGACCGTTGGCCTTGAAATTGGTCTTAAAATTGGCAAATCTTTTACTTTGAACTCCTCCTTCACTTTCAACCTGATTCACTTGATACTTGGCATAAATGTTACTCAGGAGTAGTAGATGTGCAAGACACAAATTTCAGGTCTCTGTGACCTTGACCTTTGGCCTTGAAATTGGCAGGCAAAATCTTGTACTTTGAACTCCTCCTTCAATTTCAACCTGATTCACTTGATACATGTACTTGGCATAAATTACAGAATTGTCTCTATTTGAACTTTGGGTATTTTTGTTATTTGGTCCAGTTACATGTTCAAAACTTGGATTTGCAATCCAGGCTGTCTTGTGGGGGTATTCATCACCTTTAGTGATAGTTCTAGTTTGGTCCTGATACATGTTGAAAACTTGGATTTGCAATCAAGGCTGCCGTGTGGGGGTATTCATCACCTTTAGTGATAGTTCTAGTTTCATAAGCAAAAAGAGCACACCCTGATCTGGTTCATCTGTTCAGGGTCTACTCTGTTTGCAAAGGCCTTTAAAGGCATTTCTATATGAAGGAAAGGTTTAAGAATAGACCTGATGAGAGAATGGGTTAAGTAATAATCATCTGCAAAGTATGCAACGTTGTCTGCTACACTTTGAGAATGAGTGTCAGAGTTTGGATCCTAATTCGATGATTCATGAGTGAAATATAGCATGTATCTGTTCACAAACGTCATCACAAATAGATCCAATGTGTGGTTGATAACTGAGAAACCCTTTCAATGCAGGACACCAGTCACTAATGTCCTTTGCTAACTGTGTAGACCCAGATGAATGGGCTCCTAGAGGAACCCTCTCATCAGGGTCTGCACTATTTGGCAAATTACATTTTACTTGAAAAAATATCCCTGAATATTCGTAGTAAACTTGACCATTTTTAAATAGTCAATTTGACAAGTCACCATTGAAAGGGCAAGGTTTTGAATCCCAAAAAGTCTATGTAAGGTTGTCTTGATGTAAAATATTTATGAGAACTTGGTACTAGACTGATTTGTTTGTGGCATTGCCTCTTAGTACGATTGCAATTGGTCTGCTCCGAAAAAGTCTGACCTACTTCCAGCCGTCCTAGTTCTGATTTTCTGATATTTCTTTCAAAAACAACAATCAGTTTTGAACAGCTCAAACCCAAATGAAATTCAGATTAATAGTGTATCTCATCTGGATGCCAATAATAGGCACCGATTATTGCTAATTCACGGCAAGCTTGCAAAGTGTTAAGTTTGTGACTTTGCAAATAATGTGAACATTAACTCTTCTGCTGCCACATTTTGTCGTCTGCAAAATTTGTCATCTGCTTCAAATTTTGTTTTTGGATTTTCGTATCTTTAGTTTCAAAAAACATAATTATAGCATGGACCAGTTCGGATCCTGATGAGATGACAGGTGACACGGCAGATCATCTGGATCCTAACTGTATGCATGGCTAATCAAACAGTTGCCATTGGCAACAGAAGAGTTGAAATGCTTCCAGACTTTGGAGTTAGAATAATGAAAAATTTACAAGATGTAACAGCTAAGGCCAAGAAAATGAGTTTTAACTCTTTGCAAGCTAGTTGCAAATTTGTGATAACCTGTGAAAACGGTGTAGACCAAGGTGACATGCAGGGTAACTCATTTTCTCATTAAGATCAAAACTATTTGTCACTGATAATTGTTGTATTTTGTCAAAGAAACAAGAAGAAATAATTAAGAGGATGACAGTTACTTAGTTCGCAAACGTTATCCCTATCATTTCTGAAAAGAGATTGATTCACCTCTGATCTGGGTGTATACAGTGACTCAGGTAAACAAAATCCTTACACTCGGTGTATATAGTAGACTGGTACATTCAGTGTATGCCTGTAATCAGTAGTTTTCTCAAAACACAAGTTAATTTCCGTGACCCAGTTTTTGTCAATAACCTCTATGAAAAGGGCTAGTTGATATGTGGACCTTTCTGCAGACCCTTACATGGACCTTTTTGGGGCCATCTATCAAAACATTAAATTGGATTTTATTTATCCGCCATTTTGGAAAACGCCATTATGTTATCGAAGGTTATGTTTATTTTTCTTCAATTGCGTTACATATAACCATTTATTTCAAACAATCATTGTTACGATTTTTTTGTCAGACCGAATCGTCCCGCAAAAAATCCCGCAACATGAATTTTCTTGCCCGGAAATGTTTAAAATATTACTATGCAACAAAGAAACACTTGGAAAGCACAACTGTCATACTCATAAGATAATTTACAATTTAAGAACCATGAATCCACAGGAAAACAGCATATATAGTGAACTGGTACAGTGTATACAGTGACCTGGTATAGTCAAACAACTAGGTCTTACGGGTCACGGGTTCGCCGAGTCCATTTTTAAGGGAGATCAGCATTTCGGATATCCACGTGCCATTTATAAAAGAAAATGTTCAGTTATAGGTATAAAGAATAAACTCTTTAGTTATCGGAAATATAGCGTAATGGATAAGTCGTAGGACCATAAAGAAGTATATGATCGGCGAACATTTTATTAGGCGCAGGTTCGAGTCTCGCATCAACCTAAAATATTTTTTTGCTAAAAATATTAAGGAAAGTCCCCTTAAGAGCATTAGTTTTGTTGTGCATTAAGAAGCCACTTGTACAAGACATTTGCTAAACTTATGTTGATATTCATATTTTAGCATTGATTTATTATTGAAAATAGGCCTCATTATGGCTAATATAGGACTCGAACTCAAACAAGGGCACCATTCCCTAACATATACGAACATGTGCATAAATGGCCATTACAATTACACAATATGACATAAAATAATACTCTATTATTCATTCAAAATTTAAAAAGTTTAAGGTCGACACGGGATTCGAACACACGCTCAATAAAAAACTACTCTCGCAATATCTTCTTCGTACCTAGACTTTACTCACTGCGCTAATCTGCTGACAACAATTCCGCCTTCAATTTTATCTTATATACTAAACTCGTCTGTTTAAAAAATGGTCCGAGAACATGCGGAATGCTGATCTCTCTAAAAAATGGACTCGGCTGACCTTTGACACGTCAGGCCTAGTTGTTTGACTATACAATCAGAGTATACAGTGAACTTATACACACTGTGTATACAGTGAGCTTAATGTACACTCACTGTATACAGTGATTTGGTACACTTAGTGTAAGCAGTGAACTGATACAGTGTAAACAGTGAACTCAGTGTAAACAGTGAACTGGTACACTCAGTGTAAACAGTGAATTGATACATTGTAAATAGCAAACTGGTATACTCAGTGTGGGCTATCTTCCCTGAATGGTAAAAAGTGGGTCTTTTCCCCCCAATTTTGATTGAAAAATTCCCAATTCACAGGTAAATGGGTTAAGCCAGAAATTCAGTCAGACCAAAACTTCTAAAATTCATAAACAAAAAGTAGATCCAGATCAGACACTTCCTACAGGAGCTGTCTGACCAGGGTCTGCTGTTTGTTTATAAATTTTAGAGGTTTTTGCCTGGCTGGTCATGGGTCTATTGTGTTTGCAATGGACATCTGTAGGAGGGAATTTGTTGAAATCCTCCTACAGCTAAAAATTCAAAAATTCCCAGATCAGACAATATTCCCAATTTCAGGGGTATGGGTCCCCCCCCCCCCCCCCCCCCATACGGAATGGGCACTTTTGTTAAACTGAGATGGACCATTACACTTTGAATATTTAGGGTTCAAAGGTACACATCTTATCTGACTCTGATATTGACAAAATCATTTCCTATTTAAATTTTAGATTTTAGTGACCCGATATGCATCGGCAAGCAGTGATATGTTAAGACTTGCATGTCTAAGAAGACGGGCTTTCTGTATAATTTTGCTGAGCATGTCAAAGTTTTGAATCTGAAATGGTCCTTAAATTTTTTTAACCTTTTTCCTGTTCTATATTTAGCCAATTTTAAATACCTACTGAATATTCATTAACAAAATAGTTATAATGAAATATGGAAGGTGGAACATTGTAGCCATTTCAGAAAGTAAAGAAACTGATCTATCAAATTCCATTAGCAAACAGAGCAGACCCTGATCAGAATCTAATAGTGTATCTACCATCTAACATGCTTAAGTACCATCCAACATGCTTAAGAATCTAATAGTGTATCTACCATCCAACATGCTTAAGTATCATCCAACATGCTTAAGAATCTAATAGTGTATCTACCATCCAACATGCTTAAGTACCATCCAACATGCTTAAGAATCTAATAGTGTATCTACCATCCAACATGCTTAAGTATCATCCAACATGCTTAAGAATCTAATAGTGTATCCACCATACAACATGCTTAAGTATCACCCAACATGCTGAAGAATCTAATAGTGCATCTACGCTTAAGTACCATCCAACATGCTTATGCTTAAGTACCATCCAACATGCTTTAGTACCATCCAACATGCTTAAGAATCTGATAGTGTATCTACCATCCAACATGCTTCAGTACCATCCAACATGCTTAAGTACCATCCAACATGCTTAAGTATCATCCAACATGCCTAAGAATCTAATAGTGTATCTATCATCCACCAGAGAAGATTTCAATCTTTATCATTCTGTCAGCAAACAGAGCAGACACAGATAGAATAGCTCCAATAGGAGCTGTCTAATCTAGGTCTTACCTGTTTGCAAAAGCATTAAAAGGCATATTGATGAAGTAAAGGGTTAACCCATTACCTCATAGGCTATTTTTAGACCCAACCTCTTTGAATAAAATTACTGAAAAGGAGCATTAACGAGAGAAAAAGAAACTTTTAGAATTGAGTAGTGTAGAAACCATTGTGATAAATAGAGCAGTTGCTTCTATTGAACAAATGCTCTATTTATCACAATGGTTTCAACAGGTGACTTTTACAGAGGCGCAGAAAGGCATATTTATGGAGGAAAGGCTTAAGAGACACTGAAATTGAAATTCAGTAAATGACTCATAAAGAGTGCTTACTTAATATTGACTGTTTAGTATTGGAAAAAACTTTTGATGGAATAAAATCTTGCTTTCATGTTATAAGTAGGAGCTGTCGGATCACAGCCTGCTTTGCTTGCTTATGGAATAAAGTAGATCAGATTCTACAGTTTCTGCCATTTTCAAATATTCCCGCTTGTTGATTTCTTTGCACGCTGGTGGCAAAACAATGATTATCTACATGCAAACAGTTTGGATCCAGATGAGATGCCACATAATATAGCGAGGCATTAGGATCCAAACTGTTTGACTATTAATTTGACCTTACTTTTGCAAAGAAATGAGAGAAATTTTATTTTAAGAGTAGAAGCAGATGATAGTTGTTGCAGACGAAAAATTATTTAATGTGTTCAAAGAGTTATATATAGCTAGGTTTGAATCCCAAAAGAGTGTCATTATAACATCCTTTACTCCATGAATATTTATTTAAAAAATGATGACATCATGAATATCAGATGAAATTTTTATAATGGCACATAAGCACAAAATGTTTTGGCCATGGCAGAAACTGTAGTATCTGATCAACATTATTCCATAAGCAAATGAAGCAGACTGGTCTGACAGCTACTACTCCCAACATGCTAGCAACATTTTATTCCATCAAAAGCGATATAATGACATTTTTATGCCCCCAAAGCTAGGCTTTGGCGGCATATAGTGATCGCACCGTGCGTGTGTGTGTGGGTGGGTGGGTGTGTGTGTGTGTGGGTGGGTGTGTGTGGGTGTGTGTGGGTGTGTGTGGGTGTGTGTACCTTTTGTCTGGAGTATATTTCCTTTGTCACATCAGCTACGGATACCAAATTTGGTGTATGAGTTCATCTTGGGATGGGGGAGTGTCGCGTACCATTTTCATGTCACTGTGACCTTGACCTTGATTTTACAAAAAGCTTGTCAGGAGCATATCTCCTTTACCTTACCAGCTATGGATTCCAAATTTGGTGTGTGAGTTCATCTTGGGATGGCGGAGTGTCGCGTACCATTTCCAGGTCACTGTGACCTTGACCTTTGACCTCGATTTTAAAAAAAGCTTGTGCCTTACCAGCTACAAAAAGCTTGTCCGGAGTATATCTCCTATACCTTACCAGCTAAGGATTCCAAATTTGGTGTGTGAGTTCATCTTGGGATGGAGGAGTGTCGCGTACCATTTTCAGATAACTGTGACCTTGACCATGACCTTTGACCGATTTTACAAAAAGCTTATCCGGAGCATATCTGCTTTACCTTACCAGCTACAGATTCCAAATTTGGTGTGTGAGTTCATCTTGGGATGGCAGAGTGTCGCGTACCATTTCCAGGTCACTGTGACCTTGACCTTAACCTTGACCTTTGACCTCGATTTTAAAAACAGCTTATACCTTACCAGCTACAAAAAGCTTGTCCGGAGTATATCTCCTATTCCTTACCAGCTAAGGATTCCAAATGTGGTGTGTGAGTTCATCTTGGGATGGAGGAGTGTCGCGTACCATTTTCAGATCACTGTGACCTTGACCATGACCTTTGACCGATTTTACAAAAAGGTTGTCCAGAGCATATCTCCTTTACCTTACCAGCTACAGATTCCAAATTTGGTGTGTGAGTTCATCTTGGGATGGTGGAGTGTCATGTACCATTTCCAGGTCACTATGACCTTAACCTTGACCTTTGACCTCGATTTTAAAAAAAGCTTATACCTTACCAGCTACAAAAAGCTTGTCCAGAGTATATCAACTATACCTTACCAGCTAAGGATTCCAAATTTGGTGTGTGAGTTCATATTGGGATGGAGGAGTGTCGCGTACCATTTTCAGATCACTGTGACCTTGACCTTGACATTTGACCGATTTTACAAAAAGCTTGTCCAGAGCATATCTCCTATACCTTACCAGATACGGATTCCAAATTTGGTGTGTGAGATCACCTTCATATGGCGGAGTGTCGCGTACCATTTTCAGGTCACTGTGACCTTGACCTTTGACCTCGATTTTACAAAAAGCTTATACCTTACCAGCTGCAAAAAGCTTGTCCGGAGTATATCTTCTATACTTTACCAGCTACGGATTCCAAATTTGGTGTGTGAGTTCATCTTGGGATGGAGGAATGTCTCGTACCATTTTCAGGTCACTGTGACCTTGACCTTCGCCCTCGATTTTACAAAAAAGGTTGTCCAGAGAATATCTCCTATACCTTACCAGCTACGGATTCCAAATTTAATGTGTGAGTTTATCTTGGGATGGCGGTGTGTCGCGTACCATTTTCAGGTCACTGTGACCTTGACCTTTGACCTAGATTTTACACAAAGCTTGTCCGTAGCATTTCTCCTATACCTTACCAGCTATGGATTCCAAATTTGGTTTGTGAGTTCATCTTGGGATGGCGGAGAGTCGTGTACCATTTTCAGATCACTGACCTTGACCTTGACCTTTGACCTCAATTTTACAGTCCGGAGCATATCTCCTATATCTTACCAGATACAAAAAGCTTGTCCAGAGCATATCTCCTATACCTTAAACGTTGACAATCAACCCAGGGTCCTTTTTAACGTTGAGAATGACTTAGGGTCCTTTTTAACTAAGTTTTGACGCTTGGCTCTTTTCTTAGCTATCATAATCGTCAAAGGTTCTGTTTCTAATGTTAAGAACTGACTCCTGTGTCATTTTTAACAGCATCAAAATTTCATGTTACACCTGCATTACATTGTATTGTTTTTCCGCCAAAATGCATTTCGGTGTCAAACACTTTGGGGGCATTTGTCACCCATGACGACTCTCTTGTTCTGATAAAGCATGAGCCGTCTGATCTTGGTCTACTGTTTGCAAAGACGTAGAAAGGAATTTTTATTTCGTCTGCTCATACTCTGATCTGCTACAGATTTTACTTTTGATTGGTTAAAACTTTTTAGAAATTATTGAATGAGTTTCAATAGCTCAGTGTCTGATCTAGATCCAAGCTGTTTGCAAATATGTCAGGTATTATGGTATGGCGCTTGTCCATCTGTCTGTCTGTCCCTCTGTCTGTTTGTCCGTCTGTTAGCCACATCTTTGTCCTCTCAATAACTTGACAACTATTGGGTGTGCTGTCTTCATACTTAGTAGGAAGGTTGGTCATGACTAGTAAATGACCCCTAATGATTTTGAGATCAATCTGTCCACTCAATAACTTGATAAGTATTAGGTGTGCTGTCTTGTCTTCATACTTAGTAGGAAGGTTGGTCATGGCTAGTAGATGACCCCTGTTGATTTTGAGGTCAGTCGGTCGAAGGTCAAGGTCACCGTGACTGTCAAAGGTCAAGGTCACTGACATTCAACTCAAAAATCTTGTCCGCTCAATAACTTGATAAGTATTAGGTGTGCTGTCTTCATACTTAGTAGGAAGGTTGGTCATGGCTAGTAGATAACCCCTTTTTGAGTTTGAGGTCAGTCGGTCAAATGTCACGGTCACTGTGACCTTCAACTCAAAATTTTTGTCTGCTCAATATCTTGATAAGTAGTAGGTGTGCTGTCTTCATACTTAGTAGGAAGGGTGGTCATGGCTAGTAGATGACCCCTATTGATTTTGAGGTCGATGGGGTAAAAGGTCAAGGTCAGTGACTTTCAACTCCAATTATTTAGTGGGCATCATTTACGACAGCACAGACTTTGGGCGTATAATGCTCTGACACACGGGGCTCTTGTTCATGCCTTTGCAAACAGAGTAGACCCAGATCAGATGGCTCCTGTAGGAGCCAACTGATCAAGGTCTGCTCTATTTGCTTACAAATAATAATACTCGTAGATAGGATTTTAAGGTTTCTGCAACAGTAAAAAATTCCCTCGTTCATAAATATTTATCTAATTAATATTCATGATGCCTGTATTTCTTTCAGATGTTCATGAGGGAAAGGGTTAAGTAAAGATTCAAACAGAACATTTCAACATTCTGTAAGAGAATCATCCATTCAAATGAGAAAAAAGGTTTTGATTAAAAAAAATCTGTTATTTGAGTAACTGAAAAATGCAGACTGACATCATCTGGTTGGATGATACACCTCGAAGCTTCTCCAGAAATTTCAGATTGTGAGAAAAATTTGTCCGATGAAATTTTTTATCTAATGGTATTCTTCCTGCTTTAATTTTCCATGCTTGTTAACCCTTTACTCCATGAATAAATCTTTCTACGCATTTGCAAACAAAGTAGACCCTGGTCTGATCAGGGTCTGCTCTGTTTGTTTATGATATATTATAGATCTGATTCTACAGTTTACTGCTTTTGCAAAATATTCATGTTTTAACCCTTCACATGCTGAATTTTAAAATACATTTCTCCTTCTTTACCCATGCCCTGTTGTATAATTACATATATCGTCACTGTGAACAAGTATTTCGCTGTGCAATCACTGCTGTGGAGTGCACTGGTTGCTCAATCAACTTGTAAATAGTGCAGACCCTGATGAGACAGCTCCTGCAGGAGCTGTCTCATCTGGGTCTTCACTATTTACAGGTAGGTATATTGACGTGAATAGCAAGCGAAGGGTTAAAATACCATTTTAAAAATTAATCTAATGAATATTTATCATGTCATCATTTCTTTCATGAATATTCCTGGAGTCAAGGATTAAATCACCATTTCTCTAATTTTTTGCAAGCTAGAGAGCGCATTAGTGATAACCTATGCAAACAGTTTGGATCCAGATGAGATGCTGAGTTACCTGACATCTCACCAGGATCCAGTCTCTTTCACATTCTGATAGTATTTCTTAACCCTTTCCCTGGCATATTGACTACTTTTGACGACTCTGTAAAAGTCACTTTGTGAAACCATTGTGATAAATAGAGCATTTGCTCCTATAGGAGCAAATGCTCTATTTATCGCAATGGTTTCAAATTGCAAAATTCTAAAAACTTCCTTTTCTCTAGTTGATGCTCCTTTTCGGTAGATTTATTTATAGAGGTTGTATTCAAAAATATCCTATGAGGTAATGGGTTAAGAGAAATGGCGGAAAAAATAAAAATTTGAAAATCGTAATAGGCAAAAATATTTGCAGACGACAGGTACCTAGTGTAAAAAGAGTTAATTCAGTCCAGTATCATGTTTCCAGACTTTTAACTCTTTGCATGCTAAGTAATTTTGTCGTCTGCTGCTCTGTTGAAGTCTGCAACATTTTCAAACTATTAATTTTCTTTCTGATTTGTTGTTTGCAGACGTTGAGTTTGAGTGACGAATTGTTTAGATCTCAGATAAGGCCCCACATTTTGTTAGATCTCAGATAAGGCCCCATATTTTGATGGGCCTGATCTGGATCCAAACTGTTTGCATAGGTCCTAACTTGCAGGAGAATCGACCACTTGCGTGCAAAGAGTAAACCAAGTTAAACATGTTTTACGATTAATTTCCTTTAGAATATGCAAAAAAAGCCTGGTTTATTCAAGCTCGGTTTATTGAAGTCATGCAGTTTCCATGAAACATTGTCTCATCTCCAAGAAAATGCGTGTCAAGGGAGTGAAACAGTTAAGTCGCTGAAGGTTATTTGTTCGATCTTAGTGGAGTTTTTTGTTTTCGCCGAATAAAAAAGTATGTTAAGGCAGGCTGATGCATGTTGATTAAGATAAAAAAAAAATGGAATTCCCAATTCCTGCTCTAGACCTGTCTTGAAGTATTCTATCAATTTTTGTGTGGCTCTGTAAGGACCATTATACCTTTTTTTTAATTTGAAGATAATTTACAGCTTTAGTTCTCGGCCTAATGGCTTCACTTCAACCTTAAGCATGCTTCCCAAACAGCTGTCATCAGAAAATATCACGTAGCAGTCTTTCTTGTGGTCCATATAAGATGCATACATTTAAACATTTTCAAGAATAGCTTCTTTATTTCTCCACCAAATCCTATACCGTGACCACTCTTTAGAATTGTCTCAAAGAGACAATTCTAAAGAGTGGTAACAGTATATGGGTTTGGTGGAGAAATGACAGGACTACGCTCCTTTAAACTATAGCTCTGCTTTTCAAAGAATAATTTGTCCTTTGAGATGCTGAGTCGGTCAAAATCTCAGTTTGATCTAAACAGATATCATGTCTGTAGATATAAGGCGTATTTCAGAAATCTTAAAGTAAAATATTTTTATAGTTCTCCAACAAACCATATTGTAGTAACAGATTTCGACAGATCAGTCCACATCTTATCTACAGCCCTGAAAGATGTTCAGTAAAGCAACCACCAAAAATGGTTCTAATTTTGCATCTTAACCCTTTCTTCCATAAATACGCCTTTCTACGCCTATGTAATAACCACTTACTTTTCTCTAGTAAATGCTCCTTTTGGGTAGACTCATTCAAAGAGGTTGGGTCTAAAAATAGCATATGGAGGAAAGGGTTAAAGGCAGTTGGTAGCTTAATGCAAGATGAAAGTTATGCAGGAGCTTTCTGCATAACTTTCATCCTGCATTAAGCTTCCACCTGATTTTAAAAACACATGTTTATTCATTAATTGGCCACTTTAGAGGGGTTTTACTGTATCTATGGAATTGTCCATAGCATGTTAAAAGTTATCCCATCTGACAGGTAATGTCACCCGGCAGCCTCCGTCTTTTGAATACAAAGACATCGTCCATAGAAATTGGCAATAACAACTGTCAAAAAAGTAGCAGAGCTTGATTTAATAAAACATATTTGAGTGCGGTTTTTATGCCCCTCGAATTAATTCAGAATGCTAAATTGAGAGTAAAATCAATTTGGATCGGAGGCTGAATTTGTTTAGTGCATTGTATGTGATTATCCTTCTATTTAGCAAATCGCTTCGAGTGAGTGTTATCCTGTCGCTCACGAAGCAAAGGAATTATAATCATGCAATAAATGGCAAGAATCCGTCAATTGAGTATGTTTATTATTTTTGCACGCTATGCAATATTCATCTGTAAAAAAATGTTGTTTGCTTCCATTGTCTACATAAATATGACTTCCTGTTTAGTTTGGGTCCTGAAAAAAAATAATTCCAAGGTTGTAAAGCTTAAATTAACCACTGCCCATTGTCTGACAAATAAATGACTGAACGAATATTAATTAGATTAATTTTTTAAAATGACATGAAAGAATTGATTTTTATCGCCATGGATGTTGTCAGATCTACGTAAGTCCATAGACAAAAGAACTAAGTCTGATCAGATGGC
Source organism: Azorinus chamasolen (assembly GCA_963576725.1). Lineage (NCBI taxonomy): Eukaryota > Metazoa > Mollusca > Bivalvia > Cardiida > Solecurtidae > Azorinus > Azorinus chamasolen. Next base: position 36,852,863 of record OY755244.1, read on the forward strand.
CCCTACAGGATTCTTCTGACCTGTGTCTACTCTGTTTGCAATGGCATCAAAATGCATCTCTATCATGTGCATGGTTAATCCTTTCCTTCATTCAAACACATTTTCAAGGGACTTGTTGGCTTAGACAAGAACTGTACGATAATATCTGTATAATTTCAGAAGCAAACAGAGCAGACCCTGATCAGATGGTTCCTACAGGAATCTACTCTTTTAGAAAATGTGTGAAAAGGCATTTATATGATGGAAAGGGTTTTAAGGGATAAGTTAAAGACCCCATGCTCAAGTATACATTTCTAGCTGGCTCTATATTTCCATTTCATTGAAGACATCATCTGGTTGAGCACACTTTCTTCAGTGACTTAAAATCCAATCTTATGTCTGTTTTTTAAGTGTTAAATCGCTGGATTTCATGTTTAACAGGCATCTGGGGGAATAGCTAAGTCTGAATTAACGCTTCTTACATAACATGCTTTGCATACAGAATCATTTCAAGCAGAATGCAAGCCAGTAGTAGATCACATTTGTATAGGCTTTATGGTGACAAAAACTGTGGACAATGGTAAATATATTCTTGTTCCCAGAAGGTTCTTCTTATTTTCCATCTTCGTACTGCATCTAGTTTGCATTGGTAATACTGTCAGACTTCTGAGTATAACTGTCACACAATGATGAAAGCAGCATCGAACAGGTACTTTGCTGTCTGTATACATAGTAAATGTTTATGTGAATTTTGTTTTTGCTGACCTCCTTGTATTGGGAACATGTATGTACTGGCATTTGCAAACAGTGTAGACTCAAGTTCATAGGGCTCCTAGAGCTTCTGTAGGAACTGTCTGATCTGGGTCTGGTCTGTTTGCTTATAATGGACATTTATAGATCTGATTCTGTCCATGAATATTCATGAGGTGAAGAAATCTTGAATAAATATTAACCCTTTCCCTCATATAAACGTGTTTTCACACATTTGCAAACAGAGTAGACCCAGATCAGACGGCTCCTAGAGGAGCCGTCTGATCAGGGTCTGCTCTGTTTGATAGTGGAATTTTATAAATCTGTTTCTTTACTTTCGAAAATGTCTACAATGCTCTACCTTTCATATTTATTTATAACTATTTTGTTAATGAATATTCAGTACGTATTGAAATTTGGACTAAATATAGAACTGGGAAAGGGTGAAAACAAGACTGTGCCTACCTGCCTGCCTGCAGACCTTCAATGCATGCAAAGTAACATGCTTTCTAGACTGCAGTAAAATAATACACTGCACACACCATGACAAAAGATCAGCTTTAAAAGTTCACCATTGACAAGGTCGAAGACGTTTGACAGATGTTTCCAAGTCAAATTCAGTTAGATTTTGTTTCCATTATGCAAGCAAGAGATCGGGAGGAACAGATGGTCATGTCTGCTCTGAATGTGTAACAAATATTTCAAACACAAAATTGGATCAGGACATTTTTGAGCTTGAAGTCTCTACCAGGCCTTTCTAGTGCTTCTGAAGACTTTTTGAAAACATTAACTTTTACTCTCTAAATAATTGAAATTAGCTCCTCCTTTTCCGAATATTAATCACACAAAAAATTGTATCAAAAATTATCACTGAAGAAAATGATTTTAATTACAAACAGTGCAGATACTGATCAAAAGGCTACCTTAGTCACAGTGCATGTGTCTTGTATAATTGGTGCCCATGCTTAAGGTTTAATTAACTATTAGTGTTAACTCTTTCCCTGTTCTACGTTTATTCCAAATTTCAGTACCTACTGAATATTCATGGGGAAAATAGTTACAACAAAATATGGAAGGTGAAACATTGTAGCCATTTTAGAAAGTAAAGAAACATCTTGCAGATTCCACTAGCAAACAGAGCAGACCCTGATCAGAAGGCAAATGTTTTTACAAATGCGTAAAAGGGAGTTCATATGAAGGAAAGGGTTGAGGTACAGTTTTTTTGTTCCTTTTCGGGGTTTTTTTTTTCATAAAAAGGTTAGTTATTCCGTTTCATATTTATCCAAACTCAGTATTTGCCAATATTGCAGAAAGAATTTGCTCTTTCCCTCATATTGATAAACACTTTTTTTATGCTTTTGCAAAGAGAGTAGATCCAGATCATATATCAGATCAGGGTCTACTTAGTTTCCTTACGAAATTATAAAAGAGCTGATGTTGCAGTTTTTACCGATACCAAAAAAGCCTGGGTACATCATAAATTATGCCATTATCCCTTTCCTCAATAAATACGCTACAGTAAAAGTCACTTCTTGAAACCATTGTGGTAAATAGAGCATTTGCTCCTATAGGAGCAAATGCTCTATTTAGCACAATGGTTTCAAAAATCTAAACTTTTCCTTTTCTCTAGTAAATTCTCCTTTTCGGTAAATTGATTCAAAGAGGTTTGGTCTAAAAATAGCCTATGGAGGAAAGGGTTATAAAATATAAACCATATTAATAAATGTTCATGTTGTATAGGAGCCATCTGATAAGGGTCTGCTCTGTTTGCTTATGGAATTATAGATCTGATCTTACAGTTTTCGTCTATGCCAACAATCCCTTTCAAAGTTTCAAAACATAAGTTAATGAATATTCATGAAGTAATCATTTCATACATCAATGCTCATAAGGGGAAGGGTTGAGTAGACTGAACATTATTGGTCAGTCGTGTTTGTATAAGGCATTTGGTATATGGCCTTCATCAGAATGATGGCAACAATTAGGGATTTTCAAGTCAATCAGTAATCAGTGAAACATATTCTGCTGGTACCCTTTTTAAACCATTCCCTCATATTGATGCCTTTTGATGCCTCTATAAAAGTCACTTTTTGAAATCATTGTTCTATTTATCTCGATGGTTTCAAATTACACAGTTCTAAACTTTCCTTTTTCTCTAGAAAATGTTCCTTTTCAGAAGATAATATTCACAGAGGTTGGATCTAAAAGTAGGCTATGAAGTAATAGGTTAACCGTTTACATGATGTATATAATTATGCTTCCACTCATGAATATTAATTGAATTCTGAAAATATTGAATAAAGAAATTTATTGCCATGGCAAACAGTAAAGGATCAGATTAGTACTATAAAAGCAACAGATTAGACCACATGTACCGTATTTCCTCTAATAAAAGCGCCGGGACACCATGCAAAATGCAGACAGGGCGCTTTTATTTCATAATAAAAAATTGGGAGTTTTTACTATGTCTGTCAAGGCAGAGAATGTATAGGCTAAAGAATGATTCATTACATATTCGGAAATTTAATCATATTTGCACCGATATAAAGACTTGAAATAACCCACAGACATCCTACTTGGCTCATTTGTTGACCAAAATCAATAATTACAACCATTCATTTCAAACTTAATCTCTGGTAGATTTACGACTTTTAAAGTGAAAGTAAGAATCCGCTAGACTGCTCTATAGTAAAATTATCAGCGGAAGTTATGGATGTGTACGGTCTAAAGGAAATGTTCGAAGACCCTTCCGATTTACCGTAATGCTTGTAAAAGTACTACTGTAGAATGCACTACACAGAAATGGAGGAAAACTGGACGAAATTTAGAACGAACAAACATTGGTTTAATCCGTTAGGCAAGTGGAAGACAGAATCACCTTTCAATTAGATTTGGAAAATAGTGACAGTTTTTAAAATTACAATTAGAATTAAAGAGCAATACGTAGGTGTGTCAGTGTTAAATGAAAACTCCAGTCTCAGATTTATATTATTCCATTAGCAAACAGAGCAGATCCTGATCAGACAGCTCCTGCTGGAGCTGTCTGATCTGGGTCTACTCTGTTTACGAAACTGCCAAATGTTGTCTACATGAGGGAAAGTGTTAAAATTGACTATATTAATGTCTGCCCTAGAATGTGATACTGGAAATGAGGGTATGGTGTGTCCCCTGAGGAGAGCATGTCTGGTCTTCAGGCTTTGTCTCCCAGATTGGCCTGTGGCTGTACAATGGCCTGGGAATGGCACTGGTGAAGACTGAACATGCTATCAATTTCCATGTGTCTGTTTGAGTGACAAACTATTTAGCTACATTGTCCTTAACATTGCAAAGTCAGAAAACAGTTGTAATAGCAGCAGTTGCAAACGGTGTAGACCCAGATCAGAAGGTTCCTGTAGGAGCCTTCTGACAACACTTTACATGATTTATCATTACATATTCTCTTCACTAATATTCACCTATTCATAATGATCGAGGTTGTCGGTACATAATGAAAGAACATTTCACTTTGAGAGTTCATAGTTTATAACGTGAATATATTGGCAAATAATGACATCATTATCTAAATTTAAAATAAACGAGATCCTGATCAGGTTTGGTCTTGCCTGGGGTCTCTAAGGACTCGATGTTGGTTTAAAAATGTCAGTCGGCAATGTTCATTTGGGGAAAAAAGAACTTTCCAGAATGGCATGGTAATGTAGCCATTCATTAGCCGACGTTTGATTATTCTGATTAAATTTTTTCAACTACAAATATGATGTTTTCTTCAATTTCCGAAACTGTTTTGTAACATAATTTGTCAGAAACTAAAAGCAGGGGTACATTATAAGTTTAAACATGCAAACATACAAACTAGTGCTTGTTTGACATGTCAACGAGGTCCAGTCTAAGGTAAGAACACATATTTCTATAGCATAATAAAGGCTAACCCTTACAGTGCGGGACACAAGTCACTAATGTCCTTTGCAAACAGTGTAGACCCAGATGAGAGGGCTCCTTAGAGGAGCCCTCTCATCTGGCTCTGCACTGTTTGTCATGTTCAACTTTTCTTTGGAAAAATCCCTAAATATTCACAATAAGCTTGACATGTTTGAATTTTGGAATAGTCCATTCGAAAAGTCAGCACTGTAATGGTTAAATGGGAAATAGTTGGGAGGAGAGACAAGCTGATCGCTATTTTATTGTTCAGAATACTGAATTCTAAAGAGTAGTTTGAAGAGAAGCCTTTAAACCCTTTCCCTGTTGAATATTCACGTAAGAATTAACCCTTATCCTCATGTAAACATGTTTTGGAGCATTTGCAAACAGAGCAGACCCAGATCAGACGGCTCATGGGAACCGTCTGATCAGGGTCTGCGTTGTTTGCTAATGAAAATTCGATGGATTGGTTTCTTTAGTTTTTATACCCCTAAAGCTAATCTTTGGGGCATACAGAAATTGAACCATCTGTCTGTCAGTCAGTCAGTCTTAGTCCATCCACAGGGTGCCATTTCGTGGGTCTACAAATTACTTGGTCTAAAAAGTCAAAAAAATTGATTGGGTCAATTTAGTGTTATATTATATACAAGGGGTCTAACTACCGATTCGCAAATTTCACGACCGATTTTGACACATACCGACTAAGCCGTAGCCAGTGCCAACATGAAATTCCTACAAAATACGCTGATTTTTCTTACTCGGACGAAAAGTCGCAACAATGTGACCTACTTTCTACTTAGTAACAGGCACCTGATTGACCGAGGGATGGTGCCCTGCGTTCTCGTTAACGCTTATAGGGTAAGCAAGATAACAGGCATCCTGATATTGTTATTTAAAGGAAGCGGGTCACGTGACTTATAATAGCCTGAAAGTAGCCTAATATATATTGATAGCACAGTCGTTTTGGCCCGGTGCTTCGCGAATATGGCCGTTTTACAAGGGGGGCAAGCGACAATCTTTGTTGCTTCTTCTCGTTAGAGTAAGAAAAATCAGCGTATGTGGTAAGAATTTCACGTTAGCACTGACCATGGCTTAGTCGGACTGTATCAAAAGTTATGTTATTTGAAAAGTACAATGTCCGAGCTTCACATTCGTACAGGGTACAATTTTTGAGGGCATTTGTCACGTGACTGTGACAGCTCTTGTTTAAAATGTAAAAATTCAAGGGAATTTTTGCAAACAGCTGTAGAATCTGATCTATATCATGGCATAAGCATGTCACAAGCAAATAGAGCAGAACATGACCAAATGACTTTGACAAGAGTCATCTGTACTGGGTCTACTGTGTTTGCAAATGCATGAAAAGTGTTTATCCCTTTCCTCCATACATACACCTTTCTACGCCTCTGTAAAACCCAACTCACTCACTCACTCTGTAAAAGGTACTTTATGAAACCATTGTGATAAATAGAGTATTTGCTCCTATAGGAGCAAAATTTTAATGCTTTATCACAATGGTTTCGAACTACAAAATTCTAAAATTCTACTTTTCTCTAGTAAATGATCCTTTTGGGTAGATTCATTCAAAGAGGTTGGGTCTAAAAATAGCATATGGAGGAATGGGTTATATGAGGGAAAGGGTTATGGTTTCTTTCAGGTTCTCGATATATTATCAAATTTACCACTAGCATGCAAAGTGTTGTTTCACTAGAAGGTAACCTTGAGCTATAGGATAACAACAATAACAGCATTAAAATTTTGATTTGATTGTTTGTTTGGGGAATTTAAGTCATACAAATCTGAATTTTCTAATGGGCTATTCCAAAATTTAAACAGTTCAAGCTTGTGGTGAATAGTTGGGGATTTTTTTTTTAAGAAAAGTGTAACATGACAAACAGTGCATACCCTGATGAGAGAGCTCTCATCTGGGTCTACACTGTTTGCAATAGACATTAGTGACTTGTGTCCCGCACTGTAAGGGGTAACGTTGGTAAAACAATCTAAAGCATTTGTATAATGCCATAAAATTTCACTGATACAAACTGTTAGTAAAGAAGCATTTGATTTGAGAAAGATTTAGACTGCACCATGTAGCTGTTTAATTCAGAATGAAAGTCAGGTAGGAATGTCTAACGGGAAGCTCCCAGAGGAGCTATCTGCATGACTTCCAGTGTGCATTAAGCTGCCATGTGTTTTAACCCTTTCCCTGTTCTGTATTTAGGCCAAATTTCAATACCTACTGAATATTCATTAACAAAATAGTTATAAAGAAATATGGAAGGTGGAATATTGTAGACGTTTTAGAAAGTAAAGAAACCTATCTATCAAATTCTTTAAGCAAACAGAGCAGACCCTGATCAGACGGCTCCTCTAGGAGCCATCTGATCTGGGTCTACTCTGTTTGCAAATGCGTGAAACACGTTTATATGAGGGAAAGGGTTAACCTGTTAACTTGTGAATATTCAAGTAAGAAATAATGACATCATGAACATTTATTGGCTGAATTTTTATAATGGCACCGTTTCTCTGTACATAACACACGCTTCCCATTGTAATTTTGTGACAAACGGAGGCAGCATATAGCATTATTTTCTATATATAGCATTATAGCATTATTTCTAGACAAAAATTTAACCCTTAGATTATGGGAAACAAGTGCACTGGCATTTGAAAACAGTAGAGACCCAGACCAGTGTACTCCTAGGGGAGCCCTATTATCGGAGTATGTACGGTTTGTCATTCAAATTGCTGCAGCACATTGAAGTCCTCATAATTATACTGAACATATTCTATTGTCAATAATACATAATTATACAGTAGAACCTCTCTATAACAACCAATAAATTGTGTTAATTAGTTGGTATTTTTGGCAGGTGGTTGCTTAAAGCAAGGTGGCAGTAAAATAGAATGCCCCTGTAGGAGTGTTCTGTTTTACTTTCACATTGCTTTAAGCACCCACATCCCATTAACATAAAATATTTGATGTAATTTAGTGGTCGTTATAGAGAGGTTTTACTGTATTATAAGGCATTCCACTTTGAATATTGATCAGCATTGAAGGAGCTATCCCCTTAAATTACCTGATAGAGATGCCTCCTGACACCTTTTCAAAAAGAGCAGACCCTGATCACAGCTACTACTGCTCTCTTTGCTTATGAAATGGCATACATATTATTCTACAGTTTTTGCTATTGCCAAAAACCTCGTAACCTTTTTCTGCCCCCCCCCCCCCCCCCCCAGATCAGATCTGGGGGGCATATTGTTTTTGCCCTGTCTGTCTGTCTGTTTGTTTGTCTGTTTGTTTGTCAGCAACTTTAACATTGGTCATAACTTTTGAGCCAGTACAGATAGAGACTTGATATTTGGTATGCATATGTATCTCATAAAGCCGCACATTTTGAAGGGTGACATGTCAAGGTCAAGGTCATCCTTCAAGGTCAGAGGTCAAATATATGGGTCAAATCACCGACTTTAACATTGGCCATAACTTTTGAACCAATAGAGATAGAGACTTGATATTTGGCATGCTTGTGTATCTCATGAAGCCGCACATTTTGAGGGGTGACAGGTCAAGGTCATCCTTCAGGGTCAAAGGTCAAATTGTCTGTTTTTTGTCTGTAACTTTAACGCAACTTTAACATTGGTCATAACTTTTGAGCCAGTACAGAATATAGAGACTTGATATTTAGCATGCATATGTATCTCATAAAGCTGCACATTTTGAGGGGTGACATGTCAAGGTCAAGGTCATCCTTCAAGGTCAGAGGTCAAATATATGGGTCAAATCACCGACTTTAACATTGGCCATAACTTTTGAACCAATAGAGATAGAGACTTGATTTGTGGCATGCTTGTGTATCTCATGATGCTGCACAGTTTGAGGGGTGAAATGTCAAGGTCATCCTTCAGGGTCAGAGGTCAAATATATGGGTCAAATCACCAACTTTAACATTGGCCATAACTTTTGAACCAGTAGAGATAGAGACTTGATATGTGGCATGCTTGTGTATCTCATGAAGCTGCACAGTTTGAGGGGTGAAATGTCAAGGTCATCCTTCAGGGTCTAAGGTCACCAACTTCAAATTGGCCATAACTTTTGGTACAATAGAGATAGAGTCTTGATATTTGGTATGCATGTGTATCTCATGAAGCTGCACATTTTGAGGGGCAACATGTCAAGGTAAAGGTCATCTTTTAGGGTCAAAGGTCACCGACTTTAACATTGGCCATAACTTTTGAACCTGTAGATGCAGACTTGACATTTGGTATGCATGTGTATCTCATGAAGCTGCACAGTTTGGGGGTGACATTTCAAGGTCAAGGTCATATTTCAGGGTCAAAGGTCACCGACTTTATCATTGGCCATAACTTTTGAACCAGTAGAGATACAGACTTGATAGTTGGTATACATGTGTTTCTCATTTGGCTGCACAGTTTGAGGGGTAACATGTCAAGGTCATCCTTCATGGTCAAAGGTCACGAACTTTAACATTGGCCATAACTTTTGAACCAGTAGAGATACAGACTTGATATGTGGTATGCATGTGCACCCCATGAAGCTGCACAGTTTGAGGGGTGACATGTCAAGATCAAGGTCATCCCTTAGGGTCAAATATCATATTGAGGGGGCATAGTGTTTCACAAACACATCTTGTTCTTCATATAAACGCCTGTTGATGCATTTGGAAATAGAGTAGACCCAGATAAGATGGCTCCTATAGGAGCCGTCTGATCAGGATCTGCTGTTTGCTAATGGAATTTGATAGATCTGTTTCTTTATTTTCTAAAATGACTTTAATGTCCCACCTTCCATATTTCATAATAACTTTAGTACATGAATGTTCAGTAGGTACTGAAATTTTGAATAAACATAAAACAAGGAAAGGGTTAATGCAAATTATAAAATTCAGCTAATGAATATTCATGTCTTTATTCTTTATTTATATTTGTCAGATAGAGGACAACTCAGAATGATGGCAGCAGAATTAACTGTTAGCATTCTTTGCAGCTTTTGCCAATAATTTAACATTGTGGTCATGTTAACCCATTCCCTTAAATATTGACGACTTTTGACGACTCTGTAAAGGTCACTTTGTGAAACCATAATGTGATAAATAGAGCATTTGCTCCTATAGGAGCAAATGCTCTATTTATCACAATGGTTTCAAACAACATTGAACTAAATTCTAAAATTTTCCTTTTCTCTAGTTAATGCTCCTTTTCGGTAGATTTAATAAAAAATGTTGTATCTAAAAATAGCCTATGAGGTAATAGGTTAAACTCCAAAGTAAGATTTTTTTCCAGGTTTTTAAAAACTTTAACACTTTACTCCATAAATACACCTTCTAATGCCTTTACAAAAAGAGTAGAGCCATAACAGACAGCTCCTGTACGAGTTGTCTGATCTGCGTATGATCTAGCTGTTTGCTTATGAAATTATAAAAGATCTGACAATTTCTACCAATACCAAAAATATGCCATTATAACAATTCAGCTAATAATTATTTATGATGTCATTATATAATTACGTGAATATTCAACATGGAAAAGGACTTAATCAGAGCGTCATACTAATCGGATACTGATTTGGATAAAAACTACTTGGAAAGGTTAACAAATTTGTCCATTATTTGTCTAATGTTCGAGTGCTGCAAAACAGTGAAGTGACACGGTCTTTAAGTGACATTTAAAATCTGTTTCGGAAGATGAATGGGGTATTGTTTTGTAACAAATGACTGCAATCAACCATTTGTCATGTTTTTATTGTAACCAGGCTTGCCAAGGGACCCGTGAATTTCTTTGCACATTATTATACAAGGTTGTTGTAAAACCCTTTAAATGCTGGATAGGTGTATACTGGCATTTGCAAACAGTGTATACCCAGATCAGGAGCCCTCTGATCAGGGTCTTCACTGTTTGTCATTCAGAACTGTCTAACAGATTTTACTCTTTCATTCTGTATGGACTGTACTGATAAATAACCATTTACTCCATGAATATTCATGAAAGAAATTTATCATGAATATTAGATTGATTGTTATAATAGCACAATGTCATGGACACGGGAGGTTTTGGCCATGGGAGAAACTATAGAATCATATTAGATTCTATATTTTATCATAAGCAAACAGAGCAGACCCTGATCTGACGACTTCTAGAGAAGCCGTCGGATCTGGGTCTACTCTGTTTGCAAAGGTGCAGAAAGGCATAAAGGTGCAGAAAGGCGTATTTATTGAGTAAAGGGATAGTTATGGACCATTCCATATTAATCATAAACATTCAGCATTCAAAGGTTTAAGCATGAAACGCAAGCAATATTTTTATATGTTTTGATCTCTTTCCATTCCAAGTTCGTGTTTGAGATAATATATTTGCAAGCAGTTTAATTAGATCCTAATGAGAAAAGCTGTGTATCTTATCCAAGCACAAGACGCTTTGATGGCAGTTTTAAAAAGAAATGGATGAACTAATTCTTTAGAATTAACTAATTCTTTAGAATGAAAAGAAATTGTAACTTTACTGACAAACACTATTTACTGAAATCTTACTTTTAAAATGTTATACATGTATTGAGAATCTTGCTTTTGAAACCTCACGTTGCGTGAGAACCTCACACTGGAATTCTTGCATTAGAAACTTTGCATTGAACGCCTTTAACTTTGTATTCTAAAGCTTCAATTTAGAATCTTGCATTAATGTATCCTTGCATAATTATATAGTTTTATACGCCTGTTTGAAGAAAAAAACGGGATGTATTATGGAATGACACTGTCTGTCTGTCTGTCCGTCTGTAACAACTCTGCTTGGTGGATCTTTCTCAAATTTAACCACAGTGTTCATCTGGACATGCGGCAGTAGTATCTCAAGTCCTGGTATGTATATCTAAGGTCAAGGCCACAACTTTAGCATTTGGGTTTAGCAAATATGATAAATGCCTGTCTGTCTGTCTTTCTGTAACATCTCTAACTAAGTTCTGCCAAGTGGATCCTTCTCAAATTTCACCACAATGTTTATCTGGACATGCTACAGGAGCATGGGTGTGTCTCGTTACGTATATCTATGGTCAAAGTTGCACAATTGGACTTAGAATTTGTGTAGGCAAATTTGTTAACCTCAATTTATGTTGAACAAGTTTTGTAAGTCCACTTATTTACATAACCCTTTGAGATAAAGTTTTGAAACAAAAATGGAACATTTATTCACCTCCACATGCTTTACTTGTAGGCAAGAGAACATAACTCCGTCAATCAACAAAAACCTTAACCCAAACTTCTAAGTTAAAAAGAGTCATAATTCTGTCAAAATGCTTGACAGAGTTATTTACTCTTGCCTACAGATGAAGCTTGTGATGGTGAACAAGTGTTCCAAGTTTCAAAGCTTTTTCTCAAAGGGTTATGTAAATAAGTGGACCTTAAGAAAAAACTTAACCAAAACTTCTAAGTTAAAAAGGGTCATAATTCTGTCAAAATGATTGACGGAGTTATTTACCATTGACCCCGCCCTGAGCATACCAATAGTTTGGTTTCTTTGATCTTGAGAAAAACGTGGCATCACTAAACGCAAACATTTTGAAAAACAAATTAACTTTTTATTGTCAGTGCTGAGCAGCAAATGATTGCTTGTTGGTGAAAAACCTGTAAGTGAAACACCTTTTTCTGCGCACATGCAAAGTAAGGAACATTTTTTTAAGCTTGGATGCATAAAGAGACCTGGGATTTGGAAAACAATTGCATAATCGTTATCTGCAATAAAATCGTGATAATCCTACAACAACATGTATGCTAACAAAACAGATATTTCAACAAAGAAAGTGTAAAGTTTTCATTTTGGGTCAGTGTATATTGCAACAGATCAGATACAACGTTCTTGCTTTAAACATTTTCGTTGCTTTGAACGTTCGAGTATAATAGCTGTAATTATAACGTTTTTCCGTTGTGTAGCGATGACAAAGGTCATGCGTTGGAATCAATTAACCGTGAAAATTGCTCAAAAGGCGAGTCTGCAAACACATTAGCGAATATGCAAACTTAGAGTCATTACTTCAGACCTAATTGTTATGGCACCTTTTGTTTAAGATTGAATAAATATGTTTGTATATATGGATTGTAAAATTATATCGATTCAAAGTGAGTGATAAAAGAGAGTGAAAGGTGAAAGTAACTTACTGCTCAGAATGCGGGATAAAATACTGATAACATTTCTAGGTTATAACGTTTTTTTACGATGGTCCCTTGCAAAACAATGTAAATGATCATTACTGTATAAACATTCATCTAATAACTATTATAATATTTGTTACATGAATATTGAACAGGTAAATTTCGATACCTACTGAACATCATGGACAAAATAGTTATAATGAAATATGGAAGGTGAAAACTTTCACCTTCGTAGCCATTTTAGAAAGTAAAGAAATGGAACCTTCAAATCCCGTTAGCAAACTGAGCAGACCCTGATCAGATGGCTCCTATAGGAAGTGTCTGATCTGGGGCTACTGTTTGCAAATGCTTGAAAACATGTTTATATGAAGTAAAGGCTTAAACTGATATTATTGTCAGTATACATTATGCCTGACTATGGTGGTGAGTCTTGATGAAGCCAGCCCAAAACATCTTCTGATTATTGTCAGCAAATGAATTGCCATTTCATCAGAATCTAAAATGTTTTCAATTTTGATTTTGTTTTAGAAACGAAAACTGCAACGAATATTCTTGATTTTGATGACAGTTATTACAGAAAGCATTTTCTTTGCATGTTAATAGTGGCTAGAATTAAAATCTGTGAATACAGTTGGCATTAAAATTATGGTTGAATCTATCTTAACCCTTTCCTCCATTGCTTTTCACGCATTTGCAAATGGTGTATACCCAGATCAGATGGCTCCTATTATTGGAGCCATCTGATCAGGGTCTGCTCTGTTTGCTGATGGAATTTGAAAGATCTGTTTCTTTACTTTCTAATGGCTACAATTTTTCACCTTGCACAGACCATTATAACTATTTTATCCATGAATATTCAGTAGGTATTGAAATTTGGAATAAACATAGAACAGGAAAAGGGTTAACCCTTTACCACATGAATACTGATACAAGAAATAATGACATCCTGAATATGAAATACCTGATTTTGTATTGTGCCATGAACACTCAATCATTTCCCTCTCATAATTATCATATTATATGTTGATACCTTATTTCATATGCAAACAGAGTAGACCCAGATCAGACAGCTCCTGCAGGAGCTGTCTGATCTAGGTCTACTCTGTTTGCAAAGGCATTAAAAGGTGTATCTTTGCATGGAGTAAAGGGATGAGCTTTGCAAACAAGTAGGATTAAAATCAATGCTAACATGATTTGCTAACCGTTCCAGAAACAAGAATGTTGGTAGACGTAATTAACCCTTTACATCATAAATACGCTTTCTTACTCCTTTGCATTGCAAAGAGAGTAGACCCAGATCAGATATGGCTCCTATAGGAGCCATCTGATCTGGGTCTATTTTGTTTGCTTATGGAGTAATATTGATCTGATTCTACAGTTGCTGCTTTGGCAAAAAATATAATTATGAGTTAACATGCCATTTTAAAAATTAATCTAATTGATATTCATGATGTCATCATTTCTTTTATGAATATTCATTGAGTAAAGGGTTACAACCCTTAAGGATGCAGGGATGTAGCTTAGGTATTTGGATACTCAATATATCCTTTCTCAATGTTTCTGCAAAAGTTGAATATTAAATTCTGATAATTTTTAAATCTAGATTAGAATGACATAGAAGCAAAAATTGTAGACACCGGTCAGGAGTCATTTGATCTGGGTCTGTACCATTTCTTAGGGTAAATAGGATAATGAAAATAACAACATGCCAACAGCTTTTCTCTGTGACTTTGGCATAATATCATGGTACTAAATGGCTTGAATCAATACACCCAAGAAGTTTGAGGAGTTTTATTGCTCTGCAGTCTTTTGTTCTAAAAGTCACAAAACATCAGATATATCACAATATATGACAGGCAATCAGGTACCTGAGTGGTTAAAACTAAAATGTTGTGTTGTAAACAAAGACAGTTTTATTTCTACCTCATATATTATGATGTTGCATGAAGGAACAATGCATTTAAATTTACGTTTAACCCTTCAAATGCGGGACATGCAATGAATTGCACTGTCATTTAAATACAGTGTACCACCATGATCAGAGGGTTCCTAGAAAAACTCTCTTAAGAGGGTCTGCCCAGTTTGTCATTCAAAATCATCTTGCAAGTTTAAGCTTTTTGTACCAAGTGGACATTGACTGGCAATTCAGCATTGAAAAGGTTAATTGTGGTTGGGATAGGAATTTATTGACCATAAACCCAACTTTTAGCTCAATTGCAGCTACTATTGTGAATGCTCACAATTCAGCATCAAAAATCTCATATCAGACACCTGTTTTGTTTGCCAACTTTTAACCTTTACCGGTGGATGTGGTCCTGTGGTTAACGCGCTCAACTACAATACCAGGGGTCATGGGTTTGATCCCCTGCCGGACCAAGTCCTTTGGAAGATTCTATAAACCGAGTTCCGATGTATCAGTACTTTACACTTGGCATCTAAAAGAACCAGAGAAACTCAGTCAATAAGAGTAGGGCATCACGCCCAGGTTTCTCTGTACCCTCTCCCCTCTCTTTGGAGTGTCCAATTAATTAGCCCATAGTGAGCAGAAATGGATGTTTATCAATACAAACCACCAAACAAACTTTTAACCTTTTGAATGCTGAATAATCATTAGTGTTTAACCCCTCACCCATTTTAGTATTCATGAAAAAACTAATGACATCAAGCATATTCATTAGTTCATTTTTTATAGTAATTGTACACACAAATCTTTGGTATTTTAAGAAACTGTAGAGTCAGATCTGTTACAATTTCATAAGCAAACAGAGCAGACCCTGGTCAGACAGCTCCTACAAGAGACATATGATCTGAGTCTACTCTGTTTGCAAATGCATGAAAATGCGTTTATATGAATGAAAAGGGTTAACTAAAGAGTTGATTCAGTGTGAAAGACATGAACTTGCTGGAGCATATTGAATGACAAACAGTGCAAACCCTTATCAGAACTCCTGTAGGAGTCCTATGATCTGGGTCGACGCTATTTGCCAATGCCAGTACACTTGTTTCCCTCAATTAACCCTTTCCTTCATAGGTTATTTTTAGATCCATCCTCTTTGAACAAATCTACCAAAAAGGAGCATTTATTAGAAGAAAGGAAAATGCTAGAATTGTGTAGTATTGAAACCATTGTGATAAATATTTATCACAATGGTTTCAAGAAGTGACTAATACAGAGGCATAGAAAGGCGTATTTATGTAGGAAAGGTTTAATGGCTTAATTCAAATGACATTCTCTGAAGCTAACTGGTAGGATGCTAATGAGACTTGGAATAGATGTTCCTTGGATTGTCCTCTGTCAATTTTGTATAAAAGAATGCACTGCATGAAAACCCTCTGGTTGCCATGGCAATCAAACGGAACATTTTCTTGTTAGCTCACCTGAGCAAAGCTCAGGGTGAGCTTTTGGGAGACTTGAATGTCCGGCGTCGTGCGTCGTCAACAATTTGCTTGTGAACACTCTAGTGGTCACAATTGTAGTTCAATCTTCCTGAAACTTGGTCAGAATGAATGTCTTGATAAGATCTCGGACGAGTTTGAAAGTGGGTCAAGTTGGGTTAAAAACTAGGTCACTAGGTCAAATAGTAGGAAAACCTTGTGAACCCTCTAGAGGTCACATTTTTAGCCCAATTTTCATGAAACTTGGTCAGAATGATTGTCTTGATAAAATCTAGGAGGAGTTTGAAAAGTGGGTTACGTGTGGTAAAAAACTAGGTCACTAGGTCAAACTGAAGAAAAACCTTGTGAACACTCTAGTGGTCACAATTTTAGTCCAATCTTCATGAAACTTGGTCAGAATGAATGTCTTGATAAAATATCGGACGAGTTCGAAAGTAGGTCAAGTGGGGTTAAAAAATAGGTCACTAGGTCAAACAGTAGAAAAACCTTGTGAACACTCTAGCAGTCACATATTTTGTCCAATCTTCATGAAACTTTGTCATAATGATTGTCTTGATAAAGTATCAAACGAGCGTGAAAGTGGGTTATGTGGAGTTAAAAACTAGGTCACTAGGTCAAATAGTAAGAAAACCTTGTGAACACTCTAGAGGTCACATTTATAGCCAAATCTTCATGAAAATTGGCCAGAATGATTGTTCTAATAAAATCTTGGACAGGTTTGAAAGTGGATTATATGAGGTCAAAAAGTAGGTCACTGGGTCATATCTTAGAAAAATCTAGTTTATACTCCAGTGGCCACATTTTTAGCCCAGTCTTCCTCAAACTTGCTCAGAGTGTTTGTCTTGGTGATACCAAGGTTGAGTGTGATCATGGGTGGGGTGGGAATAAAAAGTAGGTCACCAGGTCAAATCTTAGAAAAATTACTCTAGAGGGCACATTTTTAGCCCAATCTTGATAAAATCAATATACTAAATCTTTGAAATACTAAATCTTTAAAAATCTTGTTCTGCAGAACTACTGCTCATGATCCACTATCAACATTGTTCAAATATTGTCCCTAAGGTCAATATTGGCCCTACCCATGGGCTACCCAGCAAAAATCTTAAATCTATGGTAATCAGGTGAGCGATTAAGGGCCATCTTGGCCCTCTTGTCTTATAACTTAAATGGTAGAAGTTCTACCTTTACGAAGATTGTTCAGACCAATAATTGTGATTTGTTAAGTGTGGACCTTAATATGAATTTAGTGAATCTCCTGAAACCATCAACCAGATTTCAATTACAATTTTGTTGCAATACTCCAGTAGAGACCCTTTATCAAACTAAAACCCATAACCACCAGCTGCTGTTTTGGCTATAATGAATGAATATTAAACAATATTTTCTCTCGAAAGGAGGATTTCAATATAGCTAAGAACCCCTCTAATGCGACCACTTAATGAATAAACATGGATGTCTTTATAAGCTGGTGGTTGCTTAATACAGGACAAAAGTAATGCAGAAAGCTCCTCTAGGAGCTTTCTGCATTACTTTTGTCCTGCATTGAGCTACCACCTGCATCTAGCACCCATAATTATACCTCTTTTAGGTGGTCGCATTAGAGGGGTTTTACTGTATATCCCTGATGTGACCTTTACCAAGATTGTTCAAGCTGTCATCATTTATAAAAAAGCATGGTAGCTATAGGTGGGACTAGTTTTCCTAATCACTATTGTGAAAATTAATGAAAATAATTTTCTGTAACAACAAGCCGGGAGTTTACTATACTTAAGACTTTAACCCTTTCCTTCATGAATATTCATGTAAGAAATAATATCATGAATATTAATTAATTTGTTATAATAGAGTACAATGGTCACAGAACGTTTTGGCCATAGCAGAAATTGTAAAATCAGATCTATTTAAGTATTACAGACCCTGATCAGACGGCTCCTATAGTCTGGGTCTACTCTGTTTGCAGAGGCATAGAAAGGCATATTTATGGAGAAAAGGGTTAAATACACAGCAAGCCTGGTTTTGAGCAGGCCAAACTTTACACAGCAAACTGAAGGTAAAAGGTTCCTATTAATCAATGAGCTTGTGTCTCGATGTCACTCTGGTCATTACGGCCATCTGTCCATAATGACAATAGTTAGGCCAGTCATAGAGAGGTCATGCTTGCAGCTAATTAGTGAATTCCTTTGCAAACCCTTTGGATCCAGATGAGATGCTGAGTAACTGAACATCTCTTTAACCCTTCGCTTGCTATTCACGTCAATATACCTACCTGTGAATAGTGAAGACCCAGATGAGACAGCTCCTGCAGGAGCTGTCTCATCAGGATTTGCACTATTTACAAGTTGATTGTGCAACCAGTGCACTCCACAGCAGTGATTGCACAGCGAAATACTTGTACACAGTGAAGATATATGTAATTATACAACAGGGCATGGGTAAAGAAGGAGAAATGTATTTTAAAATTCAGCAAGAGAAGGGTTAAGACACACTGCTTGGCTTGTTGGAAAGAAATACAGGAAAGTCCCTCTAAACGGGACTTTCAATTTAGTATAAATATTGGTATTGGAGATATATGGCAGCCTAATGGAAGGTGGACGTCATGCAGAAAGCTCCTCTAGGGGCTTTCTGTATGACTTTCACTCTGCATTAAGCAGCCACCTGCCAAAAAGTATCTAAATTCTTCTCTACTAGAATTCAAGTTTAGAGTGGTTTACTGTACAAGAAAAATTAACTCAGAACTGCTATAGAAAATTTGTTACTCCATAGATACGCTTTTCTAAACCTTTGCCAACAGAGTAGACCCAGATTAGATTGCTCCTGTAATATATCTTACTCTATAGCTTCTACCAATGTCAGTAAAAACCTATGAACATATGCCATTATAAAAATTCAGCAAATAAATATTCATGCTTTTATTATTTTAATATTCAATAGGGAAAGGGTTAATGATTCATATTTCAAAATGGATGGTCCATTACCACTATGCTCGATTCCTTCATTGAAGCGGTCAAGAAATTATACGTCTCACTCCAAAAGCATTGCTTGTAATAAAACCACAATAACTATGGAGAATAATTAATGAAAGTGGAATTTGTGTGTGGTTTATTCCCTTTGATTTCCTAATATTTCACGGAGGATTCAACACCTGTATCCTATCACTGAGAGGTTCATTATGTTTGCAAGTTATGAAAAGAAACAGAAAGACAGAGGAACAGGTACACTTGCATACTCAAGTACTAAAATTGTCATTTCTCCACCAAACCCTAGTTTATGACCACTCTTTAGAATCGTCTCTTTGAGACGATTCTAAAGAGTGGTCACAACATAGGGTTTGGTGGAGAAATAAAGAAGGTCTGTGTTCTTGAAATGTTTTGATTTATGCATCTCATCTGGACCTCTGGAAAGGTATTCTTTCTTTGTGTTATAGTCCGACTTGTAAGTCCAACCTGTGACTTGTTACAGGGATTTGTTTGACTGAATTTGAATGCTAAGTCTGTATAGTGATACAATATGTGAAATCAAACATCTTGAGTTCAGAATACCTGACAGAGACAAATTTCATGCATTTGCAGATTGGGAATATATAGCCAGATCAGTCAGCACCTGTAGGAGCTGTCTGATCATACATAGTCTGCTCTGTTTGCTAATGATATTGTATATATACAGTAAAACCGCTCTATAACGACCACTATATTACATCAAGTATTTTGTGTTAAAGGCAGGTGGCTGCTTAAAGCAAGGTGAAAGTAAAACAGAACGTTTCTATTGGAGCATTCTGTTTTACTTTCACCTTGCTTTAAGCAGCCACCTGCCCTAAATACCAACTAATTAACATAATTTAGTGGCCGTTATAGAGAGGTTTTACTGTAGATCTGATTCTATAGTTTCTACCATGGTTAAGAAATCCTTGTTCATATGCCATATTATAAATATTAAAACTAATTGATATTCATATTCATAGATCCTACAGGAGCCACCGGATCTAGGTCTACTCTTTTTGCAAAGGCATAGAAAGGTGGTAGCATAAGAAAAGTAAACTTTTAGAATTGTAGTTTGAAACCATTGTGATAAATAGAGCATTTGCTCCTATAGGAGCAAATGCTCTATTTATCACAATGGTTTCAAGAAGTTGTTATTACTGAGGCGTAGAAGGCGTATTTATGGAGGAAAGTGATAAAATCCAGAATTATTTTGTAGACTTCTTTAGAGTGGTTGCTTTAGAGAGGTTTGACTGTAGTTATTAATATCTTTAGAAGCAGATATTAATTTTTTGCAGATGACGATAATTAAATGAAGCTTCCTATGTGACTAGTCACAGATATTGACAGAGCTTAATGATTTCTCAACTACCATCAAAATACCATAATTACTCTCAAATACTCGCACACAACCTCTCCTCTCCATTGGTTTCTGAAGCTGAATATTTAAATGTTGCAACATTTTGATAACTATAGATAAAACTGATTTAGCAGCAGATAGTGTAGACCCAGATCAAACTGCTCCTTTAGGAGCAGTTTGATCTGGGTCTACACTATTTGCCTAAGTATGCCTGCCTTGATATCTAGGGTAATTGCGGTACTCTCTTAATAAGATTTGTCCACTGGTCATGAAAGTATGATCAGCTTTTAAGAATGTCGGACAAATGTTTTCTCACTTGATCATTGACAACTTGACTCAGGTTACAGATGCTCGACTCTTTGCACGCTAAGTAATTTTTTGTCTGCAACAACTGTCGTCTGCTTCAATTCTTTGAATAAAATTTCTGACATTTCTTTGCAGAAATGTCGTCGAAAGTGTTTGGATTCCGATGAGATACCGCAAGATGTGAATGCAAACTGTTTGCATAAATAATCCAAGATTCTGCCACTAGTGTGCAAAGAGTTGAGAAGTCACTGTTTGAACTGCCTTATTTACCCTAAACATTATGATAGACACACTTAGACAAACACTGTAGACCCAGACCAGACCAAGATCTTCATACCTCAGTTACCATAAATATCTGGACAGACAAACTTAGGTAAGTACTGTAGACCAAGACCAAGCTGCTTGATACTGGAGCAGGTTTATCAAGATCTTCATACCCTTATTGTCCTAAATATTCGGACAAATTTAGGCAAATAGAGCGGACCCAGATCAAACTAAAGGAGCAGTTTGGTTAGGGTCTCTACACTATTTGCTTCTCCCTTAGTTTTATTTCATGTTATCAAAATAGTGCAATATCAAATTAACTTATTCAGCTTCGCAATCCTGTGGAAATGGAAGATTGGGTGTCTGAATATTTAGAGTAATTATGGTATTTTTGATGCTGTTTGATTCAGGGTCTTCACTATTTGCTGCTTAAATGTCAGTCTAATTAAAAATGATCAAAATGATACGTAATTGAATTACTCAGCTTTATACTTGGGTAGAAAACAGAGGTTTGGTGTCCAGACACATAGAGTAACCCTATATTTGCTACTATGTTAGTTTCTATCAAAGTCATTTACCCATACCCAGCTGTGAAAAAAAATGCAGAAATTTGAATTTGGCGTAATTCTTGCTAGTAAATTTGGTGTAAATCTTGCTACTAAAGATTCGATCAAGCTTCAGAAGGAACTTAAATGACCTAGTGTCAAACAGCTTAGATCCTTATTATAGTGTCTCATCTGGGTCAAAGCTAGTTGCATATGAAGTCAGGTCGCAGATATCGGGATATTTAGAGTTGAAAATTGACTTCATTTAGGGTAGATACGGCACTCAGAAATTAATTCAAGAGCTTAGCACAATCAAATCAGAAACATTTTCAATGTCATTTAACGTATAAGCCTTTCATCAATAAGGATAATTTTATTATATTCAGAATTCTAATGAGAGGAAGATGCGAGATGTTTTGTGTAACACACTAAAGTCTCGCTAATATGACAACTCAAAAGAGGTAGGGCTTGTTGCAGGACAAAAGTTATGCAGAAAGCTCTAATAGGTCTCAAATAGAGCGATCATGGGTAACTTATGATCTGTATCCATGCTTATAAAACTTTTAGTTGAGTTTGAGTTCGTTCTCAAGTTTTTGATTGGTCCGATTTGAATGGCTCAAATCGGACCAATTAAAAGCTTGAAAACTCAAATCTTTCCAATCAAAAGCTTGAGAACGAACTCAGACTCAACTAAAACGTTTTATAAGCATGGACCCAGTTCTCCTGTGAAAAAAAGTGAGAAACCATATCAAACTGAAAAAGGCGAAATACTGGATAAGTAAGCCCTGGTCAGTAAACAAACGGCTAACGTTACTACAATTATCAACCCTAGAGGAGCTTTCTGCATGACTTTCACCCTGAATTAAGCTGCCACATGTCTCCAAGTCTAATATCGATACTAAATTCAATGTCCGATTTAGAGAGGTTTTATTGTAAGAAGTTTCGCATTTGAAACAGTGGTTTAGCTTGGAGTTACTAGAGGCACCATATGATTATGATTTGTACTGCTTTAAACTCAGAATCTGCATGCACATTTAACCCTTTACCTCATGAATATTCAAAATAATTAATCTAAGAAATAATGACAACATGAATATTAGATGACTTTTTTATAATGTCAAATAAACACATCGAGGGCTTGGTGTAAAACTATTCTAACTCCTTCACTTTGTGAAGGAGTTAGAATAGTTTTGCTCCAAGCCCTCGACATGGATTTTAGGCAATGAAAGAAACACCAGAACCAGATCTATGTTATTCTCTAAGCAAAAAGAACAGACCCTGAAGAGACAGGTCTTACCATAGCCATCTGATCTGGGTCTACTCTGTTTGCAACATAGTGAGAAGGTGTCTCTATCTGAGAAAGGGATAAGCCTTCCATACTGAATGAATTCTAAATTTAACTCATTCCCTGTTGAATATCCATATAAGAAATAATGACATCATGAATATTTATTAGCCAAAGTTTTATAATCGCATTACACTGGATGTTTTGCTATCGATAGGCACTGAATATTTCAGATCTATTGTAATTCCATAAGCAAACACAGTAGACCCTGATCAGACAGCTCCTACAGGAGCTGTCTGATCTGGGTCTACTTTGTTTGCCAAAGGTGTGAAAATGTGTATGAGAGAAAAGGGTTAAATTCTGATTGGCTAATCCACCAGTCACAGGGTTAAACTGTGTTTTGTCTGTGTGGGTGATACAGCTGTCATATGATTTCATTTCAAACTTGGAAGTTGATGTAAATTGAAGCAATTTTGTATAAAAGACAGATGCTTTTGTGCGATTAAAGTAATAAAAACCTTGGAATGTAGTTATGATAATGCCATGCCAATTTTGCAACATTTTGTTTTATGACGCTAATGCTTAACCCTTTAAGTGCTCCATATTCATAGTGGACCGGTCCATCATTGTTTGATGGTAAAGTCCATTTAGTATGACAGGAGTAAGGTTTACTACAAATGTTGAATGATAAATAGTGTAGACCCTGATCAGAGGGCTCCTATAGGAGCCGTCTGATCTGGGTCTTCACTATTTGTAAATGGCAATTAAGGGATTCCCACATTAAAAGGGGTAATGGGAGGCAATTGAGGTAATAAAAATTGGGTACCATGTCTCTGACCTTTTTGACAATTAGGTATTAAACTCTTATCTCTCTGTAAAGGTACAGTAGTGTTGTGAACTTTTTGCATTTCTTAGTTGCCAAAGTTTTAAACCTTTCAAAGCCGAAATCATCAGTGGGAAAGTCCATCAGTGTTTATCCCTTTACTCCATAAATATGACTTTCTATGCCTTTGCAAACAGAGTAGACCCAGATCAGACAGCTCCTGTATGAGCCATCTGATCAGGGTCTCCTCTGTTTGCTTATAATATAATATAGAAACGATTCTACAGTTTTTGCCCTGGCCAAAAACCCCAGTGTGCCCATGTGCTATTATAACAAATTAATCTAATTGATATTCATGATGTCATTGTTTGTTACATGAATACTCATGGAGGAAAGGGTTAACTAGAAAGTCAACTCAATGAGATGCTTCAACTTGCTGGAGGATTTTGAATGACAACAGTGCAGACCCTAATCAGAGGGCTCCTCTGATCTGGGTCTACATTGTTTGCAAATGTCAATGTATGTGTGTCCCGTATTCAAAAGGGTTAACCCATTCCCGCATATTGACGTCTTTTGACGCTTCTGTAAAAGTCACTTTGTGAAACCATTCTGATGAATATCTAGAGCATTTGCTCCACAGGAGCAAATGCTCTATTTATCATAATGGTTTCAAAACTACACAATTCTGAAAAATTCCTTTTCTCTAGTTAATTGGCTGCGGCGATAATGCTCCTTTTTGGTAGATTAATCAAAGAGGTTAGATCTAAAAATAGCCTTAGTGAGAAAGGGTTAATACATATTAATATGTTCCCAGCATGTGAGTTAACAGTTTACTTGATGAATATTCACGTAAGAAATAATAACATCATGAATATTTTATAATGGCGTATTAACCCTTCGCTTGCTATTCACGTCAATATACCTACCTGTAAATAGTGAAGACACAGATGAGACAGCTCCTGCAGGAGCTGTCTCATCAGGGTCTGCACTATTTACAAGTTGATTGTGCAACCAGTGCACTCCACAGCAGTGATTGCAAGCGAAGGGTTAATAAAGGACTTAAGTGTAACCATGGCAGAAACAGTAGAATCAGATCTATTTAATTCCATAAGCAAACAGGTCAGACCCTATTGGATGTCCACTGCTATGATAAAGTTATGTTTAGCAGAAACAGTAGAATCAGATCTATACAATTCCATAAGCAAACAGGTCAGACCCTGATCTTGGTCTTCTCTGTTCGCAAATGTAACAAAAGGCATCTCTGTCGGGTAAAGGGGTGAAAAAGAATAATCTTGCCTGTCTCTTCTCATGCATGATATTCTCAGAGACTGCTAGATTGTGGTGTCTGCATAAGATGATGTACACTGCTATAATGAATTTTTGTTTAGCATAGAGGCAGGTGACAATTATAACAGATGACAATTGTTTAGAGTGCTATATAATTATGCCAAATGTGTTGACCAAGATCATTCCTGGCATCTGTGGTGTGGCAACCAGTCAGCATTCAGAGCATTAATCCGTTGGGCCCAGTGGATTCCTCGGAAGTTCCATGTTTATATAATTATTGGATTAGTCCATTTTTAGCTCACCAGAGCACAAAGTGCTCAGGGTGAGCTTTTGTGATCGCCTGATGTCCGTGGTCCGTCGTCGTGCGGTGTGCGTCGTCCGTCGTCCCGCGTCAACAATTTGAACCTTTAAAAATCTTCTCCTCTGAATCTACAGGGTTCTCAGCTTTCATCCTTGGTACATAGCATCACCTATAGGTCCTCTACAAAAGTTATATAAATTATGCCCCTGGGGTCAAAATTGGCCCCGCCCCAGGGATGGGAAGTTTTCAATAGAAACATATAGTAAAACTTTGAAAATCTTCTCCTCTGAAACCAGAAGGTTCTCAGCTTTCATATTTGGCACATAGCATCGTGTTCAGGTCCTCTACAAAAGTTATATCAATTATGACCCTGGGGTCAAAATTGGCCCCCCGGGGGGTGGACAGTTTTCAAATTAGAAACAAATAGTGAAATCTTTGAAAATCTTCTCCTCTGAAACTGGAAGGCTCTCAGCTTTCATATTTGGCAGAGAGCATTATGTTCAGGTCCTCTACAAAATTTGTATAAATTATGGCCCTGGGGTCAAAATTGGCCCCGCCCCAGGGGTGGGCAGTTTTCAATAGAAACAAATAGTGAAATCTTTGAAAATCTTCTCCTCTGAAGCTGGAAGGCGCTCAGCTTTAATATTTGGCACAGAGCATCATGTTCAGGTCCTCTACAAAAGTTATATAAATTATGCCCCTGGGGTCAAAATTAGCCCCGCCCCAGGGGTGGGCAGTTTTCAAAAGAAACAAATAGTGAAATCTTTGAAAATCTCCTCTGAAGCTGGAAGGCTCTCAGCTTTCATATTTGGCACAGAGCATTATGTTCAGATCCTCTACAAAAGTTATATAAATTATGGCCTTGGGGCCAAAATTGGCCCCGCCCCAGGGATGGGCAGTTTTCAATAGAAACATATAGTGAAAACTTTGAAAATCTTCTCCTCTGAAACTGGAAGGTTTTCAGCTTTCATATTTGGCACATAGCATCATGTTTAGGTCCTCTACAAAAGTTATATAAATTATGGCCCTGGGGTCAAAATTGTCCCCGCCCCAGGGGTGGGCAGTTTTCAATGGAAACAAATAGTGAAAATTTTGAAAATCTTTTTCTCTGAATCTGGAAAGTTCTTAGCTTTCATATTTGGCGCATAGCATCATGTATAGGTCCTTTATAAAAGTTGTATGAATTATGGGCCTGGGGTCAAAATTGGCCCCGCCCCAGGGGTGGGTAGTTTTCAGTAGAAACATATAGAGAAAACTTTGAAAATCGTCTCCTCTGAAACTGAAAGGTTCTCAGCTTTCATATTTAGCTCATAGCATCATGTTCAAGTCCTCTACAAAAGTTATATAAATTATGCCCCTGGGGTCAAAATTGGCCCGCCCCAGGGCCGGCTAGTTTTCTATAGAAACATATAGTGAAAACTTTGAAAATCTTCTCCTCTGATTGTCTGGTGAGCGATTCAGGGCCATTCTGGCCCTCTTGTTTATCTAAAGGAAGCCTGGCCTAAATTTTCAATTTCGTTTTGTTTTATATTGAAATTCCTATCAGCAAACAGTGTAGACTCTGATCAGATGCTGCATTATGTGGTGTCTGATCAGTCTACATTGTTTGCCCTAAGGTCCTATATATGGGATCGCGGGCACAAATGAGTTTAAAATTGAAAATATTGATATACTTTGACAATGTTTACCATTTATACTTTGAATGTGGGACATGCACGGTCATTTGCAAACAGTGTAGAATCAGATCCTCCTAGAGGAACCCTCATTTCAGGGTCTTCACTGTTTTTCTTTCAAAATCCTCTGGAAAGTTTTAGCCCTTTTATATTGAATGGACTCTTTAGTTAAACATTTCCCTGTTCTAAATTTAGCCCAGATTTCAATACCTA
This sequence comes from Azorinus chamasolen, assembly GCA_963576725.1. Lineage (NCBI taxonomy): Eukaryota > Metazoa > Mollusca > Bivalvia > Cardiida > Solecurtidae > Azorinus > Azorinus chamasolen. Next base: position 36,880,094 of record OY755244.1, read on the forward strand.
CTGAATATTCTTTAGCAAAATATTTAGAGAGAAATATTGAAGGTGGAGCATTGTAGGCATTTTAGAAAGCAAAAAAACAGATCTATCAAATTCTATTAGCAAACAGAGTAGACCCTGATCAGACGGCTCCTCTAGGAACCATCTGATCTGGGTCTACTCTGTTTGCAAATGCGTGAAAACATGTTTATATGAGGGAAAGGGTTAAACATTGTTGGGCTATTCCACTCTGAAGATTTACTGTTGAAAAGGTTGAAGATATCCTTGACTATATATACAGTAATTGTAATGGTTATGAATGTAATGCAGTCATTTCATAATGTGTAGAGATCAATTTGTTTTCTAAGACTCCTTAACCTTTACAACGCTGAAGTTTCAAATTGATTATCCCAAAATTCAAACAGGTCAAGCTTATGATGAATATTTAGGGATTTTTCTAAAGAAAAGTGTAACATGACAAATAGTGTAGACCCTGGTTAGAGGGCTCCTAGGCTCTCCTCTACGAGCCCTCTCATCTAGGTCTACATTGTTTGCAAAGGACATTAGTGGCTCGTGTCCAGCTCTGTAAGGATTAAAATTACATTTATTTGGATAACCTAGACTTGTCAGTTGTACTGACTTCAGTTGGAATTTGAACTCACCTTTTTAACTATGCTGCTCACACAATTTAAAAGATTCTCCATTTTCCAATAGTGTTACATGCAATGACCCCCATGACAGTCTGTCATTTCTGGGTTAAAAGGTTAGAAAGCTTAACTTAAATGCATACGATTATCAATGTACAGCAAAAACCTTCCAATAGACCTTAACCCATTCCACCATAGGCTATTTTTAGATCCAACCACTTTGAATAAATCAACCGAAAAGGAGCATTAGCTAGAGAATAGGAAAAATTTAGAATTTTAGTTTGAATACATCGTGATAAATAGAGCATTTGCTCCTATAGGAGCAAATGCTCTATTTATCACAATGGTTTCAACAGGTGATTTTTACAGAGGCGTAGAAAGGCGTATTTATGGAGAAAAGGGTTAAGATTAGTAGTCTGCTACTGCAAGACAGGTAGCTGCTTAATGCAAGGTAAAAGTCATATAGAAAGTGTCCTGTATTAAGCAGCCAGCTGCCTAATATGAAAAGAGCTAAATTCTTCTTTACTAATATTCTGGTTTAGAGAGATTCTTTACAGTATACAATCAACAACTGCTCCATTCCTATGCTCAGTTTTTGGACAAAATTTGCAGGAAGTTGTTTTTTAACCCCATTATTCCATAAATACGCTTTTCTACGCCTTTGCAAACACTGAGTAGATCCAGAGTAGGAGCAGTCTGATCAGGGTCTGCTCTGTTTGCTTACAACATAACATAGATCTAATTTTTGCACTTTCTGTCTTGGTTAAATATATGTCTGTTCATGTGTTAGTTTAACCCTTCGCTTGCTATTCACATCAATATACCTACCTGTAAATAGTGAAGACCCAGATGAGACGGCTCCTGTCGGAGCTGTCTCATCAGGGTCTGCACTATTTACAAGTTGATTGTGCAACCAATGCACTCCACAACAGTGATTTCACAGCGAAATACTTGTACACAGTGAAGATATATGTAATTATACAACAGGGCATGGGTAAAGAAGGAGAACTGTATTTTAAAATTCAGCAAGAGAATGGTTAAGAATACAGCTAATTAATATGCATGATGTCATTATTTCTTACATGAATATTCATAGAGTAAAGGGTTAATGTCTATTCAATGTAAAATGTATCGGAGATTATTCTAAAGCCTGAAGAGGTACATACATACAACTATAACTTGTTTCATGAAATTAAATGTTATCTATGTTCCTTTTCTTGAATAAAGAGCTGTAAAGTTTGCATAGAAATAAACATATTTTGCATTTTGAATGAGTCACATGGGAGTAATGAAAGCACAAACTGTTCTATGATTGTTATCTTAGTTGAATGTATTGACAACACATTGAATTAGAAACAGATTCTACGATAAGTCTTTTCTAGAACTGACATGTCATCAAATAATTATGGGCAATGTACATAATTATAACCGTGTGGAAAAATAACAAGTGTTGCTTTATCCTTTTCCGTTCAACAGACATTCTTTTCAAACTGTTGCAAACAGAGTTGATCCAGATCAGACGGCTCCTGTAGGAGCCGTCTGATCAGGGCCTGCTCTGTTGCCTTATAATAAACTTATAATAGTATAACGCCTCGGTGGACATTACCATACCGAGGGTTATTTAAATCGCAACACTAAAAAATTTTTTACCTTACTACTAGGATGTGATATTTATTTTATTATAACGAACAGCACAATCAATTTCGTCAGCAAAGATATTTATTCAATGACATCAATAAACAGTTTGAAACAAAGGTTATAGAGCTACTCAGTGCTTAAAAATCGCGGAACAGCTTCACATTTCTATTCATTACATGTTATAAGTACTGGCGGAGTCCTTTTCACTGTCCAGTCTTGAAAGACCCTCCTCCGAAATAGTCACATAAGATGACATTTCTCAAATATTTAAATAAAAACAATTGTCAAAGTGACGTTTGTTGTGCAAATTGCAAGCATCAGATGACGTCAGTTGAGTACGTCAATCGGATGATGTCACACACACACACACACACACACACACACAATTTAATCATTGATCTAGATGTTCCGTGCCTATAGTAGCGGGAGACAGTAATTTTTAGCCTGCTGGGTCTGACAGTATTTCTATGTCACGGTGGCTTATGGGAGATTAACATTGTAAATGAAATTGAGGTATAATAAATATGACTCTACAGTTTCTACCAGTGTACATACTGTAATGAACACTAAATAGAAGTTTAATTCTGGCAGATGGTAGCTAAATGCAGGGCAAATGATATGCAGAAAGCTCCTGCAGGATCCTAATACATTTTCCTGCATTTGCTTTAACCCTTTACTCCATAAATGCGCCTTTCTATGCCTATGCCTAGGAGCCCTCTGATCTGGGTCTACACTGTTTGCAAATGTCAGTACATTTGTTTCCCTACAGGGCCAGTGCTTCAGGTTCTTTAATAAAGGCTAAAATTATAAGGAACACCAATGAAGACACTTAAATTCTTATGGGTTAACTCTATTGTTTAACACAGTTATCATTTCTCTTGCTGAATTTTAAAATACATTTCTCCTTCTTTACCCATGCCCTGTTGTATAATTACATATATCTTCACTGTGTACAGGTATTGCACTGTGCAATCACTGATGTGGAATGCACTGGCTGCACAATCAACTTGTAAATAGTGCAGACCCTGATGAGACAGCTCCTGCAGGAGCTGTCTCATCTGGGTCTTCATTGTTTACAGGTAGGTATATTGACGTGAATAGCAAGCGAAGGGTTAAGGCAGTTTTAACCCTTTATTCCACAACTATGCCTTTGTATGCCTTTATAAACAGAGTAGACCCAGATCAAAAAGCTCCTATCTGTTTGCTAATGGAATTTGATGGTTCTGCTTCTTTACATTCTAAAATGGCTATTATGTTCCACCTTCCATATTTCATTGTAACTATTTTGTCCATGAGTATTCAGTTGGTATTGAAAATTGGAATAAACTTAAATTAGAACAGGGAACTGGTAACTTTCATAGTTACAGCAGACAACTGTTTTGCTGATGAAAATTTAACAAGCATGCAAAATATTGTTTATATTTACTCCAAAAGTACATGGCTATTGATTTTGCCTAGGCGTGTTTTTTGAAGAGCATGTAACCACTGTTAACGCAGCTTGTTAACTATTCTCATACAAAATGCATCGTGATTAACATTTACAAAGAGCTTTGATCTAAATGAGACGTCAAGTAACTCGATGTATCATCAGAATCGAAGCTGTTGGACACTGTGCCCAATAGTTTTTCAAAAGTTTGATCGAATTGGAAGTCCGTGAACATCTCGGCAAATAAGAGATTGGGCAAGCATTATTTTTCAGGATGAGAAGGGTTAAAGTAATGTAGAAGTTTTAATTTGACAAACGACTGACAAATACCACTAACAAAAGGGTTGTTACAGCTAACAAGGCATCTTTTGGCAGAAAATTGGCCTATCCTTCTCTGTAATTTTGTGCATAATCAACAGTGGTTAAAGTCAGTCTTGATTTGGAAAGCATCAATGTGGAATGGATTGCATGGAAGTATTCTACAAAAGTGGCGTGACATTACCCTTTAAATGTTGAATTCTCAAAGAGGGATGGGCCATCATTGTTTTAACCAACAACTGATTTGGCAATCAGTATAAAAGCGTGTAATTTGTCAGAGGATTTTGAATGACAAACAGTGCAGACCCTGATCAGAGGGCTCCTCTAGGAGCCCTCTGATTGGGTCTACACTGTTTGCAAATGATAGTTAACCTGTTTGACTACATTCACAGGTTTAAAATGAAGAAGCATCTCGCTACATGTGATGATAACCAGAAGCAACGAATGCAGATATTGGAATATAAGTAAAATATAGAGCCAGCAAATAATGTTAGTTAATTAGAGTATCAGAAATCAAAAGGCAAAGCAGTAAGAAAATCTGCCAAGCAAGTGGGTAAAACATAGCAAAACTCATGTGAACAAGCAAACAGAACAAGCAGGTAAGCATAGCAAATCACAAGAACAAGCAAACAGAACAAGCAGGTAAAGCATAGCAAAAATCATGTGATCAAGCAAACAGAACAAGCAGGTAAGCATAGCAAATCACAAGAACAAGCAAACAGAACAAGCAGGTAAGCATAGCAAATCACAAGAACAAGCAAACAGAACAAGCAGGTAAGCATAGCAAATCACAAGAACAAGCAAACAGAACAAGCAGGTAAAGCATAGCAAAAACCATGTGATCAAGCAAACAGAGCAAGCAGGTAAAGCATAGCAAAACTCATGTGAAAGCAAACAGAACAAGCAGGTAAAGCATAGCAAATCACAAGAACAAGCAAACAGAACAAGCAGGTAAAGCATAGCAAATCACGAGAACAACAAACAAAGCAAACAAGTCAAGAAAAAAAACTGTATCAGCAAGGAATTTGAGCATTTGTAACCAAGAACCAGCACTGAGCAAATATTTTCTGAAAATAGTCACCTGCTTCACTTCAGATCTAAAACAACATTTCCATTTTTTTTAAAGATACTCACCAGACCGAGCTCCAGATAAGATGCGTAGATTAAAATATTTTCAAGTATAACTTATTTATTTCTCCACCGAACCCGCCGCGTGGCTCAGTGGTAGAGCGTCCGCCTGCGGTACGGAAGGTCGTGGGTTCGATCCCCGGCCGCGACAGACCAAAAGTTGTTAAAAGTTGGTACTAGTAGCTCCCTTGTCTACGCTCGACAATAAAGGTGTAGTTCTAGGACTGGTCAGCCCGGTGTCAGGATAATGTGACTGGGTGGGGTGCCCTTGCCATGTACCTGCGGCAAGAGTATTCCAGTGAGGCAACACTATAACTTGTCTCATGCGGGTGCCGTCTGCAAATAACTGAAATACTGTTGGTCGGACGTAAAACCCAACTCACTCACTCACTCCACCGAACCCTATGTTGTGACCACTCTTTAGAATCTTCTCTTCTAGACATTTCTAAAGAGTGGTCACAGCATAGGGTTTGGTGGAGAAATGGCAGTTTTAGTATTCGAGTCTCTCTCTATATATATATATGTAGGAAAATGTTAAATAAGACAAGCAGGATAACAGAGTAGAGTAGAGTTAGAAAGAAGTATGCAGAAAGCCCAACAAGAGAAGGCAGGTAAATAAATAATTCAGCATAGTATTTGTAAGCAAACGTCAAGGCAAATTTAAACCTTTACTCTATGAATATTTATTTAAGAAATACTGATATCATGAATATTTATTAGCTTCAATTTTTATAATTGCATTTAAACACATAAATGTTTGGCAGTGGTCTGCTCGTTTGCTTATGAAATAATAATATAGATCTGAATTTCCAGAGTCTCTGCTTTGGTAAAAGATTTCTTTGTTCATGATGATGCCATTATGAAAAATCAGCTAATTAATATTCATACAGTCCTATTTGCTCACATCAACATTCTTGGATTAAGGATTAAGCTAAGAAGTGCAAGTCAGTAAATCATGTAAAATGCACAAAAATGCATCGTGAAATAAGACATCAACAGAGTGCAAGGCTTGAAGCCTGGCCAATAAACAAGTAAATTGGCCTAGTTAACCCTTTCAAAGTAGAATGGTCCATCAGTGTTTTACAATAAGTGTCTGTTCAGTATGAAAGATAAGAATTTGTACTAGGAATCCTTTGATTTGGTCTACACAGAAAGTGTTTGGAATTGGCCGTACACTTGTTTCCTGCATTCAATTTAAGGGTTAACCCTTTCTATACGTTGAATAATCAGAGTGGAGTAGACCATCAGCATGAAAGGCTACAGGAGTTTGAATGACAAACTGTGCAGACCTTGTTTAGATAGTTCCTTTGCACACAAACATATGATGACAGCAAAAGCAGAAAAAAACCAGCAAGACTGCAAAGAATAACCATTTACTCCATAAATATGCCTTTCTATGTCTTTGAAAACAGTAGACCCAGATCAGACGGCTCCAATAGGAGCCGTCTAACCAGGGTCTGCTGTGTTTGCTTATGAAACAGTATAGATATGATTCTACAGTTTCTGCCATGGTCAAAATTATGCCATTAAAATCAAAATGAATCTAATTAATATTCATGATATGTTATTATTTCTTACATGAATATTCATGGAGTAAAGGGATAAACAATACACCAAAGCACAAGCAGTCTAGCCAGCAACCCCGCAAACATTGTTATGCAGCCAGCAAAACAGAATAAGCTAACCAGCAAAGTATTGCTAGTCAGTTAGCAAAGCATTACCAGCAAGCCAGTCAGAAAAAAACAACACTTTAGCCAGCAGGACAAGCTGAGGAAGACATGACTCAACTTGTAAGAATAAAGAAGTGAGCAAGCAAGCAGTTAAGGAAAGTACAACAAGGCAGTTAACAAAGCAGAGCCAGTCAAGCAACATGAAGCACTGCAGCCAACAAAGCATATAGCCAGCCAGTCAGCACAGTAAGGCTGTGAGAAAACCGGCCAACAAACCAATGCCAGTAAGCCACTAAAGCAAACAACAAAACAGAAAACCAGCAAGCAAAGCAGAACAGTCAGACAGCAAGCAAAATTGAGCAAGCCAGCAAGTACAGCAGAGCAAAGGTCAGTAAAATGGAGCATGACAGCTTACAAAATAGACCATTTCAGCCAGTAGCTAGAGCAAGACAGTCCAGCCAACCAAGCAAAATCATAAATCAAGCCAGCCAACAAAGCAGATCAAAACAGGTTTGAAAGCAAGCCAGCCAACAAGCAGATAAAACAGCTGGAAAGTAAGTCAGCCAAAAAAGCAAATCAAGACAGCTTGTGAAGCAGAGCAAGGCAGCAACAAGCAGAGCTACACAACCATTCAAGCTGGACAGTCCATACAGGAAAACAGAGCATACCAGTCTACAAAGCATATAGCCTAATACCAGGGTCCATGCTTATAAAATTTTTAGTTGAGTCTGAGTTCATTCTCAAGCTTTATAAGCATGGACCCAGGTCATCCAATATTTAGCAGTGCAAAATGGCAAACAAAACAGAGCAAGACAATCAACAAAGTAGAACAGCCAGTAGAGCACAAGGCCAAGCAAGTCAGTCAGCAAAGCTTACTGGTCACCAAAGCACATTAATGCATGAAGCCTCCAGCCATGCAGATCAAACAACCATGTTGGCAAGTCCGTAACCATCAAGCCAGCCAGAAAACCAGAACATGCTTGCAAAGCAGAGGAGCTTTGAAACATGTCCAATGTTTATGGTCCTGTCGGCCCTTGCCAATTTTAAGTTTTAGACAGTGAGTCATGCTTCCATTTTTAACCCTTTTGATGCTGTATTTTCAAAGTGGAATGATCCATCATTATTTAACCCTTCGCTTGCTGAATTTTAAAATACATTTCTCCTTCTTTACCCATGCCCTGTTGTATAATTACATATATCTTCACTGTGTACAAGTGTTTCGCTGTGCAACCACTGCTGTGGAGTGCACTGGTTGCACAATCAACTTGTAAATAGTGCAGACCCTGATGAGACAGCTCCTGCAGGAGCTGTCTCATCTGGGTCTTCACTATTTACAGGTACGTGTATTGACGTGAATAGCAAGCGAAGGGTTAACAGTAGAACTTACTTATAATAAATGGATGAATTTGCAAGAGGAATTTGAATCACAAAAAGTACAGATCCTGATCTGATCTCCATCTACACTGTTTGTAAATGCCCATTAACATATCTCTGATATTTAAAGATTTGAAGGCCTTTACTCCATAAATATGATTATATTAGGAGTCATCTGACCAGGGTCTGCTCTGGAGCCATCTGACCAGGGTCTGCTCTATTCGCTTATGATATGATATAGATATGATTAAATTCCATGTGTCCATGTGCTACTATAACAGTTAATCTAATTAATATTCATGATGTCATTATTTCTTACATGAATATTCATGTACTAAAGGGTTAATACAATTTATAAAGTGAGTGATTCATTGGCATTTATTTCTTGTTTTAACTTAATTCTTATGCAGAACTGTGCCATGCTTATTTGCATTTTTAACACTAATTAGCATTGTCCATTTGTTTCACTTAAATTGAATTGTACTCTCTAAATTCTTTCCCAGATGGTTTCATTGGCATGTGCAATATCCTAATTACCCTAAGTATCCAGACAGATTAACCAATTACCTCATAGGCTATTTTTAGACCAAACTTCTTTGAATAATTCTACCGAAAATGAGCATTTTCTAGCGAAAAGGTAAATTTTAGAATTTTGTAGTTTTTAAACCATTGTGATAAATATAGCATAGGAGCAAAATTAATGCTCTATTTATTATCACAATGGTTGAAAGGCGTCAGTATGAGGGAATGGGTCAAGTTGGGCATATAATGCAGACCCAGATCAAATGGCTTCTTCATGAGCTGTTAGATCTGGGTCTTCACTAATTGCTAAAACTTCAGTCTAATTTAAAGTTTCAAATATTTTAAACAGAGCTACAGATAAATGTGCATACCCAAATACTAAAATTGTCTTTTCTCCATCAAACCCTATACTAGGACCACAGAGCTACAGATAAAGGTGCGTACCCATATTATACTAAAATCGTCTTTTCTCCACATCGAGACAATTCTAAAGGGTGGTCACAGAATAAGGTTTGGTGGAGAAATAAAGGAGCTATTCTTGAAATATCTGAACTCTGTTTTAAAGTTACAAACACTCGTACAGCTTTACAAACTGGTAAAGCAGGGAGACTAGGTATCCAAATACTTTGGTTATTAGTAGAACTTGAAACCAGTGTTTAACCCCCTTACTCCATGAATATTAATGTAAGTAATAATGCCATCATGAATATTAATTAGATTAATTCTTATAATGTGTCATGGAGACATGAATGTTTGGCCGTTGCAGAAACTGTAGAATCATATCTATGTTATACCATAAGCAGGAGCAGTCAGATCTGGGTCTACTCTGTTTGCAAAAGGTAGAAAGGAGTAAAGGGTTAATGACTTAATGTTGTACTGTTTTTTTGCCCCCCAGATCCTATCTTGGGAGCATACTGTCTGTTTGTTTGTCTGTTTGTCACCAACTTTAACATTGGTCATAACTTTTGAGCCAGTACAGATAGTGACTTGATATTTGGCATGCATATGTATCTCATAAAGCTGCACATTTTGAGGGGTAACATGTCAAGGTCAAAGGTCAAATATATAGGTCAAATCACCGACTTTGACATTGGCCATAACTTTTGAAAGGCTGGCTGTTTTTTTGTCAGCAGCTTTAACATTGGGCATACCTTTTGAATCAGTAGAGATAGGGACTTGATATTTGGCATTCATGTATATCTCTTAAAGCCGCACATTTTCAGGGGTGACATGTCAAGGTCATCCCTCAAGGTCAAAAGCCAGATATATAGGTCAAATCACTTACTTTCAAACCAATAGAGATAGAGACTTGATATTTGGCATGCATGTGTATCTTATGAAGCCTCACATTTTGAGGGGTGACATGTCAATGACAAGGTCATCCTTCAAGGCCAAAGGGCAAATGTACACATTCGCTATACTGTTAATTTGATTTAGTACAGATAGAGACTTGATATTTGACATGCATGTGTATATCATTGAGCCGCATGTATTGCGTGGTGACATGCCATGTCATGGTTATTCTTCAAGGTTAAAGCTAATATATAGGTCAAATTACCAGCTTCACATAGACTTCATATTTGGCATGCCTATGTATTTCGTGGAGCCGAAGGCCGGCCAGCTAGCTTTTTATGGTGGTGTGTGGTTTTTTTGGTTTTTTTGTTTGTTTGTTTTTTTGGTTTTTTTTTTTGGGGGGGGGGGGGGGGCATAGTGTAGTGTTTCACAAACACATCTTGCTTAACAAATGAGTTTGTATTCCTCATGAATATTCACATAAGAAACTATGACAGCATGAATATTAATTACTGTAGATGAATATTTATTACGGAATGTGAATGCAGGAATTTTTGGGCATGACAGAAACTATAGAATGGGATCACTTCATGTATTTACCTGATATAGGCACCTTTTGACAGGGTTGCAAACAGAGCAGACCAAGATTAGATGGAACAGATCAGAGTCTGCTCTGTTTGCATAATGGAAAAATGTAGATCTGATTGAAGTTTCTCCTATGGCCAAAAGTATGACTGCTATGGTTCACAGAAAATTGGTTATTTTCAGTTCTCTTAGGGTTGTTCTGTGTTTAGTTTTCCATTATAAAATTCGGTGTGGTGCATCAATGAAATGGCTCTCAAACATCAGTCATTTTGTATTTCACAATTGGGACAAGAAAAATTCTTGTAATGGGTCAATTTGGTGCAGGCATAAAAAATTACGATCAATCTAAACAATAATTTGAATTCCACAATGACTTTAACTCTTTAAATATGCTTTTTAATGCCTTTGCATACAGAATAGGCCCAGATAACGTAGCTTTTATAGGAGCCATCTGATCAGGGTCTGCTCTGTTTGCTTATGGAATAATATAGATAAGATTCTGTCATTATTTTTAAATGAACATTCATCGAGGGTTAAATAGATAAGACTGGTATATGATTATATGTTTTTAATCCTGCTCAGTAAATACTGTACTGTGCATTTCTCATATTTATGCAAGCATTTACATGATACAGTAGAATCTCTCTAAAGTGATCACTTAACCCATTACCTCATAGATTATTTACATACATGGGGAGCAAATTCTCTATTTATCACAATGGTTTCAACAGGTGACTTTTTGCAGAGGTGTCAATATGAGGGAATGGGTAAATGAATAGAAATTGGTGTCCTTAAAAGCAGGTAGCTGCTCAATGCAGGATGAAAGTAATGCAGAAAGCATGTATGAACTTTCTGCATAACCTTCATACTGTATTAAGCTACTGCCTTCAGGTTTAAAGTCCCAGAATTAAGTATATTTTAGGTGGTTGCTTTAGAGAGGTTTTCTGTATATAATTTGACTGTGTTCTCGCATATTTATCCTAAGAAGCTTGAACATTTGTTAGTTTGATGCATGCAAGTGTCTATACACAATTCCCAGCTGATTATTTACATACATGTTGCAAAACAAACCTTGAAGATATATTTCGCAGCCAATAACCCAACCAAAAACAATTTAACCCTTCTCTTGCTGAATTTTAAAATACATTTCTCCTTCTTTACCCATGCCCTGTTGTATAATTACATAATTATATCTTCACTGTGTACAAGTATTTCGCTGTGCAATCACTGCTGTGGAGTGCATTGGTTGCACAATCAACTTGTAAATAGTGCAGACCCTGATGAGACAGCTCCTGGATCTTCACTATTTACAGGTAGGTATATTGAAAAAATAGAATCTAATATCCATGGCTGTCACAACTTTGTTGCATACAGTATGTAATATTAGTAGTATTGCATTGATTTGTCCACCTGTGCAGATGGTCAATCTAAGCTTTATAACACCCAGATCCTCAACATAAAAGGCATTACCACTGAAATACAATTTTTAAGGGCAAATGTATATTTTAGACTTATACGATATTTAAATACAAGATTTTGTTGTTAAAAGTCAGACAACGTTCAATCTAATTTGTAGGGTTAATGAACCCTTTATTCCTCTGATAAATAATTAGATGGGTCTTATTAACACACAGAAAAGGGTGCATGACAGAAACTTAAGAAGCAGATATATATAATTCCATAAGAAAACAGCAGACCCTTATCAGGAATCTCCTACAAGAGCCATCTGATCTGGGTCTTCTCTTTTTGCAAAGGTGTTAAAATGTGTATATATGGAGTAAAGTATTGCATATAGATATACATGTACCAACTTTTTATCTAAAGTAAAACCTTTAAATATTTTATTCTGTTCATACTAAAAGTGCTTTGTTAACAAATATATTTAATTATGACCTTCAGATCAGTTATAAATTTCCCAGCTATTCACCGTGTCTTGACTCAGCCTGCCAATTTGGGTGTTTCATGGTCTCCAATAATGTTCCAGTTTGATTTTTTGGGGGGACTTGATTGTCAGATATTGTATCCTAATGAAGCAATAAGAGGTGCTAATGCCACACATGGTGAGTCTGTCCACAGTTCTGCACAGCCACGAACAATTGACACATGCCACTCTGAGTCATTGTTCCCTCTCCCATATTGTCCAGTAATGACAAGATACGAATAAAACTAGCGCTTTCCAATATCAATGTGTAGGAAAATGGTCGTAAAATCTCATAAGGGACATAGCAGGATGAATGGAATGTCCACGCCAGATGAATATTGTAGCAGAACTAATCAGGCACATGGAAAACTGACTTGTTTAGGAGAGATCCAGGGAGAACATACAGTGTGTATTAAACCCTTTCCCTAACATTGACGCCTTTTGATGCCTCTGTAAAAGTCATTTTTTGAAACGATTGTAATTTGTCACAATGGTTTCTAAACTACATGATTCTAAAATTGTCCGTTTCTCTAGTAAATGCTCCTTTTTAGCTCACCAGAGCACTTTTGTGCTCAGGGTGAGCTTTTGTGATCACTTGATGTCCGTCGTCCGTCGTCGGGCGTCAACAATTTGAACCTTTAAAAATCTTCTCCTCTGAATATACAGGGTTCTCAGCTTTCATCTTTGGTACATAGCATCATCTTTAGGTCCTCTACAAAAGTTATATAAATTTTGCCCCTGGGGTCAAAATTGGCCCCACCCCAGGGGTGCCTTGTTTTCTATTGAAATATATAGTAAAACTTTGAAAATCTTCTCCTCTGAATCTACAGGGTTCTCAGCTTTCATATTTGGCACATAGCATCATGTTCAGGTCCTCTACAAAAGTTATATAAATTATGCCCCTGGGGTCAAAATTGGCCCCGCCCCAGGGGTAGCCAGATTTCATTAGAAACATATAGTGACAACTTTGAAAATCTTCTCCTCTGAATCTACAGGGTTCTCAGCTTTCATATTTGGCACATAGCATCATGTTCAGGTCCTCTACAAAAGTTATATAAATAATGCCCCTGGGGTCAAAATTGGCACCGCCCCAGGGGTAGCCAGATTTCATTAGAAACATATAGTGACAACTTTGAAAATCTTCTCCTCTGAATCTACAGCGTTCTCAGCTTTCATATTTGGCACATAGCATCATGTTCAGGTCCTCTACAATTTTTTTTATAAATTATGTCCCTGGGGTCAAAATTGGCCCCGCCCCAGGGGTAGCCAGTTTTGAATAGAAACATATAGTGACAACTTTGAAAATCTTCTCCTCTGAATCTACAGGATTCTCAGCTTTCATATTTGGCACATAGCATCATGTTCAGGTCCTCTACAAAAGTTATATGAATTATGCCCCTGGGATCAAAATTGGCCCCGCCCCAGGGGTAGCAAGTTTTGAATAGAAACATAGTGACAACTTTGAAAATCTTTTCTTCTGAATCTACAGGGTTCTCAGCTTTCATATTTGGCACATAGCATCATGATCAGGTCCTCTACAAATTTGTTTATAAATTATGCCCCTGGGGTCAAAATTGGCCCCGCCCCAGGGGTGGTCAGTTTTCAATAGAAACAAAGTGAAACTTTGAAAATCTTCTCCTCTGAAACTGGAAGGTTCTCAGCTTTCATATTTGGCACATAGCATCATGTTCAGGTCCTCTACAAAAGTTATATACATTATGCCCCTGGGGTCAAAATTGACCCCGCCCCAGGGATGGCCAGTTTTCAATAGAAACATATAGTGAAAACTTTGAAAATCTTCTCCTCTAAATCTACAGGGTTCTTAGCTTTCATATTTGGCACATAGGATCATATTCAGGTCCTCTACAAAAGTTATATAAATAATGCCCCAGGGGTCAAAATTGGCCCTGCCCCAGGGGTAGCCATGTCTCAATAGAAACATATAGTGACAACTTTGAAAATATTTTCCTCAGAAACTGGAAGGTTCTCAGCTTTCATATTTAACACATAACATCATGTTCAGGTCCTCTACAAGAGTTATATAAATTATGGCCCCGGGGGTCAAAATTGGCCCCGCCCCAGGGGTAGCCAGTTCGCAATAGAAACATATAGTGTCAAATTTGAAAATATTTTCCTCAGAAACTGGAAGGTTCTCAGCTTTCATATTTGGCACATAGCATCATGTTCAGGTCCTCTACAAAAGTTGTATAAATTATGCCCCTTGGATCAAAATTCGCCCGCCCCAGGGGTGGCTAGTTTTCTCTAGAAACATATAGTGAAAACTTTGAACATCTTCTCCTCTGATTGCCTGGTGATCGATTTCAGGGCCATTCTGGCCCTCTTGTTTTCAAAGAGATTGGGTCTAAAAATCGTCTCATATTGACACCTTTGTAAATGTCACATTTTGGAACTATTGTGATAAATGGAGCATTTGCTCCATAGAAACAAATGCTCTATCACAATAGTTTCAAAACACAATTCTAAAATTTTCATTTTGTCTAGTAAATGCTCCTTTTCAGTAGATTTATTCAAATAGGTTGTGTCTAAAAATAGCCTATGAGAGAATGGGTTAACCCTCTTCATGCTAAAAATAATAACAGTTTTAATATCCAGGGTTTCCACGCGTCAGGGAAAAAAAATCAAGGTCAAGGAAATTTGAGAATTGTCAGGGAAATTGGAAAATATAGGCAAATGTCAGGGAATTGTCAGGGAATTTTGAAAATAATGAGAATGAAGGTCATATATTTTTAAAAAAATCATAAATTATTACAGAAATTATGACAGAAAGACCAAGTATTGCGATGTAACGTGTCAGGGAAATTTGAAATTATGTCGGGGAAATGTTAGGGAATTGTCAGGGAATTTTGTTTTCTGTGGTTTGTGGCAACCCTGATATCTATTAGATGAATTTTTATTATTCTCCCGAAGGTAACCTCGATCGTATAGTGGTATGGAGCTTGTCGTCTCTCCGTCCGTCCGTCCTAAGCCACATCTTTGTCTGGTCAGTGACTTCACAACTATTAAATGTACAGTCCTCATACTTAAAAGGGAGGTAGGTCATGGCCAGTAGATGACCCCTATTGATTTTGAGGTCAGTCAGTCAAAGGTCGAGGTCACAGTGACTTTCAATTAAAAAAACCCATATCCGCTCAATAACTTTATAACTTGACCCCTATTGATGTTGGGGTCAAAGATCAAGGTCACAGTCACCTTCAATAAAAAAGCCCAGATCCGCTCAATAACCAATAACTTGATAAGTATAATTAACTGTGATGTCTTCATACTTGGTAGGATTCAGGAAGGTTTATCATGGCCATTAGATGACCCCAAATAGTTTTGAGGTCCTTCAGTCAAAGATCAACCTGGTAACAGTGCACTTCCAACTCAAAAATCATGCCTACTCAATAACTTGATAACTATTAGGTGTGCCATATTCATACTTAGTAGGATGGTTGGTTATGCCCAGTAGATGACCCCTATTGATTTTGAGGTCAGTCAGTAAAAGGTCAAGGTAACCATGACCTTCAACTCAAAAAACATTGTCTACTTGGTAACATTAACCCCCTCCCATATTAACATTGTGCATGTTTTGACAGCACATACTTCAGGCGTATAATGCTCTGAGACACGGAGCTTTTGTTTTTTAATGGCATGTGTATATGAATATTTGGTATTGGTAGAAACTAGTCATATCTATCAAAATTTCAGAAGCAAACAGAGCAATGTGTTTATATCAGGAAAATATCAGCAAAATGTGCTTATATCGGGGAAAGGGTTAAAGTCGTTTGAAATGTGGATATAAACCATTTGACCTTTTACAGACATAAAAAATATAAAAATAATACCTATATGAATATTACATAACTGAATCTTTATGGTGGCATATGAACAAGATGAATTTTGGCCATGGAAGAAACTCTAGGATCATATCTTTATTATTGCATATTAACCCATTACCTCATAGGCTATTTTTAGATCCCACTGCTTTGAATAAATCTACCGAAAAGGAGCATTAACTAGAGAAAAGGAAAATTTTTAGAATTTTGTAGTTTGAAACCATTGTGATAAATAGAGCAAATTTTTTTAATGCTCTATTTATCACAATGGTTTCACAAAGTGACTTTTACAGTCATCAAAAGTCTGATCTTGGTCTACTCTTTTTGCATATGCGCAAGAACATATTCATATGAAGGAAAGGGTTTAAAACTGTTTTGCAAATTGTTCAGTGTGGATAAATTCTTGTTGAACTCTTGCTTTTTTTAAAATTTCACAAAATATCTGTTTCTGAGATAATAATCAAATTAGGAATAATGAAAATATGCCACAAAATTCAACACCTAACACATGCTTATCTTCACTGTTACTGACTTCAAAAAGCTTGCTAATCTGCTGAATGTTTTATATGCATTAATTACGTTCATGTTTTGTGATACCCTTCCAGCATCTTGGTGCTAGTGCTACACCTGTAATCTGTTTGTAATTTCAAGAGTAATGAAATATTGATAAGCCAGCAGGCTTTTATTCCTCCCTGTGGCTAGTAAAAAGCAATACAAGAAAGTCATTCCGGAGCACTAGTAGTTTAAGAGAACAAGACCGTTGTACAACAGCACTGGATTCATAATCAAGTGTGACAGAGTCTTAAATCCCTTGGGAAGTGTCTTCCATGTCTGAGTGCATTTTGCCTGAAAGTCATGATTTTTTTTAGTCATCAATGTGAAGGCGATGGGGAAATTGCAGCCTAGTTTTTCCCCACATAAATCTTGTCATTCTACAAGTTGGAAAAATTTGTTGACAAGCTTGAAGATCAAATAACACCAGGGTATAATAAAGAAGTTTCAAATCATTTCATGCTTAAGAAGTAATAAAATAATTTTTATAATCCAATGGCCTCAGATGGAAATATAAAATATAAAAAAGGAATTCAGTGCAGTTGTCCATTGATTTATGCAACTGTTTCAACACTTGAATTTTGTTTGTTTTATTTATATCTAGAGCTACAGTTAAGGGTGTGTACCCACGTTCATAAATCTTCATTTCTTCACCAATCCTTATACTGTGACCACTCTTTAGAATCGTTTCAACGAAGCAATTCTAAAGAGTGGTCACAGTATAGGACTTTATAGTTATTCTTGAAAATGTTTTAAATAAAATCCCGCAAACCTATTTCAAGGGGTATACTGGAATCACACTGTCCGGCGGTTGGTCAGTTGGTCGGGCGGACGGACGGTATGTTTGCATTTGAACATGGGTAGTTGGTGTTGCAAACTCCTCTTTCAGTTTTAAAGTTACTGAATTTATATTTGGTATACATAATATTAAAATGAATGGTAGATGTGCAAGACACAATTTTGACATGTTTACTGCTGGCTATTGCAGAATTATCTCCCGCTGAACTTTGAGATTTTTGGTCATTTTTGTATGAAACATGAGTAGTTGGTGCAGAGAACTCCTCCTTCAATCTGAAAGTTATTCAGTTTATATTTTGGTATACATAATAACCATGAATGGTTGATATGCAAGACATAATTTTCATGTGTTTACCGCTGGCCATTGCAGAATTATCTCCCCCTGAACTTTGGGTATTTTTTATGCCCCCGTTGACGATAGTTAGGGGACATTATGTTTTGCACATGTCCATCCATCCATCTGTCCATCTGCCCGTCCATGTGTCACACTTTTACTTGCAGATGGTTGCTCAGGGTGAGCTTTTAGGAGACTTGAATGTCTGGCGTGTGTCGTGAGTTGTCAACAATTTACACTCTAGTGGTCACATTTTTAGTCCAATTTTCATGAAGCTTGGTCAGAATGATTGTCCTGATCTTGGAAGTTTGAAAGTGGGTTACGTGGGGCCCAAAACTAGGTCACTAGGTCATATCTTTGGAAAATCTTGTTTACACCCCAGCGGCCACATTTATTGCTCAGTCTTCCTCAAACTTGCTCAGAATGTTTGTCTTGGTGATATCAAGGTTATGTTTGATCATGGTTAGGGTGGGACTTAAATGTAGGTCACTAGGTCAAATCTTAGAAAAATCACTCTAGAGGTCACAATTTAATTTTTTTAGCCCAATCTTCATTGGTCAGAATGATTGTCTTGATAAATTAAATATTCTAAATCTTTGAAAATCTTGTTCTCCAGAACCACTGCTCATGACCCACTATCAACATTGTTCCCTTAGGTCAATATTGGCCCCATCCTGGGACTACCCAGCTCTAATCTTAAATCTATTTTAACAAGATAAGCGATTAAGGGCCATCTTGGCCCTTTTGTTTCATTGTCTTATATCTCACTAACCACTATAGTTATTGGCATGGAATTGCATATACACATTAAACACCATCCATACTTTCATTGTGCACCCAGCCCATGCTTCCCAAAAGCCAAAGGTCAAGGTCAAGTGACTTAGGAATTTTACATGCAGCTAGGCAAGCACCACTACGGGGGCATCGCTGTGTCTTACAGACAAAATTTTCTAGTTGTCAATTTGGCATGAAACATGGGGAGTTGGTGTCGGAAACTCTCCGTTTTAAAATTATTGAATTTATATTTGGTATACATAATAACCATGAATGATGCATGTGCAAGACACAATTTTCCTGTGTTTAGTGGCAGTCATTACAGAATTATGTCCACTTGAACTTGGAGAATTTTTGTCATTTGGTCCTGTTACATGCATGGGTAGTTGGTGATAGTTCTAGTTTACACATCTTATTTGGAGCTCTGTATATCCAAATGAATATTCTTGCTCTGAAGTTGTGCCCCTGCTAAAAGCCAATTTTACTAAAGATTGTACAACCAAATTATTGTACAGTAAAACTCCTCTACATCGGAATTCTAGTAGAGAAAAATCCAGATACTTTAGGCGGTTGGTTGCTAAATAATACAGGGTGAAAGTCATGCAGAAAGCTCCTAGTGGAGCTTTCTGCATGACTTTTACCCTGCATTAAGCTGCCACCTGTTTCCAAGACGGATATTTATGCTGGATTTAATGTCCACTTTAGAGGGATTTTACTGTAAGCCCTTATTTACGACAGTCATTACTACTCAGATAGCCGAAATTAACCCTTTCCATGTTGCATATTCATGTAAGAAATAATGACATCATGAATATCTATTTGCTGATCTTTTTATAATGACATGTACACAGCGTCTTTCAGTATAGTTAGAAACTATAGAGGCAGATCTATGTAAGCAAACCGAGCCTGATCAGATGGCTCTTACAGGAGCTTTCTGATTTGGTTCTACTCTGTTTGCAAAGGCGTGAAAAAGCATTTGTATCAGTTAAAACACATTTTATAGTGCAAAAACATTAAGTACATAGTGTACCAACATACGATAATTTCATTTGTATGATCATTAGTAAAAACAGCCCTTGAACTACAAAAGATGGACTTTAATTATACCCCCACAAACAGAGTTTGAGGGGGGTATACTGGAATCAGCCTGCGGTCGGGCGGTCGGTCGGTCGGTCGGTCCGGCTGCAAAATCTTGTACGGCGAACTCCTCCTTCAGTTTCAACCCGATTCACTTGACACTTGGCATAATTGTTAATCAGGAGTAGTAGATGTGCAAGACACAAATTTTCAGGTCTCTGTGACCTTGACCTTGACCTTTGGCCTTGAAATTGGTCTTAAAATTGGCTGGCAAAAGCTTGTACTTTGAACTCCTCCTTCACATTCAACCTGATTCACTTGATACTTGGCATAAATATTACTCAGGAGTAGTAGATGTGTAAGACACAAATTTCAGGTCTCTGTGACCTTGACCTTGACGTTTGGCCTTGAAATTGGTCTTGAAATTGGCAGGCAAAATCTTGTTCTTTGAACTCCTCCTTCACTTTCAACCTGATTCACTTGGTATAAATGTTACTCAGGAGTAGTAGATGTGCAAGACACAAATTTCAGGTCTCTGTGACCTTGACCTTGACCTTTGACCTTGAAATTGGTCTTGAAATTGGCAGACAAAATCTTGTACTTTGAACTCCTCCTTCAATTTCAACCTGATTCACTTGATACTTTGCACAAGTGTTACTCAGGAGTAGTAGATGTGCAAGACACAAAATTCAGGTCTCTGTGACCTTGACTTTGACCTTTGGTCTTGAAATTGGTCTTGAAATTGGCAGGCAAAATCTTGTACTTTGAACTCCTCCTTCAATTTCAACCTGATTCACTTGATACTTGGCATAAATGTTACTCAGGAGTAGTAGATGTGCAAGACACAAATTTCAGGTCTCTGTGACCTTGACCTTGACGTTTGGCCTTGAAATTGGTCTTGAAATTGGCAGGCAAAATCTTGTACTTTGAACTCCTCCTTCACCTTCAACCTGATTCACTTGATACTTGGCATAAATGTTACTCAGGAGTAGTAGATGTGCAAGACACAAATTGCAGGTCTCTGTGACCTTGACCTTGACCTTTGGCCTTGAAATTGGCAGACAAAATCTTGTACTTTGAACTCCTCCTTCACTTTCAACCTGATTCACTTGATACTTGGCATAAATGTTACAAAGGAGTAGTACATGTGCAAGACACAAATTTCAGGTCTCTGTGACCTTGACCTTGACTGTTGGTATTGAAATTGGCAGGCAAAATCTTGTACTTTGAACTCCTCCTTCACTTTCAACCTGATTCACTTGATACTTGGCATAAATGTTACTCAGGAGTAGTAGATGTGCAGGACACAAATTTAAAATCTCTGTGACCTTGACCTTTGGCCTTGAAATTGGTCTTAAAAATGGCAGGCAAAATCTTGTACGGTGAACTCCTCCTTCACTTTCAACCTGATTTACTTGATACTTGGCATAAATGTTACTCAGAAGTAGTAGATGTGCAAGACGCAAATTTCAGGTCTCTGTGACCTTGACCTTGACCTTTGGCCTTGAAATTGGCAGGCAAAATCTTGTACTTTGAACTCCTCCTTCAATTTCAACCTGATTCACTTGATATTTGGCATAAATTACAGAATTTTCTCTATTTGAACTTTGGGTATTTTTGTTATTTGGTCCTGTTACATGTTCAAAACTTGGATTTGCAATCAAGGCTGCCGTGTGGGGGTATTCATCACCTTTAGTGATAGTTCTAGTTCTTACTGTGTGGGACACAAGTCACTAATGTCCTTTGCAAACAGTGTAGATAGGTAGAGGAGCCCTCTCATTAGGGTCTGCACTGTTTGTTATGTTGCACTTTTCTTTAGAAAAATCTCTAAATATTCACCATGCGCTTGACCTGTTTGAATTTTGGAAGAAAATTCAGCATTATAAGGGTTAAAACCATACTGTGCTATAATATATATATATTCAAAACATCTCATAAATATATACTTTTCGAATGTAATGCTTGGAGGTATGGAAGTTAAATGTCAGGGTGACATTCAAGGACATTTGTTATATTTGGTGATTTTATCATTCAGTCTATTTGTTGGAACATCAAGGCATTTCCTATATAAAAGTAATATAAGTATTGTTAACAAATTATTATCCATAGTAGTCATTTGACCATATTTATACCCCCACAAACAGAGTTTGAGGGGGGTATACTGGAATCAGCCTGTCGGTCGGTCTGTCTGCAAAATCTTGTACGGCAAACTCCTCCTTCAGTTTCAACCCGATTCACTTGATACTTGGCATAATTGTTAATCAGGAGTAGTAGATGTGCAAGACACAAATTTCAGGTCTCTGTGACCTTGACCTTGACCTTTGGCCTTGAAATTGGTCTTGAAATTGGCAGGCAAAAGCTTGTACTTTGAACTCCTCCTTCACATTCAACCCGATTCACTTGATACTTGGCATAAATGTTACTCAGGGGTAGTAGATGTGTAAGACACAAATTTCAGGTCTCTGTGACCTTGACCTTGACCTTTGGCCTTGAAATTGGTCTTGAAATTGGCAGGCAAAATCTTGTACTTTGAACTCCTCCTTCACTTTCAACCTGATTCACTTGATACTTGGCATAAATGTTACTCAGGGGTAGTAGATGTGCAAGACACAAATTTTAGGTCTCTGTGACCTTGACCTTGACCTTTGGTCTTGAAATTGGTCTTGAAATTGGCAGGCAAAATCTTGTACTTTGAACTCCTCCTTCAATTTCAACCTGATTCACTTGATACTTGGCATAAATGTTACTCAGGAGTAGTACATGTGCAAGACACAAATTTCAGGTCTCTGTGACCTTGACTTTGACCTTTGGTCTTGAAATTGGTCTTGAAATTGGAATGCAAAATCTTGTACTTTGAACTCCTCCTTCAATTTCAACCTGATTCACTTCATACTTGGCATAAATGTTACTCAGGAGTAGTAGATGTGCAAGACACAAATTTGAAATCTCTGTGACCTTGACCTTTGGCCTTGAAATTGGTCTTAAAATTGGCAGGCAAAATCTTGTACGGCAAACTCCTCCTTCACTTTCAACCTGATTCATTTGATACTTGGCATAAATGTTACTCAGGAGTAGTAGATGTGCAAGACACAAATTTCAGGTCTCTGTGACCTTGACCTTGACCTTTGGCCTTGAAATTGGTCATGATATTGGCAGGCAAAATCTTGTACTTTGAACTCCTCCTTCAATTTCAACCTGATTCACTTGATACTTGGCATAAATGTTACTCAGGAGTAGTATATGTGCAAGACACAAATTTCAGGTCTCTGTGACCTTGACCTTGACCGTTGGCCTTGAAATTGGTCTTAAAATTGGCAGGCAAAATCTTGTACTTTGAACTCCTCCTTCACTTTCAACCTGATTCACTTGATACTTGGCATAAATGTTACTCAGGAGTAGTAGATGTGCAAGACGCAAATTTAAAATCTCTGTGACCTTGACCTTTGGCCTCGAAATTGGTCTTAAAATTGGCGGGCAAAATCTTGTACGGCGAACTCCTCCTTTACTTTCAACCTGATTTACTTGATACTTGGCATAAATGTTACTCAGGAGTAGTACATGTGCAAGACACAAATTTCAGGTCTCTGTGACCTTGACCTTGACCTTTGGCCTTGAAATTGGCAGGCAAAATCTTGTACTTTGAACTCCTCCTTCAATTTCAACCTGATTCACTTGATACTTGGCATAAATTACAGAATTTTCTCTATTTGAACTTTGGGTATTTTTGTTATTTGGTCCTGTTACATGTTCAAAACTTGGATTTGCAATCAAGGCTGCCGTGTGGGGGTATTCATCACCTTTAGTGATAGTTCTAGTTTTGTACACCAGCATTTTAGCTGAACTGAGCTATTGCACAGGACAAGCAATTACTCAGGAATAGCTCATGGTGACCCATTGTTCTGGGTGAGCTATTCTTTAGGAATAGCCCTTGGTGACCTGTTGTTCTGGATGAGATATTCTTTAGGAGAAACTCATGATGAGCTATTGTTCTGGGTGAGCTATTCTTTAGATGTAGCTCATGATGAGCCATTGTTCTGGGTGAGATATTCTTTAGGAGAAACTCATGATGAGCCATTGTTCTGGGTGAGCTATTCTTTAGGAATAGCCCTTGGTGACCTGTTGTTCTGGATGAGCTATTCTTTAGAAGTAGCTCATGATGAGCCATTGTTCTGGATGAGCTATTCTTTAGGAATAGCCCATGGTGACCTGTTGTTCTGGATGAGCTATTCTTTAGGAGAAACTCATGATAAGCTATTGTTCTGGATGAGCTATTCTTTAGGAGAAACTCATGATGAGCCATTGTTCTGGGTGAGCTATTCTTTAGGAATAGCCCATGGTGACCTGTTGTTCTGGATGAGCTATTCTTTAGGAGAAACTCATGATGAGCTATTGTTAATGGTGAGCTATTCTTTAGAAGTAGCTCATGGTGAGCTATTGTTCTGGGTGAGCTATTCTTTAGGAATAGCTCATGATAAGCTACTTTTCTGAGTGATCTATTCTTTAGGAGTAGCTCATGATGAGCTATTGTTCTGGGTGTGCTATTCTTTAGCAATATCCTATGATGACCTATTGTTCTGGGTGAGCTATTCTTTAGGAATAGTTCATGATGAGCTGTTGTTCTCAGCATGAGTCTATTTTTCTGGATGTGCTATTCTTTAGGAATATCTTATGATGAGCTATTTTTCTCACTATCAGCCTATTATTCTGGGTGAGCTATTCTTTAGAAATAGCCCATGATGAGCTATTGTTCTTGGTGGGCTATTAATCCGGAATAGCCCATGGTGGCCTATTGTTCTTAGTGAACTATTCTGTAGGAATAGCTCATGATGAGCTATTGTTTTAGGTAAGCTATCCTTTAGGAATAGCCCATGGTGACCTATTGTTCTGAGTGAGCTATTCTTTTAGAAATAGCCTATGATGAGCTATTGTTTTAGGTAAGCTATCCTTTAGGAATAGCCCATGGTGGCCTATTGTTCTGAGTGAGATATTCTATAGAAATAGCCCATGATGAGTTATTGTTCTGGGTGACCTATTCTGCAGGAATAGCCCATGGTAACATTGTTCTGAGTGAGCAATTTATAGGAATAGCTCAATATTAGCTTTTGTTCTGGGTGAGCTATTGCGTAGGAATAACTCATACTGAGCTTTTGTTACCACTCACTGTCCTGTATCAGCTTCTCATTCAAATGGCTTCTCCTCTGAAACCAAAGCATGGAAAGAGTTATTTAGATTGTATGGTCCTCTACCAAAGTTTTCAAAGGATTGCATTCTGTGTAGTTCTCTGCCTGCCATGGCAACATAATGGAAAAACCTAACCCTTTCCATAATGAACATCTATGCATAAATATCGTATGTTTAAGTTTAATGAGGTCAAAGATTTAAAGCAACTAATGTGGGCTTAGACAAAACATGTAGGATCATATCTACTTAATTTAATAAGCAAACAGAGCAGACCCAGATCAGATGGCTCCTGCAGGAGCCATCTGATCTGGGTCTACTCTGTTTTCAACGGCGTGAAATTGGCATTTATATGAAGGAAAGGGTTATGCAATCTTATCTAAAAAACCATTGACCTGATTCCAGTAACATTTTGTACTATGATTCAATGATAACAAACTACTAATGTAGTTCAAGCTGGGATGATTCAATTAGTGGTTGGACTAATTGACTATAGTGATAATTAAAAAAACAACTATTCTCTCAAACTGCTGGCCAGATTTTAATACAATTATGCATGAATAGTTCTGAGGTAATTATCTACTGAAATTGTTCAAACTTTTATTTTGTCCAGAACACAAATGGTTGCCAGGGGCTTGGCTATTTTTTCTCCAATTATGACTATAAGGAAAAAACTGAAATATTATTTCCTAGAAACTTCAAACTGGATTTTAATATTATATTGCATGAATATCTCTTCGGTCCAGGTTTAATAAAGCAGCTTAAATTTTTAGATCCAACCCTTTTAAATAAATCTATCGAAAAGAAGCATTTACTGGAGAAAAGGAAAATTTCAGAATTGTGTAGTTTTGAAACCATTGATAAATAGGGCATTTGCTCCTGTGAAGCAAATGCTAGATATTTATCACAATGGTTTCAAAAAGTGACTTTTACAGAGGTGTCAAGAGCTATCAATATGAGGGAATGGGACAAACTTAGGTAGATTGATCTTGATTAGGAGAAATGCAGTGCACAAGAACCATCACTCTATTTTGCATAATTCAGGAGTTATTGCCCTTTGTTATTTTTCATACTTAAAATTTGTTTGGAGCGTAACACAAAAACTATAACAGGTATCAACATAAGACTTCATAGGTAGATTGATCTTGATGAGGAGAAGTGTGGTGCACAAGAACCATCACTCTATTTTGCATAATTCAGGAGTTATTATCCCCCACCGCATAGCGGAGGGGGGTTATAGGAATGGCCTTCGTCTGTCCGTCCGTCTGTCCGTCCGTCCGTCTGTCCGTCTGTCTGTCTGTCCGTAACAATTTCGTGTCCGCTCCATATCTCCTATACCCCTTGAAGGATTTTCAAGAAACTTGCCTCAAATGTTAACCAAGTTGAGACGATGTGCAGAACACATGTGGCAGATATGTCGGCTCAAGGTCAAGGTCACATTTGAAGGTCAAGGGTTTTAACCTTCAATTTCCATTGCATTTTTGTGTCCGCTCCATATCTTCTAAACCCTTTGACGGATTTTCATGAAACTTGAGTCAAATGTTAACCAAATTAAGACGATGTGCAGAACACATGTGGCAGTCATGTCGGCTCAAGTTCAAGGTCACATTTGAAGGTCAAGTGTTTAAACCTTCAGTTGCCATTACAGTTTCGTGTCCGCTCCATATCTTCTAAACCCTTTGAAGGATTTTCATAAAACTTGAGTCAAATATTAAATGAATTGAGACGATGTGCAGAATCCATGCGGCAGTCATGTTGGATCAAGGTCAAGGTCACGTTTGAAGGTCAAGTGTTCTAACCTTTAATTTCCGTTACATTTTCATGTCCGCTCCATATCTTCTAAAGCCTTTGAAGGATTTTCATAAAAGTTTAGTTAAATGTTAGCTAAATTGAGTTGATGTGCAGAACACATGTGCCAGTCATGTCGGCTCAAGGTCAAGGTCACATTTGAAGATCAAGTGTTCTTACCTTCAATTTCCATTATAGTTTCATTATCTCCTATACCCCTTGAAGGATTTTCAAGAAACTTGCCTCAAATGTTAACAACATTGAGACAATGTGCAGAACATATGTGGCAGTCATGTCAGGTCAAGGTCACATTTGAAGGCCAAGTGATTTAATTTTCAATTTCCATTACATTTCGTGTCCGCTCCATATCTTCTAAACCATTTAAAGGATTTTGATAAAACTTGAGTCAAATATTAACCAAATTAAGACGATGTGCAGAACACATGTGGCAGTCATGTCGGCTCAAGTTCAAGGTCACCTTTGAAGGTCAAGTGTTTAAACCTTCAGTTGCCATTACAGTTTCGTGTCCGCTCCATATCTTCTAAACCCTTTGAAGGATTTTCATAAAACTTGAGTCAAATATTAAATGAATTGAGACGATGTGCAGAACCCATGCGGCAGTCATGTTGGCTCAAGGTCAAGGTCACGTTTGAAGGTCAAGTGTTCTAACCTTTAATTTCCGTTACATTTTTATGTCCGCTCCATAACTTCTTAAGCCTTTGAAGGATTTTCATAAAAGTTTAGTTAAATGTTAGCTAAATTGAGACGATGTGCAGAACACATGTTCCAGTCATGTCGGCTCAAGGTCAAGGTCACATTTGAAGATCAAGTGTTCTTACCTTCAATTTCCATTATAGTTTCGTTATCTCCTATACCCCTTGAAGGATTTTCAAGAAACTTGCCTCAAATGTTAACCACGTTGAGACAATGTGCAGAATATAATTATGTGGCAGTCATGTCGGCTCAAGGTCAAGGTCACATTTGAAGGCCAAGTGATTTAATCTTCAATTTCCATTACATTTTGTGTCCGCTCCATATCTTCTAAACCATTTGAAGGATTTTCATAAAACTTGAGTCAAATATTAACCGAATTGAGATGATGTGCAGAACACATGTGGCAGTCATGTCGGCTCAAGGTCAAGGTCACATTTGAAAGTCGTGTTCTTACCTTCAGTTTCCATTATATTTGTTTCCGCGTCCTATTTTCTTAACAACTGGAAGGTTGAATGTCAACCACGTTAAAACCCATTGTATCACCTTAAGGTCAATGTCTTAATTTAGGTCGCGGCGGTGGGGGATATAGCTGTCCTTTGGACTGCCTTGTTGCCTTTTGTTATTTTTCATACTTAAAATTTGTACGGAGCATAACACAAAAACTATAATAGGTATCAACATGAAACTTCATAGGTAGATTGATCTTGACGAGAAGTGCAGTGCACAAGAATCATCACTCTCTTTTGCATAATTTAGGAGTTATTGCCCTTTGTTATTTTTCATACTTAAAATTTGTCTGCAGTTTGGGAGCATCCATCGGTTCTACCTATTCTCTTGTTGTGTCAGCTGCGACACATGTGTTCATCTGAACATTCTTGTTACTGATTTTCAATTTGTTCACGCTTTTGAGAAGCTACTGACCATGTGTCAAATCACTTGGATCCTGATGAGACACATAATTACTTGGTATCAGGATCTAAACTACTTACAATGCATAGCATGGGAAGGAAGGTTGTTAACCCTTTCCTTCATATAAATGCATTTTCACACATTTGTAAAAGGAGCAGACTCCTAGAGGAGCCGTCTGATCAGGGTCTGCCCTGTTTGCTTATGAAATAATATAGATCTGACTCTACAGTTTCTATCAATGCCAAAAAATGCATTTGTACATAATGTCAGTATAAAAATTCAGCTAATAAATATTCATGATGTCATTATTTCTTTACTGAACACGGACAGGGTTTTAGACTATTCAGTATTTCAGATTTAAGTTTGCTACAGGTATTTGAATTACAAACCATGCAGACCCTGATCAAATGGTACTTTTAAGAGTCCTCTGATATGGATCTTCATTGTTTGCAAATGCCAGTACACTCATTTTCCACATTTTAACCCATTCCCTCATAAATATGCCTTTTGGACGCCTCTGCAAAAGTCACTTTATGAAACCATTGTGATAAATAGAGCATTTGCTCCTATAGGAGCAAATGTTCTTTTTATCACAATGGTTTCAAACTACAAAATTCTAAAATTTTACTTTTCTCTAGTTAATGCTCCTTTTCGGTAGATTTATTCAAAGTGGTTGGATCTAAAAATAGCCTATGAGGGAATGGGTTAAATGGGCCATGCTACTTTGAATATTCAGCATTCAAATGATTAACCCTTTCCCTGTTCTATGTTTATTCCAAATTTCAATACCTACTGAATATTCATGGACAAAATAGTTTTAATGAAATATGGAAGGTAGAGTAGCCATTTTAGAAACTAAAGAAACAGATCTATCAGATTCCACTAACGAACAGAGCAGACCCTGATCAGACGGCTCCTATAGGAGCCGTCTGATCTGGCTGTACTCTGTTTGAAAATGCGTGAAAAGGCGTTTATATGAAGGAAATGGTTAAATCACCACAATATGCAATGACAAAGAACAGCACGACTTAAGGCTGAGCAGCTTTGAGCCTTCCATATTTAGTAGCTAAATTTGATCATTTCAGGATCATTAAAATGTTTTTGGTTACAAATTGTACACACACGCTGGCCTGTTACAGTAATCCGTCTATTGTCATTTGTTAGCAGCTGAGAATGAAGAATCTCACACTTCATCTTATTGAATTTTATTTTATGAGTAAGTGATCCTTAGATTTTCAATAACTCTTAGGATGTACTCCGAGTTGCAAAGGCCGTGTGTAATGGATTGAATCTGACGGAACCTCCATTCAAATGTTTCTGCCACTGAATTAATGAGAATCGGCCTTTGAAGACATGTACAGCAAATGGGCTGGATGTAATATTATTAAAAAAACATTGGGGAAATTTTTTTCAGCCCCGTTATTTAAGGAAAGTGAAAGGAGTGAAGTGACAGAGGCTGGTACCACTCACTGCATGTTCTGTGACAACAATGTTTGTAACCCTTTACTCCATAAATACGCCTTTCTACGCTTTTGTATACAATGTAAGTCAGCTGTTGAAACCATTGTGATAAAGAGAACATTTGCTCCTAATAGGAGCAAATGCTCTATTTATCACAATGGTTTTAAATTACAAAATTCTAAAAAATTCCTTTTTCTCTAGTTAATGCTGACCTTTTCGGTAGATGCATCCAAAGAGGTTGGATCTAAAAATAGCCTATGGAGGAAAGGGTTAATCCTTTACTCCATAAATATGCCTTTCTATGCCTGCACAAACAAGGTAGACCAAGATCAGACAGCTCTGTATAGGAGCCATCTGATCAGGGTCTACTCTGTTTATGAAATAATAATTATAGATATGATTCTACAGTTTAAGCTCTTGCCAAAATGTTCTATGTTCCCATATGCCATTATAAAAATGATTTTTATTAATACTTTAAATGATGTTGTTATTTTGTACATGAATATTCAAAGGGTTAACCCTTTATAAACGTGTTTTCACGCATTTGCAAACAGAGTAGACCAAGATCAAATGGCTCCTATAGGAGCTGTCTGATCAGGTTCTGCTCTGTTTGCTCACAATGGTTTCAATACTACACAATTCCAAAAATGCTCTATTTAATACTACACAATTCCATAAATGCTATTTATCACAATGGTTTCAATACTACACATTTCCAAAAATGTCCATTTCTCTAGTAAATGCTCCTTTTCTATGGAGTTGTTTAAAGAGGTTGGGTCTAAAAATAACCTACGAGGGAATGGGTTTAGAGAAAACTGCAAAGATTTGTTCCAAAACATTGAAATCATTACAAGCTGTTGCTAATGGTGTTAATTTGTCCTTCACTTTCCAAGGCTGAATTATGGCCCATTAACCCAATCCCTCATATTGACGACTTTTGACGACTCTGTAAAAGTCACTTTATGAAACCATTGTGATAAATAGAGCATTTGCTCCTATAGGAGCAAATGCACTAATTTATCACAATGGCTTCAAACTACAAAATTCTAAAATTTTCCTTTTCTCTAGTTAATGTTCCTTTTGGGTAGATTTATTCAAAGAGGTCGTATCTAAAAATAGCCTGTGAGGTAATGGGTCTAAAAATAGCCTATGAGGTAATGGGTTAAAAGAATGAAAGGCTTAAGTTTGTTAGAAGATTTTGAATGACAAACACTGTGCAGACTCTCACCAAGAGGGTAAATTGCAGTGCATGCTTGGCTCGCATTTAAAGGATTAACCATTTGAAATAAGTGTATTGGCTTTTGCAAACTGTATAGATCCAGATCAGAGGGCTACAAGAGGAGCTCTCTGATCAGTATCTGCACTGTTTGTCATTCAAAAGTGACTTGTAATTATTATCTTTCATACTGATTGGACACTCTTAATCCATTCCCTCATTCCTTTTAAGACCTTTGTAAAAGTCACTTTTTGAAACCCTTGTGATAAATAGAGCATTTGCTCCATAGGAGCAAATGCTCTATTTATCACAGTGGTTTTAAAACCACACAAATCTAAACTTTTCCTTAAACAGCATTGTACCATTCCACCGACTGCTCAGTTGTCAAAGGATTAATTGAAGTCAATGCTGTTCTGTGACATCAGAGTACAATTAGCATACTACTGGGAAAATCTGAAAGGTGAGACTCTTAACGTAACTTTACTATTTGCTTTGAACTTTGTAACTTTGAGAGGAAAGAGCACCAAAAAAAAATGATGGAAATGAAAATTTGTAATTCAGTTAACGCTTGACCTCATGAATATTCAATTAAGAAATGAGACGATGAATATTAATTAACCCTTTCCTCCATAAATACACCTTTCTACTCCTCTGTAACAGTCGCTTTATGAAACCATTGTGATGCTCTATTTATCACAATGGTTTCAGAACTACAAAATTTTAAATGCTTCCTTTTCTCTAGTTAATGCTCCTTTTCGGTAGATTTTTAAATATTAAAAGAGGTTGGATCTAAAAATAGCCCATGAGGGAAAGGGTTAAATGATGTATTACGACGGTATATGAACACAGGAATTACTTGCCATAGCAGAAACTGACCCTGATCATATGGTTCCTACAGGACCCGTCTGATCTGGGTCTACTCTGTTTGCAAAGGCATTAAAAGGGGACTGTTTAATACTTTTTATGCCCCCAACGGCGGGCATATAGTAATCTCATTGTCCGTCCGTCTGTCCCAAATTTCGTGTCCCTCCTGTAACTTTTTTATCTGTGAATGGATTTCAAGATAACCTGGCACAAAATGTTCACCGCAAAAAGATGATGTGTCCTGTTCATCTCCCTGGCCCTTGGGTCAAAGGTCATGGCCATCCTTCAGGGTCAAAGGTCGGTGCATAGTGTTTCACCAACACATCTTGTTTCAATTTGTTGTTGAATCACTTCACTGAAATTGATCATGGGCTACACTGTCTGTAGATGTATGAGGGCTCCTTTATCCAATAATCTACACACAAAAATGGATTGAGGTCCACCATGTTTTCAAACTTTAGTAGCATATTTCACCAATATCGAAAGAATCTGTCACTATCTCAGAAATGCCACTCTACCTTAATTGCCGTCATCAGCCATTTCCGTTTATGGTTTGAATTTCTCAGCTCTTATGTCATTGCAGAGAAGTGAAATTGACAAGAAGCCTTGTCGGGGAAGCTGGAGTATAATTACAGGTAAAACTCAACAAATTGCCAACAACCAATACTGGATGAGATTGTAATGTCATTGTTTGTCATTCAAACAGTTTTCGTTTGTATAAACAAACAGGCATCAGAAAGCAATTATGGTCCCAATTAGAGATGAATATTTTTACATTCTCGTATTGCATAACATGCTGTTCAAGGGCTAAGACAAAAATAAAAGTGCGGGTCTCATCAGGACCTAAATTGTATGACATTCTCGTACCACTTCTTGATAACGACAAGTTTTTGCAAACAAAAATTTCGAAGTGTTGAAAGGACAAAGGTGATGAATATTTATGTAAGAAATAATGACATCATGAATATTTATAAGCTGAATGTTCATTTTTGGCATATGAACTATTTTAGTCATTGCTAAAAATTGTAGAATCAGATCTATGTAATTCCATACACAAACAGGGCAGACCCTGTTCAGATGGTTCCTACAGGAGCTATCTGATCTTGGTCTACTCTGTTTTGAAAGGCATAAAAGGTGTCTCCAGAAGAAAAGGGTTTAAGGGTGTGCTGTGGATACATTCAGGAATACCAAAAGCAAACAGTGTAGATCTGTATGGTGCTTAATAGAGTCCAAACAGTTTGAAAAGAAATAGAAAATACATGTATCCCTTTACTCCTTAAATGTGTCTTTGCAATCAGAGTAGACTCAGACCAGATGGTTCCTGAATGAGCCATTTGATCAGGGTCACTCTGCTCTGTTTGCTTATGATATAATATATGATTCTAGTTTCTGTCAAGGCCAAAAACTTCCAGTGCCCATATGCTATTATAACAGTTACATGTAATCTAAGTAATAGTCATATTTTCATTAATAGTCATATTTTCATTATTTTGTACATGAATATTCATGAAGTAAAGGGTTATATCTGGTTTGAGATTTGAAGCTAATGAAAATCTTTTAATGATTAAAAACGATTAGCATGCTGAGAGCTAATAAGCAAGCCCAAAAGTAGGCCAGATTGTGTATCAGACTGGTTTCCTATCTGTCAACCAGATAGGGAGAATATGCCAGGAGTAAATAGGGATGCAGTCTAATTGATTGAATGGGTAGCCATGCAGTTAGTGAAATTTCAAAGATTCTTATTGATCATGCTGTTTGCATTTCATGCCTTAATCAGAATGAAAATATTTACAATGGAGAATATACAATAGATTCAGCAGAATCGTTGTTGGGCAAATGCCAGAAAGTTTGATTGTAAAAGGAGGGACAGACAAATTAAACCTCGTGAAATACAGCTTTGTAGATTTGCTAACGTCAGCAAAAATGTAAAGCACCTGCATTTTAACCCTTTACTCCATGAAAATTCATATAAGAAATAATGAGAAATAATCAGATTAATCGTTGTCAGTAACACATGTACACAGGAATATTTTGCCTTGACAGACACTGTAGAATCATATCTATATCATGTCATAAGCAAACAGAGCAGACCCTGATCAGACGATTTCAACTGGAGCTGTCTGAACTGGGTTTACTATGTTTGCGAAATATTTGCCCATAAAGGTGTATATATGCAGTAAAGGGTTAAATTCATTATTGTAAAACCATCACGTATTTAGAAAGATTTTCAATTTTGCTATATGTTTGTTGCCTGCTAAAAGTGCCATCTGCAACAAGGGTGAAAGGTCAAGGTCTCTTTAAACTTGAACAGGAATATCATTTTCACGCAGTAACAGGAATGCAAAGGTGTTTTTTCTTCAAAATTTACAGGCTGCTTTGTCATGATCACCAGTTGAATTTTAGGTAATTGAGTCAAAGGTCAAGGTCACAATACAACATGGTTTCCAAACAATATTACAGAATGATTTTGTCTAGGATTTTAGGTTGGACATGGTAAGTAGATCACCCATATACTGATATAGTTTGGTTTGGTCAAAGGTCAAGGTCATTCTGAGCTTGAACAGGAGTATCATTTTCACTCAATAACAGAGGAATGCAAAGGCATATGATTTTCAAGCAGGTAACCACAATTGATTTTGAGGTAACTATGTCAAAGCAGAAGGTGACAATGAACTTTGTGTACAAAATAGATTCTGATCAATAATTAGAGAACGGTTTGGCCTTTAAGTTCCTTAAACTAGTCTTCAAATAATAAGAAATAGGGACATCATATTTAACATGCTTGATCATCTCATGAAACTGCAACATTCGGATGGTGTTAATCTGAAGATCAGTGCCACATTTCAAGGTCAAAAGTCATAATTATAGTCTGGCTGCCATTGGGACATACATGGTTTATAAACTTTTCTTGTTACTTCTTAATAAGGATTTTCCCTCATGACATTTCTTTAAACTTGATGATGATCAGAATGTGAAACACTCTATATATCTATACAGAGCAACAGATAAATGGTGCGTACTCAAATACTAAAATCGTCATTTCTCCACCAAACCCTATGTTGTGACCACTCTCTAGAATCCTCTCTTTGAGACAATTCTAAAGAGTTGTTGCAACATAGGGTTTGGCGGAGAAGTAAAGTATTATTGAAAATGTTTTAATTTACGCATATCTGCACCTCTGTCTATATATCTTGGAAGAAGAGTAAAAGTCCTACAATGGGGTCTATTGTTTGCAATATGCCTTGGACCATATGCATGACCTACCAGTTATGATATATGTGCAGCAGAGGCAATAACCATACAGCTTGCAGATGTGCAGCTAAACTCTTTACTTGCTGAATAATTGTCATCTGCAGAAATTCTCATTGCAATTTATTCTTCCATTATTTAAAAAAAAAAAGTCAAACAGATTATCAAATAGGTTGGATCAATATATTTAAAACTGCTGAATTACGCTTTGTCTCATCTGGATCCATACTGTCTGCCTGGGTGATTACGATTTTGCCAATAGTGCTGTAAGAGTATATTGTGCTGTAATTCAATTACTAACAAGATTCTGTAGACAAATATGCTAATTGGAATGTTCTTTGTTATTTCTGATCTGCATGAGAATGGCAGTTATTGCCTGCGTTGAATGCTTGACTGGGTACCATTCTCTGTCGGGGACCTTCTGGTTGTAATAGTATAACCCTTTACTGCATGAATATTTATGTCAGAAATAAACACATCATGAATATTGATTGGATTATTTTTACAATGGCACATGAACACAGAAATATTTGGCCACAGCAGAAACTGTAGACTCATATCTATATTTTATTATAATTATTATATCATAAGCAAACACGGGAAATTTTTGGCAGTGGCAGAAACAAGAATCATATCTAATTATTATATCATAAGCAAACAGAGCAGACCCAGATCAGACGGCTCCTATAGGAGCCGTCTGATCTGGGTCTGCTCTGTCTGCAAAGGCATAGAAAGGACAGACAGTTTCTACAGGGGTTAAATATTTATGAAGTAAAGAGGCTGTAGAATCATGTCTATTATATCATCAGCAGAGCAGAACAGACAGCTTCTGTAGGAGCTGTCTGATCTGGGTCTACTCTGTTTGCAAAGGCGTTAAAGGGTATTTCTATAATGATACATGTATTGATTCCTTTATAAAGAGAATAGACCCAGATCACACTGTTAGCCCATTCCCACTTAGGTTTATAATTTTTAGATCCAACCTCTTTGATTAAATCTACCAAAAAGGAGCATTAATTAGAGAAATGGAAATTTTCAGAATTGTGTAGTTTTGAAACCATTGTGATAAATAGAGCATTTGCTCCTGTGGCTTCATAAAGTGACTTTTACAGAAGCGTCAAAAGGCGTCAATATGCAGGAATGGGTTAAACAATAATGGATCTTCCCAAATTTTGAAATTCAATATTTAAAGGGTTTGCATAGATTTGTATCTATGGAATTAAGGGTTAAAGGAGGTTTTCTGTACATTTAAGATACTAAAGTTCTGTTTAGGAACATATTCCTGGTTCCATCTCAATGACTTGGTAATATAATGATAAAACCTTTCTTAGAGTATTGGTACATCACATGCCAGGAAATGTGACTGTGAGTTGATTCCAGTTGCAGCATGTGTTAGGGTTTAGCAGCGATCCCATGAAAACACATGTCCTAACATACTATGGCAGCAACATCTACAGAAATAACGATGGGCAGTGCCGGTAGATCAGGGTCTGTCGGTAACGCTTCCGGCTTGGCCACCTCTCAGGTGTTGGGGGGCAGTGTAGGGCCACTGCGGCAAACCCAGCAAGCGCCTGAGGAAATTCAGAATGGGTTCCCTCAATGTGAACACACTGAGAGGAAGATCGAGTTTGTGAGGTGGTGGAAACGCTCATGCGCAGGAGAATTAATGTTTGGTTGTGTGCAGGAGACCAGATACCATGGCGGACATTGTCGCACTATCAATGGGAAGGATTCCAAATACAAGCTCATTTGGTCAGGAAACAACAAGAGCACGGCGGGGTTAGGAATATTTGTAGCTGCAGAATGGATTGAGAAGGTATTTGAAGTGCAGAGCGTCTCCGATAGGATCATCCTAGTAAAACTCATAGTGGGCCAGCTTGTGCTCAGCATTTTGTCTGGCTACGCACCTCAAAGCGGTCTCAGCGAGGCACAGAAAGATCAGTTTTATGACCAACTACGTGCTGTGACCTGCATCTGACTTCTTGATTCCATGTGGAGACTTGAACGGCCATGTTGGTAGTACTGGCACTGGATTCAGAGAAGTACATGGCGGTCTAGGGTATGGCATACCGGAGCCTGACACAGAGGGTGAGAGGATTCTAGAGTATGCGCTAGCATTTGACCTTCTAGTCGGCAACACCTGATTCAAGAAACTTAACAGCCACCTAGCAACATACAAGTCTGGAGGGGCAATTACTCAGGTTGGCTACATCCTGTTCCGTAAGAACGTGCGAAATCTTGTCACAGATGTGAAGGTGATCCCTGGTGAGGAAGTTGCTCTACAGCATCAGCTCCTAGTTTGTGACTTGAGGATTGACCAGCTTCACAAGGCCAAGCGTAAATTCACTCCACAACACGTGTGAAGACTGCTTTGAGGATTTTCAAGGAACTGCTACCAGTTCTCACATCGCATCACCTGTCGTATAGGACCCGTGGTCGAGTGTGTAGCACTTGTGTGCGGAGCGCTATGCTCCATGCCAGTGAGACCTGGGCACTGACTAAGCCAAACCTCCATCGCCTTCAGCGCAATGACAGGGCCATGATCAGATAGGTTGGCCAAAGATGTCTTGGAAAGAGCTGAAAGCGAGAGATCGCAGAGAATGGAAGCTCTCTACTGCTGATCCTCAAGATTGACAAAAATGGAGATCTGGGGTGAAGTCTGCCATGCGTACAGCTAGCCAGCTGTCTGGAGGGGGGTCCACTAGTGTGGACTGTGCCCATGACCTTGCACGTTAATAAAAAGGAATTGATGATGATGGTCGAAATATTAGATCAGAGCAATTCAAGAATTTATGTTTAATTTTACGCATCTTAACTAGACCTGATTTCATGTTAGAAATTGTGACATGTTGAGCTGAATTTTTTTATAATGGCCTGATTGTGTACATAATAATGTTTGGCCCTGACAGACACTGTAGAATCAGACCTCCATACATTTCATACCCAAACAAAGCAAACCCTGATCAGACAGCTCGTGGCTCTACCATATAAGGACATTAACACTTTCCTCCATAGGCTATTTTTAGACCCAACCACTTTGAATAAATCTACTGAAAAGGAGCATTATTAACTAGAGAAAAGGAATATTTTAGAATTTTGTAGTTTGAAACCATTGTGCTAAATAGAGCATTTGCTCCTATAGGAGCAAATGCTCTATTTATCACAATGGTTTCATAAATGCTCTATTCATCACAATGGTTTCATAAATGCTCTATTTATCACAATGGTTTTATAAAGTGACTTTTACAGAGGCGTAGAAACGCGTATTTATGGAGGAAAGGGTTAAATTGTGTAGCTATGAAGGAAAGGGTTAACACTTTCCAGCATATAAATACTGTTTCCCACATTTGCAAACAGTGTAGACCCAGACCAGAATGATGTCTCTACATAGAAGCTGTCTGATCAGGGTCAGCTCTGTCTGCTTATGAAATTTATTATAGATCTGCCTCTACAGTTTCTATAGAAATAAATTTTGATAAACAATTTCTTTTAAACATCTCCTCCTAAACTGTTGAATGGATTTTGACCAAATTTCACAGAAATGGTTGTCAGGTGACCCTCAAAAGTGTTATAAAATTGTTTTAGCAGTCCATTGGATTAAGTAAGTCACAAGAGCTAAATATAAATTTTCTTCCTTAAGCATTGACTGGATTTTCACCAAATGTCAGAGAATTGATTTTTATAAATTGTTCCTGTCCATTGCATAAGTTACTAACGTCATACATCATTTAACCAGGTGAGCGAAACAGGGCCATCTTGGCCCTCTTGTTCAATATGAGTCAAAAAATTGACCATCTTCATAAGAATAATTGAACCTAACCAACACCATGTTTTATGATATATAGTACAACCTCTCTATAACGGCCACTAAATTGTGTTAATTAGTTGGTATTTAGGGCAGATGGCTGCTTAAAGCAAGGTGAAAGTAAAACAGAACGCTCCTATAGGAGCGTTCTGTTTTACTTTCACCTTGCTTTAAGCAGCCACCTGCCTTTAACACAAAATACTTGATGTAATTTAGTGGCCATTATAGAGAGGTTTTACTGTATTATTGAAAATATGCATTTATTGTATAGACTATAACTTCAAGAAGCTGACTTTCTTTGAAGTGGAAACATTTAATTCCTAACTAGAAATAAATAACATGATAAAACAAGACAAATAGCTTCGACCCAGCTGCACCAGTTATTCCCAACCTGTCAAACAAATCACAAATAATGTAAGAATGTTTTAACTTTTTACATCAATCAAAATGTATGTATACGTAATATGTTATTTGTTGTAGAAGTAAATTTGTTTTGGTATGTTACCAAGTAAAATTATCTTTTTATTATGAATTGGTCCAGAATGAGACTTTCTCTTAACCCTTCGCTTGCTGTTCTCGTCAATATACCTACCTGTAAATAGTGAAGACCCAGATGAGACAGCTCCTGCAGGAGCTGGCTCATCAGGGTCTGCACTATTTACAAATTAATTGTGCAACCAGTGCACTCCACAGCAGTGATTGCACAGCGAAATACTTGTACACAGTGAAAATATATATGTAATTATACAACAGGGCATGGGTAAAAAAGGAGAAATGTATTTTAAAATTCAGCAAGAGAAGGGTTAAGATAGGTTACTGGATACAAACATTTGATGTACAAAATGTATTTATAAACAAAGCTATATACAGTAAAAACTTGTTTATTCGAACACTCAAATATGTACCATTATTGATCTTTAACACAGGTGGCAGCTTAATGCAGCATGAAAGCCATGCAGAAAGCTCCTCTAGGAGCTCCTCTAGGAGCTATCTGCATGACTTTCACCCTGCATTTAAGCAGCCAGCAGCCTACAAAGATATAAATTCCTCATTATTAAAATTTCATAGAATCGAGATTTTACAATATAGCTAGTATTATAATACATGTTCTCTGTACATAGGAAGTTGAAGATATACTAACTTTGCAACAATATCAAACACAAAAGCAACATCAAAACAAAAAGACCACAAAAGAACAACAAATTACAAAACAATACAAAAATTCCAACATAATCTATGTGAATATGTACATTTTTAGCTTGTCTATTTATCGAAGAAAAAAGTATATACTGGCGTCTGCATTGTCATTGTCATCGTTGTTGTCATCTTGAATTTTTAACGTTAGCTATTACTGCTTTACTATTCGTGCAAATCTTACGAAACTTTCATCTAGTGCAAAACTGTTCACTGTCACAATGACTACAATCTAATAGATGAGCATTGGCAACTGCATGTGGTGCTCTTGTTAGACAAGTAAGGTTAATTGCTTGGGGACTGGACAGAGATGACGGTGACAATAATGTGTAGGAGTAATTGCAGAGCAGTGTCAGCTGTGTTTTGATGTTTCAGTGTTCCAGTGTTTCGCCAGTGCTTCAGTGTTGAACCATTAACCCATTCCCTCGTAGGCTATTTCTAAGACCCAACCTTTTTTAATAAATCTACCAAAAAGGAGCATTTACTCGAGAAAAGGAACATTTTAGACTTGTTGAAACTATTTGTGATAAATAGAGCATTTGCAAAATGCTCTATTTATCACAATGGTTTCATAAAGTGACAGGCATCAAAAGGAATATGATGAACATTGGTTAAATTTATAATGATACATGGGCAATGGCAGTTTGTCAATTGCAGAAACTGCAGAGTCATAACTGTATTATTTCATAAGCAAACAGAGCAGACCCTCGTCAGACAGCTCCTCCAGGAGCTGTCTGATCTGGGTCTATTCTGTTTGCAAAGATGCAGAAAGGCGTATTTATGGTGTAAAGGGCTAAGCTTAATCTAGACATTCTGTATGACATGTTTGTGACAAATGTGGCATTATGTGCAATGAGACAATGTCCTAAGACTGGATATGATTCTAGTTTAGGGCCCTGTTACGTGCGAGTAATCCCATTTTCTGTCTGTCCGACCGTCAACACTTTTGATGTGACGCGATAACTCAAACAGTACTTTACATATTAGTTTTATATTAAAGGCGATATGCTTATTATCATCAGAGGAAGAGGCCTATAGTTTTTGAGTTGAATTAGATCACTATGTCTAGAGTTATCTGCCCTTGATTACAGGGCCCTCTCCGACTGAGTTAGGTTTCTTTTCTTTCTTTTAACCCTTATAATTCAAGGTTGAATATCTCTGTAAGAAATAACATCATGAATATTTCATCTTGAATATTTGTTAACTGAATTTGTATAATGGCACAGTTATGTAAACATTATATTTTGGTATTGGTAGAAACTGTAGTCAGATCTTTTATAATTTAATAAGGAATTAGATCACTGACCCTGATCAGACAGCTCTTACAAGAGTTGTCTGATCTGGTTCAACCCTGATTGCAAAGGCGTGAAAAAGTGTTTATATGACGAGAGTGTCAAAATGTTTGGGTTCTGCTTAGATGCTGAGTTGTATGCATGTTTATTATCGGAGGCTAAAACTGCTTACAACTGTTTTTCATGAACAATTTAAGTCCCTAAAATAGTTATAATGGTTATCACTAAGTCGGCACATTTGTCCATGAGCTTACCTGTATATCATGGCATAATATGGGAATTAAAACTTTTCT
This sequence comes from Azorinus chamasolen, assembly GCA_963576725.1. Lineage (NCBI taxonomy): Eukaryota > Metazoa > Mollusca > Bivalvia > Cardiida > Solecurtidae > Azorinus > Azorinus chamasolen. The sequence continues at coordinate 36,921,926 of OY755244.1, forward strand.
TCATGAATATTCATGTAAATTATAATGACACCATGAATATTGATTTGCTGAATATTTATAATGGCATATGGACACTGGAAATATTGACCATGACAGAAACTGTAGAATCAGATCTATATACAGTAAATAATCGATACAAGAAAATGAAGAATTTATGTTTTTGTAGGCAGGTGGCTGCTTAATGCAGGGTGAAAGTCATGCAGAAAGCTCCTAGAGGAGCTTTCTGCATGACTTTCACCCTGCATTCAGCTGCCACCTTTATTAAAGGTCAATAATGGTACGTATTTGAGTGTTGTAGTATCCAGTTTTTACTGTAATTCCAGAAGAAAATAGCAAACCCTGATCAGAAGTCTCCTTCAGGAGCTGTCTGATCTGGGTCTTCTCTGTTTGCAAAGGTGTGAAAAGGGGTCTGTATTAAGTAAGGTCACTTAAGCAGCTCTAGAAATAAAATGGCCATAAATTTCCTCGAGCAGTCAAGTGATCTACATGTACTTGTGTTAACTTTGTTTAAAGATTAAATATTTAAACAAGAAACAAACCTAACTATAAAAAGCAATTTGCTTGACATTGTTTCTCATCCATCAAACGCCTTCTATATACTCGCCAGAGCGTCAGAACGTTGCAAGTCAATTTGCCTGCAAAATTAATGACCTGCGCAATAAATCTTTTCTGGTTTTGCATCATTCAATACCCAGGTGGATTTTAAAGCTAACAGTTGTATGGAATATTTATGACTTATCATGTCTCAATTAATCCGATGATGTTTTAAATAAATCTTTACGTCCATAGTGCATAAAGCCTAATTTCTCTTAATGATTTATTTTCAGATCCATAGTTAACTCTTTAAAAGGCAAACTCTTTAAGCCTTTTTTTTTAATGCCTTTGCAAACAGAGTAGACCCAGATCAGATGGCTCCTTCAGGAGCCATCTGATCAGGGCCTGTTCTATAGCTTCTGCCATGACCAAAAAATTATGTTGTGTTTATGATGTCATTGTAAAATTTGTCTAATTGATATTTGTGTAATTTCAAACACTAAAATCATTATTTCTTAACCAAGTTCTATATTTATGACACCAGTCTCTTGAGCCCTTTGAATGCTGGACACACATGAGCTATTGTGTCATTCAAAAACCTCTAGCAAGTTTAAACCTTTCATACAGAGTGGAATCTATAGTTAAACACTGATGGGCTTTTCCACTCTGAAAAAGGTTTGTCCTCCCTCTGACCTTCCCACTTAGGCTATTTATGTCTCCCCCCATATTTATATGGGGGAGACATATTGTTTTCGTGAGAGTTGTCTGTCTGTCTGTCTGTCTGTCTGTCCGTCTGTCCGTCTGTCTGTCTGTCCGTCACACTTTTTGTCCGGACGATAACTTCAATATGCCTGATGCCAGTTGATTGAAACTTCATATATGGAAAGAGCATACTGAGAGGAAGTGTCATGCACAAGGTCCATAACTCTGGCTTCACTAATATAGGAGTTTATAATTGCCCCTTGTAAAAAAATAGAACACTTTTTTGTCCGGACGATAACTTCAATATGCCTGATGCCAGTTGATTGAAACCTCATATATGGAAAGAGCATACTGAGAGGAAGTGTCATGCACAAGGTCCATAACTCTGGCTTCACTAATATAGGAGTTTATAATTGCCCCTTGTAAAAAAATAGAACACTTTTTTGTCCGGACGATAACTTCAATATGCCTGATGCCAGTTGATTGAAACTTCATATATAAAAAGAGCATAATGAGAGGAAGTGTCATGCACAAGGTCCATAACTCTGGCTTCACTAATATAGGAGTTATTGCCCCTTGTAAAAAAATGCACTCTTTTTTGTCCGGACGATAACTCCTATATGGCTCATGCCATTGGATTGAAACTTCATATATGGAAAGATCATGACGAGAGGAAGTGTCATACACAAGGTCCATAACACTGACTTCGCTAATAATGGAGTTATTGCCCTTGTATATTTTTTTTCACAATTTTTTGTCCAGACGATAACTCCTATATGGCTCATGCCATTGGATTGAAACTTCATACATGGAAAGATCATGATAAGAGAAAGTGTCATGCTCAAGGTCCATAACTCTGGCTTCACTAATATATGAGTTATTGCCCTTTGTAAAAAACCCACAATTTTTTGTCAGGATGATAACTCCTATATGGCACATGCCATTGGAGTGAAACTTCATACATGGAAAGAGCATGATAAGAGAAAGTGTCATGCATAAGGTCCTAACTCTGGCTTCAATAAATTGAGAGTTATTGCCCCTTGTACATTTGTTTAACGCTTTCTTGTCCGGACAATAACTCCTACATGGCTCTTGCCATCGTATTGAAACTTCATTCATGGAAAGGGCATGGTGAGAGAAAATGTCATGAACAAGGGCCATAACTCTGGCTTCAGTACTTTTGGAGTTATTGCCCTTTGTTACATTTTTTGTTCGATCAATAACTCCTGTTTGACTGATGCTATTGGAATGACATTTCATTTATGGAAAGAGCATGATGAAAGGAAGTGTCATGCACAAGGGCCATAACTCTGATATCAATATTTTTGGAGTTATTAGCTGTTATCATTTTCTTCTTGAAAAATGTGGTGTTGAAAGCGCATAATGAGGGGAAGTATCAATCATCAAGTCCATAACATTTTAGTGATTTCTATTTACATATTGCTTTTATTAGAGGGGAGACATCCGTTTTTGTGACAAAAACCTCTATTTTTAGACCCAAACTCTTTGAATAGATCTACCGAAAAGGAGCATTTATTAGAGAAAAGGAAAATGTTAGAATTGTGTGGTATGAGAACCATTGTGATAAATGGAACATTTGCTCCTATGAGGCAAATGCTCTATTTATTGCAATGGTTTCAAGAAGTGACTATTACAGGGGCGTAGAAAGGACTGTATTTATGGAGGAAAGGGTTTGATTGGTCACAACATTCTTGGAGTTTGGTGGAGTAATAATGTGACTTGTTCTGGTTCTATTTACACATTCTATCTATGATTCTGTTCATGCTATGTAAACACCTGTTTAACCTTATGAATATTCATGTAATAAATAATGACATCATGAATATTTGTCAGCTGAATTTTTATAATAACATACTTATTAAGACACTATGTTTTGGGCTTGACAGAATCTGTAAATCATATCTGTATTATTTCATTAGCAATTAACACTGATTAGACAGCTCTTACAAGAATAATCTGATCTGGGTCTTCTCTGTTTGCAAATGCATCACAAGGGGTCTCTTTGTGGTAATGGGCATTGAAATGGCAATTTAGTAAACTAAAGACAGGGTTTATGAAGGCAAGTGGTGCTTTTTTGAGTTTTCTGTATTAAGCTACCACATGTCATAAAAACCTTTACTCCATAAATACGCCTTTCTACACCTTTGCAAACAGAGTAGACCCAGATCAGACAGCTTTTTTAGGAGTTGTTTGATCAGGGTCTGCTCTGTTTGCTTATGATATAATATAGATATGATTCTACAGTTTCTGTAATAGCTAGACATTCCTGAGTGCATGTACTATTATAGAAAATAATCTTTATCAATATGCATGATGTCATTGTTTCTTACATGAATATTCATGGGATAAACCTTTATTCATGAATATTTATCAAGAAATAATGATTGCTTGAATATTAATTAACTGAATCTTTATGATGGCTCAATGAACAAGGGACTTTTTGACCATGGCAGAAACAGTAGAATCAGATTATATTATTTCATGTGCAGACAACAGACCTGATCAGATGTCTCCCACAGGAGTCATATGATCTGGATCTACTCTTTTTGCAGAGGCATTAAAAGGTGTTTATATGAAGTAAAGGGTTAAAGATCCAGAATTAGTCTTGAATTAAGTGACCTTAATAGATAGGTAACTTTTCATTGTATTGCTGTCCATTAATAGATAGGTTTCATTGTATTGCAGTCCATTAATAAATAGGTTTCATTTTATTGCAGTCCATTAATAGATAGGTTGCATTGTATTGCAGTCCATTAATAAATAGGGTTCATTGTATTGCAGTCCATTGATAGGTTTCATTGTATTGCAGTCCGTTAAAAAATAGGTTTCATTGTATTGCAGTCCATTAATAGATAGGTTTCATTGTATTGAAGTCCATTGATGGGTAGGTTTTATTATATTGCAGTCCATTGATAGATATGTTTCATTGTATTGCAGTCAAATGGTTCTGATCGGATAGATTCAATGCATTTATAACAAACACAGTAGACTGTTTAGAAAGAGTGTTTAAATTTGCTTTTAAGTTTAACCCTTGCAGTGCGGGTCATGAGTCACTAATGTCCTTTGCAAACAGTGTAGACCCTTTAGGAACCCTCTCATCAGAGTCTGCATGTTTGTCATGTTACACTTTTCTTTAGAAAAATCCCTAAATATTCACCGTAATGACCTGTTTGAGTTATGGAATAGTCCATTTGAAAATTCGGTATTTTAAGGGTTTAACCCTTTACCTCATATAAACACCTTTTCACACATTTGCAAACAGAGTAGACCCAGATCAGACAGCTCCTAATAGCCTCCTATAGGAGTCATCTGATCTGGGTTCATTTGGATTGCTAATGGAATTTGATAGATCTGCTTCTTTAGTTTCTAAAACGGCTACAATGTTACACCTTCCATATTTCATTATAACTATTTTGTCCATGAATATTCAGTAGGAATTGGAAATTGGACTTAATATTGAACAGGGAAAGGGTTAAAGTTGCTTTTACCCTTTCAAAGCTGAATTTTCAGAGTGGAATAGCCCATCAGTGAGACTACATATATAGAGTCCACTCAGTATGAAAGGCATAAACTTGCTAGATGATTCTGAATGACAAACAGTGTAGACCCTGATCAGCTGGGGACTCCTCTAGGAGCCCTCTGATCTGGGTCTTCACAGTTTTGCACATGCATGCCCCACAATCATTAGGTTCAGATAACCCTGTACTTGATAATCTCACCTTTTTGTGCCTTTACAGACTAGTCTGATCAGGGTCTGCTCTGTTTGCTTACAAGCTACAGATCTGATTCTCTACTGTTTGCCATGGCAGTTAAATATCCGCAAGTCATTAATTTGTTAGTACATTAATTTCAGTCATTAAGATTTATAATGGACAGAGTATTATAGTGTGAATATTCATCATTGGTAAAGGTTTCAAACAGTAATAGGCAGAAATGTTATTGCATGGTAATTTAGACATGTAATTCAAACAAATGGAGAAAACAATACATTACTTCACTCGCCTCAGCTTAACCCTTTGAATGCTGGTAATGAACATACTGTCATCTGCAAACAGTGTAGACCATGATCAGATAGCTCCTAGAGGAGCCTCTGATCAGGGTCTGCATTGCTAATGTCATTACAAATCTTCTAACAGATTATACCCTTTCATGATGAATGGACTCTGTAGTTAATCATTGATGGGTCATTCTACTTTTAGAATTCAGCGATCAAAGGCAAACTAGGCTCCAACTAGGCTGAACACCTTTATCAGAAATTGCAGTGAGTATTATATTTCTACTGCTTCCATTAGTGGTATGTTAAATGGAATCGCTGTATGAAACATACCGTAATCTCCCTAATGAATGTCCCCTTTCCCAGTTCAATTTTGAATGACATCATGAATATTCATTAGTGTTTTTTTATAATGACATATACACAGGATGTTATGGCTCAAGGAGAAACTAGAATCCGATATATCATAAGCAAACAGAGTAGACCCTGATCAGACGGCTCGCTTGGTGCCGTCTGATCTGGAACTACTATGTTTGCAAATGCATGAAAAGTCATTTATATGAAGGCAAGGGTTAAATGGCAGCATTGTATGAAGCATACAGTATTCTCCCTAATGAATGTCGCCACTCTAATAATAAATGCACCCTTACTTTTAAAAGAGGGTGAGATCACAATCAACTAATAAAAAATCTCAAACCCTATATTAAATAACCATTGAATAAAGACTTGTAGGTTTTTCGAAATACAGGTAGGTTGATTGTGTTGATTAATATCTGTTTCTGCCAACTGTGGGCTAACTGGGCTCCTGGGAGAGAGGAACCCGGGTGCGATGCCCTGTGTTATCGATAGAGTTTCCCTGGTTCTCTTAGATGCCCAGTGTAAAGCATTGATACATCAGACTTGGGTTTATAAAGTCTCATCCGAATGTGGTAACTTAACCCTTTACTCCAAGAATATTTATGTAAGAAATAATGAATGTTAATTGGATTAATTGTTTTAATGACCAATGCACACAGAAACTTGGCCATAGTAGAAACTGTAGAATTGTATCTATATTGTTTCATAAGCAAACAGAGCAGACCCTGATCAGATGGCGCCTACAGGAACCATCTGATCGAGGTCTACTCTGTTTGTAATGGCGTATAAAGGTGTATTTATGTAGTAAAGAGTTAATGCAGACTGAAAGCAATGCGGAAAGCTCCCAAGGGGAGCTTTTTGCATTGCTTTCATTCTGCATAATTTTAGCAACCTCATGCACAACACGCATAAAGCTCCTTTTAAAAATATAATGCCTCCAGGAACATGATATCTTTTATTACAGATAATATGGTATATATATTAGTAATTAGTGTCTGTGAAATAAGACAAAGCCCATCAGTTTTCTGGTTAGTTGCACAGACAGACTGCCAGAAATGATGGCTTGTAGGATAGGAAGTGTGACAACTGAGCAGATAATGATGTGCTCAAGATATATATCGGCCTCCAATTCTAATAACAGCACTTGATTGTATAATGATTTTAATAAGAGAAATTCTCTAAAATAACTTTCTCATATGTTTAACCCTTTACCTTGTTCTCCCCTATACAAACAGAGTAGACCTAGACTACATGGCTCCTGAAGGGGGACTATAGGTTTGCACTCTGTCCATCCATCCGTCTGTCAGTCCGTCCATTCGTCGGTCACACTTCAGTTTTCAGGACTTTTTTTCTGAAACCCTGCAGATATTGTAGTGATATTTGGTTTAACCCTTTCCTCCATAAATACACCTATCTATGCCTCTATAAAAATCACCTGTTCAAACGATTGTGATAAATAGAGCATTAATTTTGCTCCTATAGGAGCAAATGCACTATTCATCACAATGGTTTCAAACTACAAAATTCTAAAATTTTCCTTTTCTCTAGTTAATGTTCCTTTTTGGTAGATTTATTCAGTGGTTGGATCTAAAAATAGCCTATGAGGGAAAGGGCTAATTTGTAGTTTTATTATAATGAGTTACAGATCATGTTGAAGTCTAAACAATAAGGTTTCTTGTAGTGTTCTTCAAAAATACTGTCAGAATGTGACAGTTTGAATCCTGATAGCAACTTATGAGTCGCTGTGTTACTCGGCAGCTGATCTGGCTCTACACTGTTTGCAGTTTTTATCACAAATTCACCACTGCCAGGCTAAGAGTTAACCAATTCCCTGTTCTGTGATTATTCCAAATTTCAATACCTTCTGAATATTCAAAGATAAAATAGTTAATTGAAATATCGAAGTAGGAACATTGTACCCATATTAGAAACTAAAGAAACAGACCTTTCAAATTCAGTTAGCAAACAGAGCAGACCCTGATCAGACAGCCTCTCTAGGAGCTGTCTGATCTGGATCTACTCTGTTTGTAAATGCGTGAAAACACGTTTATATGAGGGAAAGAGTTAACCCTTACAACACTGAATTTACAAATAGACTATTCCACAATTCAAACAGGTCAAGCTTACAGTAAATATTTAGGGACCTTTCTAAACAAAAATGTAACATGACAAACAGTGAAGACCCAGATGATAGTGCTCCTCTAGGAGCCCTCTCATCTGGGTTTACCTAGTGACTCGTTTCCCACATTGTAAGGGTTAAGCAACTTATCTAGCAATTAATGCCCATTTTCCTGAAGTCTCAGTAAGACTAGCTGATCATAACATTTACAATGTGGAATTTTCAGAATGGAATAGCCCATCAGTGTTTGACCACTCACTCCTCTCAGTATGAAAGTCTTGAAAACTTGCTAGAGGATTTTGAATGACAAACAGTGCAGACCCTGGTCAGAGAACTCCTCCAGGAGCCCTCTGATCTGGGTCTACACTGTTTGCAAATACCAGTGCATGCATGTCCCATATTCGAAGGGTTAATTTTGTCTGAATTGTAGATGCAGACATAGATATGGCAAATTAATAGAACGGATAAACAGAGCAGGCATCACAAAACTTTAATCCCTTTTCAATGGCAAATAGATCTGAGATATATTTCACATACAAAAAATTGGACCTGAAATTTTATATTATATTTATTTTTATGATTTTAAGTTTTAGCTTTTTGCGGTTTTACCCTTAAAAATTAATATGAGCTGCATTTTTTCTCACTTCTGATTTTCTCAAGCTTTTCACCCTCTACCTCATAAATATGCCTTTCTACGCTTATGCAAATAGAGCAGACCCAAATCAGGTGAAGCTGTGTGATCAGGGTCTGCTCTGTTTGCTTATTAAATAATATAGATATGATTCTACAGTGGGATTTCTCCCAACAAATTGAAATCCTGGCAGCATCTCTGCAATTTCCCTTTCTACAGGTTAAGTCCATTTGGCACCGTTCTGATAACTTTAGATTAGACTGAAATAGTGCAAATAGTATAAATTCTGATCAAATGGCTCCTGTAGAAGTCGTTCAGTCTGGGTCTGCACTGTTTGTGTGAGTTTGTGCGTTTGCCTGACATTACCTAACTTTGTATATCTGAATACCATAATATTATAATCTTTTAAAACTAAATGCTCCCCGGGGCATTAGATTTTTAACAGGAGATTCTTGCATTTTGGTCACAGGTTGTTGTTTTTTACCCATTCCCTCATATTGATGCCTCTGTAAAAATCACTTTTTGAAACCATTGTGATAAATAGAGCATTTGCTCCATAGGAGCAAAATTTAATGCTTTATTTATCACAATGGTTTCAAAACTACAAAAAAAATCCTTTTCTCTAGTTAATTAATGCTCCTGTTCGGTAGATTCATTCAATAAGATTGGATCTGAAAATAATTTTGTTAATGAATGCAGAATGAAAGCAATACAGACAGCTCCTTCAGGAACTGTCTGTATTGCTGTCAGTCTGCATTAAGCAACCACCGGTATTTTGAAGAAAAAAAAAATAGGGTTTAAGTTTGTTTTATTATGTCTCCCCCAGTATACTGGGAAGACATTTTGTTTTTGTGCGTGGCGTCAATCTGTCTGTCCATCTGTCCGATTTTAATTTGTCAGTGTGATTTCTCCGGAAACCTGTTGTCGTATTTTCATGAAACTTCATAGGATTAATCAGCACCATGCCTGGTTGTGCATATCTTATTCCTGTTCCGGTTCAGTGATTTTCTGCAGAGTTATTGGACTTTGAATGTTTTACATGGAAAATTTTGTCCGTGCAGTTTATCCAAGTCTTTGGTCAGACATTCATGAAACTTAAGAGGATTGATCAGCACCATGCCTAGTTGTGCATAGCTTATTTCTGTTTCGATTCAGCAATTTTCTGCAGAGTTATGGGACTTTGAAGTTACTCTGATCCACGAGTGCTAGGCAATTCACCTTTGGTATTCAGATAGCTTTAGTATGGACCTTACAGATAACATAAAGATACCTGAAATCAGGTCAAGGTCAATATTTTGAAACATTGGCTGTCATTAAAATGTTGTTATAACTTTGAACTACATGGGCTAGACAATTTATATTTGGTATGCAGATAGCTTGGGTGAAGGCCTTTCAGTTGATACAAGAATACATGAAATTGGGTCAACATCAACACAAAAAATTCCGGCTTTAATGCGGTTTCTGCATTTTTTGCTTGTTACAAAACTTTATAGGATCGATCAGCACCATGCATAGTTGTGCATATTTTATTCCTGTTGTGGTTGGATGATTTTCTGCAGAGTTACGGGACTTGGTTGGGGGGGGGGGGTCAGTTTTTGTATCAAAGACAATTCTAGTTGATTTGCTAGTTTTCCCATAAGTAAGGGGGCGTTTAATTATTAGAGTGTGGGCATTTATTAGGGAGAAAACAGGTGTAAGGGGTATTATGTAGTGATACATGATGTGGCAGAGACTCTATTATGTCTTGATAGATACTTCTGTAATATGATGGCTGCAGTTAACCCTTTTCTTCATGAATATAATAATACAATGAATATTTATTGTTTGAATTGTTATAATGGCATAATGTGAACAGAGGAATGTTTGGTATTGGTAGAAACTAGAATCAGATTATATAGTTTTATAAGCAAACAGAACAGATACTGATCAGTCTGGTTCCTAATCTTGGTCTACTCTGTTTGTAGAGGTTTGAAAAGGCATTTGTATGATTAGTAAAGGGTTAAAGATATTTATTGCTTAGACCCAGGTGTCTGAGATGAAGTTTTGTATCTTAATATCAGATTTGCTTGATGGCAACTTCTGTTAGCACCTGAGATACAACTGAAAATGCCTATATTCTGAATGTATGAGAATTGAAAAAATCCCTGCTCAACTGATTTGGAAAATAATACAATAGAAAACCTGTTTTTATCCCTTATCGTGCTAAGTGCAAGCTGACTGGCATTTTCAAAGAGCTTGGATCCTGATGAAACAGAGCTACAGATAAAGGTGTGTACTCAAATACTACAATCTTACTTTCTCCACTAAACCCTATGTTGTGACCACTCTTTAGAATCGTCTCTTCGAGACGATTCTAGAGAGTGGTTACAACATAGGGTTTGGTGGAGCAATAAAGAAGTTATTCTTGAAAATACTTTACTTTATGCATATTATCTGGACTTCAGTGAACGGATGAGTAACTCGGCGTCATACCAGGAAACAAACTGTTTGACACTCTGTCAGTAGTTTCTCAAAAGTTCAAGATTAAAATTTTTAATCTAATAGTTAGGGTTAACCCTTTCCCTGTTGAATACAGTATTTATGGAAGAAATAATGACAGTACAAATATCAACTTGCCACATTTTTTACTCATCATTCTTAGCAGTGGATTTTTTTTGTCTGCGCATAATGTGGTTTTGAAGATATCTCATAACTATTGAAATACAGTAAAATGTTGATTATTCGAACACTAAAGTATGTATTATTATCAATCTTTAAGACAGGTGGCAGCTTAATGCATGGTGAAAGTCATGCAGAAAGCTCCTCTAGGAGCTTTCTGCATGACTTTCACCATGCATTAACCAGCCACCTATAATCTAAAAGGGTCTAAATTCTTCTATGCAGTAAATTCAAATAATTGAGATTTTACTGTATTTCTGTTTGAAGCATTTTATGAAGATTTCCCTGCATGAACAACCTATATCATAAAATGCATTTGAAAATCAATAATAATGGTTTACTTTGCCACTCATAACTTCTCGTTCCGGAGCGAAATATTGTGATTGGCAAACACATACGGAACTAAAATGCTCACAAATTTTGTCTAGCGTCAGACTTTTGCAATTTTAAGTGATTATTTGCAAGTTATTTCCACATCGTACTACTTTTCATTAAACAAACTGCAATTTTGTTCCATTTTTATAGACTTCGAGAATCTGTCATTTGTAGACAAATTGGCTTTACTAATTGCATGGTAAGATTTTCTTTGAAAATATTATCAGGATTGAACCCTTTACTCCATAAATACCCATTTCTATGCCGTTGTAAACAGAGAAGACCCAGATCAGATCGCTCCTACAGGATGCAAAGGAACGTAAAAGCATTTACATGAGGGAAATGGTTAACACAACCTCTGTTCACTTGAAAGCTGGTGTAACTCTTCTCACACTAATGAATTAACCCTTTCCCCCCATGAATATTCACATACGAAATAATGATGCCATTAATATAAATTAGATTAATTTGTTATAATAGCACATTGACAAATGATTAGTTTTGGCCTTGGCAGAAACTGTAGAATCATATCTGTATAATGTTATAAGCAAACAGAGCAGACCCTGATCAGACCGCTCCTACAGGAGCCATCTGATCTGGGTCTACTCTGTTTGCAAAGGCGTTGAAAGGTGTATTTTTTGAGTAAAGGGATTATAAATATAACAGCACATAATTATTATTAAATTTTAATGCAGACCAGAGCTACAGATAACGGTGCATACTCAAATACTAAAATTGTCATTTCTCCATCAAAACCTATGTTGTGACTACTCTTTAGAATCGTCTCGAAGAGACTAAAGAGTGTTACAGCATAGGGTTTGGTGGAGAAATAAAGAAGTTATACTTGAAAATATTCTAATTTACGCATCTTATCTGGAGCTCTGATGCAGACAAGACATTGAGTCGCTAATCATTTCATCATGATCCAAACAGTTTTAGTTAACCCTTTACTCCATCACTATGCCTTTGCAAACTGAGTAGACCAAGATCAAACAGCTCCCGTTGGAGCTGTCTGATCAGGATCTGCTCTGTTTACAAATATGAAGTTATATAGATATGATTCTATTGTCTGCCATAGCAGCAAATTCATAATTACTATGCAAACAGTATGAATCCTATTATCCAAATGAGACACTGAGCAAGACCCAGTCAGGATCTAAACTGTTTGATGTATAGAGTTAACACACATACACCGGTGTACAGTTTAAGTTATTCCTCCATAGGCTATTTTTAGACTCAACCTCTTTGAATGAACCTACCCAAAAGAAGCATTTACTAGAGAAAAGTAAAATTTTAGAATTTGGTAGTTTGAAACCATTGTGATAAATAGAGCATTTGCAATGGCTTCAAGAAGTGGTTATTACAGAGGCGTAGAATGGCGTATTTATGGAGGAAAGGTTTAAACACTCTGCAACATAATAACTGAAGCATTCAGAGTGAAAATAAGAGTTAACTTTCCTGAATTTAAAAAAAAATTGTTTGCATTATTTTAATCTATACAAAATGCATCATTTGAAACTGTCCTCTTGATTTTGCATCTTATTTCCTGAAGCTTTATCGGAGCCTTTGTCTGGCGTCTGCATGGGTCCGTTAAAAGGTAACATGCAAAATAGTTAACATTTTTCTCAGTCCCAAAAGAGACCAAATTTTTGATTAAAATGCTAAAAGATGCAAAATAAGTTAAAATTGGACCAAAAGTGCTGTCCAAATCATTGACTTTTAGCATGAAAACATTCCCAATTACACAATGTATTACAATGCAATTTCCCCAAAATTGCCAGAAAAAGGCTTGTATACCATCTGAATGCTGATGGTAATCTGAACTTTGTAAAGATATACAGTGAAACCCCGCTAATGCGACCACTTAATAAACAGCCACTGGTGTTGTTTAAAGCAGGTGGTTGCTTAATGCAGGACGAAAGTTATGCAGAAAGCTCCTCTAGGAGCTTTCTGCATAACTTTCGTCCTGCATTAAGCTACCACCTGCCTATGCCACCCAGAATTATGCCCCTTTTTGGTGGTCGCATTAGCGGGGTTTTACTGTAATTATATTCTATATTACAGCTCACAAAAAAACCTGCATAAAATTGTTTGACATGATTTTATCTACAGTTGAACTTCATTATCTTGAACTCGGATAACTCGAACTTCGTGATAACTCGAACTTCGTGATAACTCGAACTAAAAGTTTAGTCCTTCCAAAACTTCAAAAACATACTTGCTCTAAAATGTATCACTATGCATATCCTACAGGAGCTTTCAGCATTACTTTAGACTCGCATTAATTAAGTTGTGAAGTAGAGAAATTATCCAGATAAGAAATAGGAAAACTCGAACTTCATATCAGAATTTGAAAAGACATGATTATTAGCTCCTCTGTTTCTAAGAAACATCGAGGTATTGTCATCACTGGGTTGTAGGGGTTGTCGTCGTGTCGTTGCCATCGTGCAAAAACTTTAATGTAGCTCATTACTGGAAAAAGTATAAGAGGTATCAACATAAAACTTCATAGGTTGGTAGATCTCTTTGGGGAGAAGGCCCCTACATAAGAACTATAACCCTTGATTTCAAAATGTTTTAGTTATTGCCCTTTATTTTATTAATAATTTAGCTGACTAGCACCAAATCAGATGAGCGCTGGCGCCGCACGCGGCTCTTTTTTCTCACCCTTGCAAGCAGAGTAGACCAGATCAGACGACTGCTATATGAGCCATCTACTCTGTTTGTTCATGACTCTACAATTTCTACCAATACCAAAACATCTTGTGTACATATGTTATTATAAAAATTCAGCTAATAAATGTTCATGATGCCAAACATATGAATATTACACAGGGAAAAAGTTAAAGAAATTTATGCATCAACATTAGCCTTTCAACATGTAATCCGCTCATTTTACTACATTTAGTTTGCATCCAGATAAGATACAGATAAGATAAGCTATTTGGCATCTACAGATAAGATAAGCTATTTGGCATCTCATCAAGATGCAAACAGTATGACTTTTTTACCATGTCTTTGAAAACTGCAGAAATAAAGCTGAAGTTTATAGAAAACAATATTGTTTAGAATGCTGTAGGTTTACCGCAAAAATTCCAGGGGAGTCTGCAAGGAACAACATACATCCGGCAAAAGTCATAAATTGTTTACACCATGTAGTTACATTGTATTTATCAGGCTCGTGCCAGAGCTAACAATGAATGTAGCTAACAAGGGCAAAGATTCCGTTAACCCTTAGAGTGGGAACCCAGGTTAAATAGCCTTTGCAAAGAGTGGAGACCCAGATCAGAGTTAGGGCTTCTAATGGAGCCCTCTGATCAGGGTCTGCACTGTTTGCCATATTTTACAGTTTATGGTTAATTTATTCCCCAAGAATCAGCATGAGATAGTCCAATGTCAAATCTGGAAGGGCCTATTTAAAAACTCAATGCTGTAAGCGTTAAATCTTCAGATGCTTGGTGCTTGTTTTCTGTGAAAATGTCTGCTACTTGACATTCTCTTGCAGTTTTTTTTCTATTTCTAGTTCCATATCATTATGGCTTTCATTATGGATGAATCATGAAGAGATAACAAATGTTAATTCATGTGATCTGGATCAAAACTGTTGTTAACCTTTTACTCAATCAATACGCCGTTCTACCCAAATAATTCAAACAGAGAAGATCCAGATCAGACGGCACCTGTATGAGCCGTCTGATCAGGGTCTGCCATGTCTGATCAGGGCCTGCCATGTCTGATCAGGGTCTGCCGTGTTTGCTGATTGGAATAACATAGATCTGATTCTACAGTTTCTGCCATGACCAAAACTTTTGTGTGTGTTCATATGCCATTATAAAAAATTATTTAGTTCGTATTGATGATGTCATCATTACATGAATATTCATGGAGTAGTTTATGAATATTATAAATATGTATTATAGATATGTTTTTATAGATATATGATTTTTTGGCTGTAGCAGAATCGGATCTATATAGCTCCATAAGCAAATTGAACAGACCCTGATCAGATAGCTCCTACTCTGTTGCAAAGGCGACAAGAGTTTCTATCTAATAAAGGGTTAATAAATAAACATAGTTGTCTCTAAACACTGATGGCTGCTAATAACCCACTATATTTAGACCCAACCTCTTTGAATAAATCTAATGAAAAGGAGCATTTACTAGAAAAAAGGAAGAATTTAGAACTGTGTAGTTTGAAACGTTTGTGATAAATAGAGCATTAAATTTTGGTCCTATGGGATTACAATGGTTTCAAAAAATGACTTTTACAGAGTCGTGAGTATGAGGGAATGGATCAATGCAGAATGAAAAGTAATGCAGAAAGCATTTGAGAATTTTCTGTGTAATTTTCATCCTGCATTGTTAAGCTGCAATCTATCTTAACCCTTTCCCTGTTGTATATTCATGTAAGAAATAATGACGTCATGAATATTAATAAGATTATTTTTTATAATGGCATAATGAACACAGGATATTTTGCCTCAGGCAGAAGCTGTAGAATTAGATCTACATTACACCACAAGCAAACAGAGCAGACCCTGATCAGATGGCTCCTATAGGAGCCGTCTGATCTGGGTCTACTCTGTTTGCAGATTTGTCAAAATGCGCTTACATAAGGGAAAAGGTTAAACCCTAGAATTAGACCATCTGATCTTGGTCTACTCTTTTGACAAATTAGTCTTATTATCCTAAGTATTCAGCCAGACAAAGTTAGGCAATTAGTACAGACCCAGATCAAACATCTCCAGAAGGAGCCGTTTGATCATTACACCTTGCTAATCAGACCTTTTAGTATAGAAGAATGTTTTTGGGCAGTGGTGGCTTATTAATGCAGGATGAATGTCTGGGAGCTTTCTGTCTTAATCATTTCCTTCATAGATATATTTTTATGCCTTTGCAA
The DNA here is from genome assembly GCA_963576725.1 of Azorinus chamasolen. Lineage (NCBI taxonomy): Eukaryota > Metazoa > Mollusca > Bivalvia > Cardiida > Solecurtidae > Azorinus > Azorinus chamasolen. The sequence goes on from OY755244.1 coordinate 36,938,217, forward strand.
ACAGAGTAGACTCAGATTATCTCAGCGTCTTTAGGCATATGGAATTATATCGGCATCGCGGTTTTAAAATTTCTACTAGACTCAAAACATCCTGCATTTTCACCATTATAAAATATCAGCCAATAAATACTTATAATGTAATTATTTCTGACATGAATATTCAACAATGAAAGGGCTAACCCTTTATTCCAAGGATATTCATGTTAGAAATGATGACATAGTGAATATTTATAAGATTAATTTTTGAAATGGCATTTTAACACATGAAAAATTTGCTGAAGCAGAAACTGTAAAATCATAGCTGTATTATTCTATAAACACACATAGCAGACCCTGATCAGACAGCTGATCCTATAGGAGCTGGGTCTCCTCTGTTTGCAAAGGCGTAGAATGGTTTATTTATGGAGTAAAGTGTTAACCCTTTCCTCCATAAAATGCCTTTCTACGCCTCTCTAAAAGTCACTTATGAAACCATTGTGATAAATAGAGCAGTTGCTCCTATATGAGCAAATGCTCTATTTATCACAATGGTTTCAAACTCCAAAATTCTAAGATTTTCCTTTTCTTTAGTTAATGCTCCTTTTCGGTAGATTCATTCAAAGAGGTTGGGTCTTAAAAAAGCCTATGGAGGAAAGGGTTAAAGACTAACACTGATACTGATGTGAGTGTTTGGATTATTGAGGTGTTACTGTATGTCGGTCTAATATAAAGGTTATTGATGCCAAATTGTAATATTCACTGATAGATTGGTGGTTAGAATATAATTATGATATCATGAATATCATCAGTTAAATTATTTTTCATAATGGCACAATTTATATATTATGCTTTTTAGAACCTTTGCAATACAGTAGACAAAGATCAGATGGATCCTGGACAGGATCCATCTGATCTTTGTCTGTTGTGTTACAAAGTACAGGATCCATCTGATCTTTGTCTATTGTGTTGCAAAGTACAGGATCCATCTGATCTTTGTCTATTGTGTTGCAAAGTACAGGATCCATCTGATCTTTGTCTTCTGTGTTGCAAAGTACAGGGTCCATCTGATCTTTGTCTATTGTGTTGCAAAGTACAGGATCCATCTGATCTTTCTTCTGTGTTGCAAAGTACAGGATCCATCTGATCTTTGTCTTCTGTGTTGCAAAGGCACTAATTAAAAAAAAAAAAAGCATATTTCTATGGAGTAAATGATTACAGAAAATTAATGTGTTCCTGTCTTATCTAAATTTCATAAATGGCAAAAGTTTTGCCATGGCTGAAACTGTAGAGCTAGGTCTATATAATTCCATATGTAAACAGAGCACACCCTGATCAGACAGGAGCCGTCTACTCTGTTTGCAGTGGTATTAAAGGCATATCTTTGGAGTAAAGGGCTGAAGTAAATGTGGGACTTCATATCTTATCTAAATCTGCATGCAGCTATTTCTGTACAGGAGCCATCTGATCTAGGTCTATTCTGTTTGCAATTGTGTTAAAAGGTAATGGTAAAAGTGTGTGAATTCATGTCTTATCTAAATCTGCATGCATCTATCTGTGAAGCAGAGAACACTTTCAGTCAAGTGAGCTCTATAAAATGTGAACTTTTCAAAATTTAATATTCTACTTCTTCTAATTTTTGTTTCAGATGAAATTTGCACATAAGGACCGATGAAGTACTTTTTAAAATAGCCTGTCAATTAGTGGTAAAGTCCCTAGGGCCTCATAAGCGGAGTTCCATGTTAAAGGTAAGTCATTCTTTACAAAATGTCAAGGTCTTGCATGGAATTCATTGCACAATTGATGCATAACACTTTGCACAGTAGTGACAGAAGCGTGGTAATTTTGGATAACATTTGCAAAGAGTTGATCATGAGATATCAAATACCTTAGCATCTCATCAGGATCCAGATTGTTTTACATTCTGATGGCAATTTTGAAGAAAAAAAATTCTTTCAGAACTAGCAGACGTCAAGGTTTGCAGATACAGTAGAAACCCTTTTGAAGAGACCACTTAATCCTTTCCCTCAATAAATGTGATTTCAAGCATTTGCAAACAGAGTAGACCCAGATCAGACGGCTCCTAGAGGAGCCGTCTGATCAGGGTCTGCTCTGTTTGCTAATAGAATTTGACAGATCTGGTTCTTTAGATTCTAAAATGGCTACAATATCCAACCTTCCTTATTTAATTATAACTATTTTGTCCATGAATATTCAGTAGGTATTGAAATTTGAAATATACAGAGAACAGGGAAAGGGTTAACCCTTTCCCTGTTCAATATTCATACATGTAAGAAATAATGACATCATGGTCATTTATTATCTGAATGTTTATACTGTAAGTTTCAAGGGAATTTTTTGCTTTTAAAAAAAACAAACAGTAGAATCAGATTCATATCTTTACCAATGCAACCAAAGCAGACCCTGATCAGATGGCTCCTATAGGAGTAATCTGATCTGGGTCTACTCTGATTGCAAATGACTCATAAGGTGTTTATATTGAAGAAAAGGGTTAATGAATAAATATGGGTTTCTGAAAGAGCAGATGGCTACTTAATTCAGGATGAAAGTAATGCAGAAAGCTCCTGTGGGAGCTTTCTGCATAACTTTCATGCTGCATTAAGCTACCACCTACCTGTAAGACCCAGAAATAGACAGGGTTTTGTGGTAGCATTGGAGGGGTTTTACTGTAATTATTGAACATACAAGGAGATGAGGAAAGTATGCACGGTTTCCATGAATAATGGGATACTGCACAGCATGAGCAAATTTATTATAATCCTTGCAACAGAGTACATCCAGATGTGACCATGGGAAACTTGACATCAGGATACAATCTGTTTGTCCATTTCTAATTCTTTTTATGCCCCCATTTTATTTATTTTTATTTTTTTTTGGGGGGGGGGGGGGGGGGGCATATTGTTTTTGCTCTGTCTGTTGGTTGGTTTTCCCCCAACTTTAATGTTGGCAATAATTGTATTGCCATTTAACATTATGTACTACAAACTTGACATGCATGTGCAACTTATGAAGGCAAACATTTTAAGGTCAAGGTCATAATTATATCAAGGTGAAGGGTCAAATTTAGTTTAGCGATAGTTTTGTCGTCTTTCAACATACCTGCTTCGTGTGCAACTTATGGAGGCAAACATTTTAGGGGTGACTTATTAAGGTCAAGGTCATACATCAGTCAAAAGTCAGATTGGGGATAATTTTGTTGTATTTCAACAAACATGCTTCAAACTTGGCATGCATGTCCAATTTTTAAAATAATCGAATTAAGCTCATGATGTGATTATTTCTTACATGAATATTCAACAGGGAAAGGATTAAGAAATCATGCTGATATAGTTTTGCTCATATTTTGTTCCTGATAAGATGCTCATTTATACAGCTTAATGTTTGCATAGATGGAAGTACTAGTCTTTCCTCTGCTGAATAATTGTCCTTAGCACAAAATGCTAGTAACTGAGTATCTCTTCTGGATCCAATTATAATGGGGAGACATATTGTGTTTGGTCCAATTGTCCGTCTCTCTGTGTGTCACACTCGTGTCCGCTCCATATATCTAACAAATATGTAAGGATTTCAGAATGCTTTGGCACAAACGTTAGACTCAACTAGACGATGTATAGAACTTTCCATTCAGGCACGGGGGTCAAAGGTCAAGGTCACACTTCAAGGTCAAATGTTTTTAGCAACCATCTTCGTGTCTGCTCCATATCTCTTAAACCCTTGGAAGGATTTCAAAATGCTGTGGCACAAAATGTTTTCCAAAAATCAAGCTTTTGAGAAACTACTGACCAAGTGTCAAAGAGCTTTGACACTTGGTATCTCCTCTGGGTCTAAGCTCTTTGCAAATGTGAGTCAGTTTAACTCTTTGTACACTAGCAATGAAACCGTGATTACCTATTCAAACAGTATGGATCCAGATGAGACGACGCATAATGGGGAGTCTCATCAGGATCCAAACTGTTGGTCACCTTGGCCATGTTTGAAATTTTGATAATATTTTTGCAAAAAATGAGACGAAAAAAAAGCAGACGACAATTGTTGCAGTTGAAAAATTACTTAGTGTGCAATGAGCTGAGGATAGTTGGATATTAGGGCTAAGATATGTAAAGTGGCAAGACTGGAAAAGAAATACAAGAAATGTGGACAATGCATCCTTTGTTTCTTGTTCTGCATGTCCTAATTACCCTAAGTATTAATCCATTCCCCCATAGTCTATTTTTAGACCCAGCCTCTTTGAATAAATCTACCAAAAAGGAGCCAAGGAAAATGTTAGAATTGTGTAGTATTGAAACCATTGCCATATTTATCACAATGGTTTCAAAAAGTGACTTTTAGATTGGTGTAGAAAGGACTGTATTTATGGAGGAAAGGGTTCAGCGAACTTCGGCAAATAGTCTAGACAGAGACCTAACAGCTCCTGAAGGAGTAGTTTGATCAGAGTCTTCACTAATTGTTTCTATGTCAGCCTAATTTAACCCTTTGAATGTGGAAAATGAGTACACTGTCATTTGCAAATATTGTAGACTCAGATCAGTGGGCTCCTTGAGGAGTCCTCTGAACAGGATCTGCAGAAATCTTTTAAGACTTTTATACTGAATGGACTTCTATTGTTAAACAGTGACAATCTATTCCACAATGATATTTCAGTGTTGAAAGGGCTAAATTTATCAAAATAAGTGCCTGATTGAATTATTCAGCTTTATATTTTCAACTTGCCAAGAGAAAATAGAGATTAACCCATTCCCTCATATTGACGCCTGTAACAGTCACCTTAGGAGCAAATGGTCTATTTATCACAATGGTTTCAACACTACACAAATCTAAAAAAAACACTTTCCTTTGGTTAATGCTCCTTTTCAGTAGATGTATTAAAACAGTTAAAATAGCCTATGAGGGAATGGGTTGAGTGTCCAAATATTTACGGTAAATAAGGTATGTGTTTATCTGGCTCTCGTTTATTCTGGTGCAGTTGCTAATGCAGTATAATGTTTGTTAACACTTACAATGCCAACCATGTCCTAACCCAGACATTTTCAAACAGCTTGGATCTGAATTAGATGCCAAGTTACTCGGTGTTTTATCAGGATCATAGCTGTTTGCACTCAGTCAGTGGTTCCTCCATAAATAAGCCTTTCTTCGCCTCTGTAAAAGTCACTTTATGAAACCATTGTGATAATTTATCACAATGGTTTCAAATTATAAAATTATAAAAAAAATTCTTTTCTCTAGTTAATGCTCCTTTTCGGTAGATTTATTCAAAGAGGTTGGATCTAAAAATAGCCTATGAGGTAATGGGTTAATGAACCGGATGTACATAGACATTGTAAAAGGCCAGAGTTTTAGAGGACTTATTTTCAGCATAGGAAGGATTAACCTTTAGTTTTGTACTGATGAATATGTGGCGATATGTTTGCAAACAGTCTGGATCAAGACAAGACGCTCAATAATACAGTCTGGATCAAGACAAGACGCTCAATAATACATCGATTGAAACTCTTTGGGTCTTTGATTGTAGCTTTCAGTAGAATTTGAAGAATGTCTGTGCTTCGATATCTGTATTTGAAAAGTTGCTCACACGCTAAGGAGTAAACTTCATACCAGACAACTGGCATTTGCAGACAGTTTGGATCCAGATGAGATACTGAGTAACTGTGCCTGTCATTGCAAGGTCTAAGATGTTTGATGCTCGGCCATTTGCAGTCTCTCAAAGGCTTGAACAAATGAGACGTAAAAATTGCTTCAAGTCGGAAGTTTTTGCAGGCTGTAGGTTTTACAGCATGATAAATGTTTTGGATTTTGTTTTGTTTTTGGTTAGGAATGTCTGTGGTATTTCCAGTTAGAGTTAGAATTTCAGTTGACAGCTAGAAATTAAGAGCTTAATGCAAAACTTTTTACAGATTAACCCATTACCTCATAGCCCAACCTCTTTGAATAAATTTACTGAAAAGAAGCATTTACTAGAGAAAAATATTTTTTTTGGAATTGTTTAGTTTTGAAACTTTTGTGATAAATAGAGCATAAATTTTGCTCCTTTGGAGCAAATCGAGGGCTTGGTGCAAAACTATTGTAACTCCTTCACTTTGTGAAGGAGTTACAATAGTTTTGCACCAAACCCTCGAAATGCTCTCTTTATCACAATGGTTTCTAAAAGTGACTTTTACAGAGTCATAAAAAAGCAACAATATGAAGGAATGGATGAAATCTTTGCACCCTAGCAGAGAAACCATGATTACCAATACAAGCTGTTTGGATTCAGATGAGACCGTGCATAATGTGCCGTCTCATCAGGATCCAAACTGTTAGACCATATTTTTGCAAAGAATTGAAAGAAGTCTTTATTTAAGAATTGAAACAAATGACAATTGTTGCAGTCGAAAAATTACTTAGAGTTGATTTGTGATACAGTTGCAACTTGGTATCTCGAGAAACATTAAAAAAAATACCAGATGAATATTCATGTAAGATATAATGACATTATGAATATGTATTAGCTGATTTTTATAATTGTACATTTATATAAATTCAGGACTTTTTGTCTATGACATAAACTGCAGAAATGCCATAAGCAAAAAGGGCTGACTCTAATCATACTGCTCCTGTCTGATCTGGGTCTACTCTGTTTGCAGACGCATGAAGTGGTGTTTCTATCAGGTATACAGTAAATCGAGGGCTTGGTGCAAAACTATCTAACTCTTTCACTTTGTGAAGGAGTTAGAATAGTTTTACACCAAGCCCTCGAAATGCAGTGATCAGGAAGGAAATTATTGTTACATGACCCCAAAAGATAGTTTTACAATGTCATTTTCAAATGTGACATCTTCCAATTAATTAGTTTCAGTGACAGTTTTAGACATGGTCAATCAAACCTACGTGACACTATAAATGGCACATGGCTCCAAGGTTTCCAGGCCTTTTTCAGGCAATTTGGGGAAAAATTATGTCTCCCCCATTTATAATGCGGAGACATATTGTTTTTGGTCCGAGTTGTCCGTCTGTCAGTCTGTCTGTCTGTCACACACTTTTCCGCTCCATATCTCTCACAAATATGGAAGGATTTCAAAATGCTATGGCACAAATGTTCGACGCAACAAGACAATGTGCACAGCGTTCAATTCAGGCAAGTGGGTCAAGGTCACAATTCAAGGTCAAATGTTTTAGCCCCACCCATTGTGTCTGTTCCATATCTTTTAAACCCTTGGAAAGATTTCAAAATGCTATGGCACAATGTTCTCCATAACAAGGCTATGTGCAGACAGCAGAATTCAGGCACATTCTTCAAAAGGTCAAGGTCACAATTCGAGGTAAAATGTTTAAGCCTTAATTTTCATGTCTGCTGCACATCTGTATAACCCCTTGGAAGGATTCCAAAATGCTGTGGCGCAAATGTTCTCCTTAACAAGTCGATGTGCAGACATCAGGATTCAGGCACGTGGGTCAAAGGTCAAGGTTACAATTCGAGGTCATGGTCACAATTCAAGGTCAATTATTCACACTTTCTTGTCGGGACGATAACTCCTACATGGCTAATGCTATTTTGGTTTAAACTTCATACATTGACAGAGCATGATGAGAAGAAGTGTCATGTATAAGGGCCATAACTCTGGCTTTAATACTTTTGGAGTTATTGCCCTTTGTTACATTTTTTGTCAGATCAATAACTCCTGCTCTACTGATGGCTGACGCTATTGGAATGACATTTCATGTATGGAAAGAGCATGATGGAAAGAAGTGTTCGGCACAAGTATCATAACTCAATAATATTGGAGTTATTGTCTCCAAAAACTTCAATTGGATATTAATTAAATTTCATAGGATTTATTAGCATCATGCCTAGTTGTGCATATTTTTTTCCTGTTCCGGTTTGATGATTTTCAGCAGAGCTATGGAACTTTGAAATATTTACACGGAAAATTTGTCCGGGGTTTCCCCAAAAATCTTTTATCGGGCTTCCATGAAACTTCATGGATTGATCAGCACCATGCCTAGTTGTGCATAGTTTATTCCTTTTCCGGTTCGATGATATTCTAGATGAGTTCTAGGACTTTGGAACATTTTGTCCACGCGCTGGGGAGACATCAGTTATTGTATCAAAAACAATTCTAGTTCTTTTTAGCTCACCAGAGCACAAAGTGCTCAGGGTGAGCTTTTGTGATTGCCAGATGTCCGGCGTGCGTCGTGCGTCGTCCGGCGTCAACAATTTCAACCTTTAAAAATCTTCTCCTCTGAATCTATAGGGTTCTCAGCTTTCATCTTTGGTACATAGCATCACCTATAGGTCCTCTACAAAAGTTATATAAATTATGCCCCTGGGGTCAAAATTGGCCCCGCCCCAGGGATGGGAAGTTTTCAATAGAAACATATAGTAAAACTTTGAAAATCTTCTCCTCTGAAACTAGAAGGTTATTAGCTTTCATATTTGGCACATAGCATCATGTTCAGGTCTTCTACAAAAGTTATATAAATTATGACCCTGGGGTCAAAATTGGCCCCGCCCCAGGGGTGGGCAGTTTTCAATAGAAACAAATAATGAAATCTTTGAAAATCTTCTTCTCTGAAACTGAAAGGCTCTTATCTTTCATATTTGGCACAGAGCAGCATATTCAGGTCCTCTACAAGAGTTATATAAATTAAGGCCCTGGGGTCAAAATTGGCCCCGCCCCAGGGGTGGGCAGTTTCCAATAGAAATATATAGTGAAAACTTTGAAAATCTTCTCCTCTGAAACTAGAAGGTTCTCAGCTTTCATATTTGGCACATAGCATCATGTTCAGGTCCTCTACAAAAGTTATATAAATTATGGCCCTGGGGTTAAAATTAGCCCCGCCCCAGGGGTGGGCAGTTTTCAATGGAAACAAATAGTGAAATCTTTGAAAATCTTCTCCTCTGAAACTGGAAGGTGCTTAGCTTTCATATTTGGCACAGATCATCATGTTCAGGTCCTCTACAAAAGTTATATAAATTATGCCCCTGGGGTCAAAATTGGGGCCGCCCCAGGGGTGGGAAGTTTTCAATAGAAACATATAGTAAACCTTTGAAAATCTTCTCCTTTGAAATCAGAAGTTTCTCAGCTTTCATATTTGGCACATATCATCATGTTCAGGTCCTCTACAAAAGTTATATAAATTATGCCCCTGGGGTCAAAATTGGCCCCGCCCCAGGGATGGGCAGTTTTCAATAGAAACAAATACTGAAATCTTTAGAAATCTTCTCCTCTGAAACTGGAAGGCGCTCAGCTTTCATATTTGGCACAGAGCATCATGTTCAGGTCCTCTACAAAAGTTATATTAATTATTGCCCTGGGGTCAAAATTGTCCCCGCCCCAGGGGTGGGCAGTTTTCAATGGAAACAAATAGTGAAAACATTGAAAATCTTCTTCTCTGAATCTGGAAAGTTCTCAGCTTTCATATTTGGCACATAGCATCATATATAGGTCCTCTACAAAAGTTATATGAATTATGACCCTGGGGTCAAAATTGGCCCCGCCCCAGGGGTGGGTAGTTTTCAGCAGAAAACTTTGAAATCTTCTCCTCTGAAACTGAAAGGTTCTCAGCTTTAATATTTGGCTCATAGCATCATGTTCAAGTCCTCTACAAAAGTTATATAAATTACGCCCCTGGGGTCAAAATTGGCCTGCACCAGGGCCGGCTAGTTTTCTATAGAAACATATAGTGAAAACTTTGAAAATCTTCTCCCCTGCTTGTCTGGTGAGCGCTTCAGGGCCATTCTGGCCCTCTTGTTAATAATTGGGATTTTTTTCGGGCGTAAACCTCAATGACTTGCAAAGCATTTTTGGTCCCAGTTAGCATTTTAATCAAAATTTGATCTCTACTAGGATTTTTTCTCAAAATTGGGAACAAAAGTTACCTATTTTGCATTGGGATTGGGTTCCTTGTACACACCAGGCCTGTTGGTCTGTTAACCCTTAATCCATGTGGTTATGAGTATTAATTGGCTTAATATTTAGATCTGATCAGGGTCTGCTCTGTTTGCTTATGATATAGATATGATTCTACTGTTTCTGCCATGGCCAAAACTTCCTTTGTCCATGAGCTATTATAACAAAAAAATAAATATTTATGATGCCTTTGTTTCTTACATGAATATTCATGGAGTAAAGGGTTAAGATTTTGCAGACTGCCACTGCATGCCTCCAAAGTTCTGCACTCATCCTGTTTGAGATGATCTATCTTTGCCTGGTCACATTATGCCATGTACAGTGACTTGCTGTGCCAAAATAAACATATCGTGATATATTGCTACAAAGGCAAGTTTTGACAAATATCATATGAATAGATGATTATTACCAGCCTTGGGAATATCTACAGTATTTCTGTATACACAGTTAAACCCCTCTAAACCAGAAATTAATAAAGAAGGATAAAGGTCTTTTGGGAGCTTTCAGCATGATTTTATCCTGAATTAAGATGTCGCCTGTCGTAACCCTTTCCTTCATGGACTTAATGCCTTTTCACACATTTGCTAACAGCGTAGATTCCTATAGCATGATATAGATCTGATTCTGTCAAAGCAAAACATTCCCTTGTAAATTCAACTTTATAAAAATGCAGCCAATAAATATTCATGATGTCATTATTTCTTGCATGAATATTGAACAGATGAAGATTTAAAGACCAGCATTGAAGCATTGATTGACACTACAGTAGAGTTTTTTTCTGTATTTAAACTACTATTCGATTTATTAACATATAGGAGACAGTACAAACAGGATGGTTGTTTAATGCAGGACAAAAGTGATACAGAAAGCTCCTATAAGAGCTGCCAGTGTATAACTTTTGTCCTGCATTAACCCATTCCCTCATATTGACGACTTTTGACGACTCTGTAAAAGTCACTTTGTGAAACCATTGTGATAAATAGAGCATTTGCTCCTATAGGAACAAAATTAATGCTCTATTTATCACAATGGTTTCAAACTACAAAATTCTAAAATTTTCCTTTTCTCTAGTTAATGCTCCTTTTCGGTAGATTTATTCAAAGAGGTTGTATCTAAAAATAGCCTATGAGGGAATGGGTTAAACTACCTCCAGTTTTTAAATCCAGAATTTGGCTTCTTTTGATTTGTCGTATTGGCAGGACTTTACTGTAATTAGAATTATACTCGGTTTTTACCGTACCAATTTCTTATTATGATAAGGTGCATAAATTAAAACATTTTCAAGAGTTAAACTCCTTTATTTCTCCACCAATCCCTATGTTGTGACCATCCTTTAGAATCGTCTCGTCATAGGGTTTGGTGGAGAAGTTGGATTATCTGTTGCTCTGATGATGTCCCCAGTCCTAGACAAGCGGCCAGCAGTCTGCGTATTAGCCAAACATGGCCTGGTAACTACAACTGTATCAATTTTAACCAATCTACGTGAATGAGTTTACTGGCTTTTACAAACAGTGTATACCTAGGTCAAAGGGCTCCCTGAGAAGCTCAGTGATCAGGGTCTACATTATGTGCCAATCAAAGTTGTCTTTGCAGATTTTACACCTTCATACTGAATGGACACTTAGTTAAACACTGATGATGGACCATTCCACTTTAAAAATACAACATTCAACCACAGCTATCATTATGGGTTTTAAGCTGGCTAGCTGTAGTAGGTTGCTGGTTCTACCTGGGTGTTCTGTGTCACGAAACAATGCAATTCATTCCATGCATGGCAAAGCATGGGAGTCTTTCTCCACTTGTAATTAATGGGACGTCACAATATGACTGAAATACTGTAAAAAAACCCTGATACCCCAATATAAACAATAATTTTTGTTGAACAAGCTATTTTTAACCTCAACATGAAGTCCTCATAATGGCAGTTAGGTCCATTTATGTGTGCACGAGTGTGTGCATTTGTTCAAGTTTGTGTCCGTCATTATTAGTCCTCCAAGGGACGCCGAAGGGGAATATAGGTTTGCACTCTTTCTGTCTGTCAGTCAATCAGTCACACTTCAGCTTTTCAGACTTTTTCTCTAAACCCCTGCAGATGTTGAAGTGATATTAGGTATGTAGCTTTATAATAATGAGTTAGAGATCAAGTTTGAATTTTGTTATGCTACGTAGATTGTTCACGGAATTACAGCAATTGGACTTAGAAAACCAGTAGCGGACTATGGCATTGCTTTCAATGAACTTGCTTTATTGTGCATGATTCAGTATGACTTTGCACATATCTTAACCCATTCCTTCATAATTATAAACGCCTTTTCATGCTTATACAAACAGAGTATACCCATAGGAGCCTCCTGATCAGGGTCTGCTCTGCTCTGTTTGCTTATGAAATACTATACATCTGACTGAAAAGTTTCTATCATGACTTGACCCATTCCAACTTAGGCTATTTTTAGACCTAACCTCTTTGATTAAATCTACCAAAAAGGATCATTAACTAGAGAAAAGGAAATTTTCTGAATTGAGTAGTTTTGAAACCATTGTGACAAATAGAGCATTTGCTCCTGTGGAGCAAATGCTCTATTTATCACAATGGTTTCACAAAGTGACTTTTACAGAAGCGTCAAAAGGTGTCAATATGGGGGAATGGGTTAAATATCTATTATAAATATAACTTATATTCATGATATCATTAAGTTTTACATGAATATTGAAAAGGGACTGGGTTCCGTATGATGAGACAGAGCGTAGTGTGTAAGAATCACCATACACCATCTTTAATTATCTCCCATTGAAGTTTTCTGATATTTTAATTATCACTTTATTACGCGTCAATGTAATCTGGTGCATCCTTTATCATGAGTACATGAGTGTGATGAGTTAATCCTTTCACGGTTGAATCAATTCTTGTAAGAAATAACATCATCTTGAATATTAGCTGACAATGGACACAGGGGCCCATGCTTATAAAACTTTTAGTTGAGTCTGAGTTCATTCTCAAGTTTTTGATTGGTCAGAATTGAGCCTTTGGCTCAAATCTGACCAATCAAAAGCTTGAGAACTCAAATCTGACCAATCAAAAGCTTGAGAACGAACTAAGACCCAGATTGATTGTATTGACAGACACTGTAAAGTCAGAGCTATTAGAATTTCATAAGCAAGCAGAGCAGACTCTGATCAGATGGCTGCCTGGTCTTGATCTATTCTGTATACAAAGGTATGAAAAGCATTTATATGAGGGAGAGGATTAAAAAAAACTTAAATCTACTTCAACTATTTTTCGAATTACCTCACTTTTCATTTTTAGCTTGTGAGCTATTGTTGTAACTGTATTGGCAGCTACAGTGAAACAGATGAGCATTGGCACCCGCATGCAGTGCTCTTGTTTACATACTAAGATATTGCCTATGCTAGGACTGAACATGTTGCATGCATGCAAGCACCTGGTTTTAACCACAGACTCAAAGATTATATTTTACAGATCATTGCATGCTTTCTGAAATGGGAATGATAGAGGACTTTGATGCTTCTGATGAAGAACAAAAATACAAGGAAATGAAACTGAACTGAAACAACCAAATGTTTTAACTATCTGGACTACATTTTACTGTATCATATTCCTTAACCCTTTTAAGGCTGAATTTTCAAGTGAACTTTTCCAAAATCTAAACAGGTCAAGCTTATTATGAATATTAAGGGATTTTTTTTAAAGAAAAGTGTAATGTGACAAAGTTAACAGTACAGACGCTGATGAGAGGGCTCCTTAAAGGAGCCCTCTCATCTTGGTCTACACTGTTTGCAAGGGACATTAGTCTCTGGTTTCCCCCGCACTGATACAGATAGGGTTAAAATCTTTACAAGTTTAATGGCTTGCGGTTGAGCATCAAAATCTGACATTAGGTTAATGCAGCCTGAGCATGCAATCTGTAAAAAAATTAACTCTTGGTGAGGCAAGGTTGTATTTAGGATCAATTATGCGAACACATTGTATCCAGACAAGACATAGCAAACGTCAAAATGGCATCAAGATCAAAACTGCTTTACATCGTCCTTCTGTTACTATAGAAACATGAAATGTAGTGCAAATATAAAAAAAAAAAAAATTGGATGATGATCAAGTGTATTTCGCTTTGCATGCTTAAAATGAATGTACTCCTAGCATGATATTTGCAACAGATGACAACATTTTATGACTTCAAGCATTAATGCAACGGTGATCTAATTTCTACCAGTAGAGTATACTGGTAACAAAATAAAGAAACATTATCTCAATATCATAGATGAAAATGAAATCTGATTCAATATATATTCAGACTGTGTGTACTTATGTTAACTCTTTGCACGCTAGCTTAGCGGCGAAACTGTGATTACCTATGCAAACAGTTTAGATCCAGATGAGACACCGCATAATGCGGCATCTCATCAGGATCCAAACTGTTTATCACAGTGACCATATTTTTGTAAAGAAACGAGAGAAAGTTTATTTTAAGAATTGAAGCAGACGACAATTGTTGCAGACGAAAAATTACTTAGCATGCAAAGAGTCAAAGTAGAAAGAAAAAATAGTTGCATCTTTTGACACTTTTGTAAACAGAGCAGATAGAAATCTCAATTTGCTTGAAATAGATCAGAATCTACAGCTTCTGCCATGACCTAAAAAATCCCTTGTTTATCCATTACCTCATATTGATGTCATTCCCCTCATATTGATGCCTCTGTGAAAGTCACTTTTTGAAACCATATTGATAAATAGAGCATTTGCTTTTAATGCTCTATATCACAATTGTTTCATTTCTACACAATATATATTCTAAAATTTTCCTTTTTTCTAGCAAATGCTCATACTCAGTAGATTTATTCAAAGAAGTTGTGTCTCTAGAACTTAAGCTCTCTTAAACAAGCCTATGAGCAGGAATGACTTAATGGTGCCATTATAAAATCCAGCTAATAATAGTATTCATACATTCATTATTTCTTGCATGAATATTCATGAGGAAAAAGGTTATTAAAGTATATATGATTATGATGAGTGCAGAGATTTCTCTATCCTTTAGCCTTTAACCCTTTCCCTCATATAAACATGTTTTCACGCATTTGCAAACAGAGTAGACCCAGATCAGACGGCTCCTAGAGGAGCCGTCTGATCAGGGTCTGCTCTGTTTGCTAGTGAATTTTGAAAATATGTTTCTTTACTTTCTGAAATGGCGACAAAGTTCCACTTTCCATATGGAATTCTAACTATTTTGTCCATGAATATTCAGTAGGTACTGAAATTTGGAATAAACATAGAACAGGGAAAGGGTTAACTGAGCAATGTTCATTGCAGAAAATGTGATCTTTTTCACCTTTACACATTGGGTTGAAAAAATATGATCAGAGTTTTCTTGCATGCAAATGTTTTTTTATGCCTTTAAAACAGAGTTGACCCAGATCAGTCGGCTCCTGTAGAAGTGGTCTGATGAGGATCTGCTCTGTTTGTTTATGAAATTATAACAGATCTGACCCCACAGTTTCTACCAATACCAAAACATCCTGTTTACATAATTATGCCATTATAAAAAATCAGCTAATGCATATTCATGATGTCAATTATTTCTTACATGAATATTTAACGGTAAAGGATTAAATCCTGATGAAAAGCCTTCTGCTCTTGATCCAAAATGTCTACAACATTATCACAAAATTTCCTGTAGCATGCTAAATGTCAATAAGTTGAATATACTTTAATCCTACATTAATCCTTTCCTTCATATAAACATCCTTGCAAACAGAGTAGACCCAGATCAGATGGCTCCTCTAGGAGTCTGCTCTGTTTACTTAAGAAATTATAATACTCTACACTATCTACCATTAATACCAAAACATCCTGTGTACTTATGCCATCATAAAAACTCAGCTAATAAATATTCATGATGTCATTATTTTTACACAAATATTCAACAGAGAAAGGATTAAACTACCACTTGTCTTTAACCCATTCCCTCATATTGACACCTTTTGACGCCTCTGTAAACATCACTTTCTGAAACCAATGTGATAAATAGAGCATTTGCTCCTATAGGAGCAAAATTTAATGCTCTATTTATCACAATTGTTTCAAACTACAAAATTCTAAAAAAATTCTTTTATGTAGTTAATGCTCCTTTTCGGTAGATTTAGTCAAAGCGGTTGGATCTAAAAATAGCCTATGAGGAAATGGGTTAAAGTCTAGAAGTGGACCTAAGTTTGATGGGCATTGTAGAGGGGTGATACTGTATTAACAAAACATGCTTTCAGAAATGAGATATGGTTACAGATAGTCTGGGCATGATATATACAATGGTCGTGTTAATCTCTCCAATGGCGATAATCTTTACCGAGCATCTTCATCTTTGTCTTCCGATGACTCTGTTTTTATTATTCTGCCGGTGTTGTAGTCATACTTGTTTGTTTTGTATATTTCCTCCACAACCTACAGGGAATAAGACAAATCAATGGGAAGTTACTGCCAGCACTGCTGAAGCACATGCTGACGAATCTATGAAGAGTATTATGGGATTTTCGCGTTGACAAGAACACGATCGGCCAATAAGGTGTTCTTGGAAGATAGGTCACTGTGGATATTTTGTTGTCATTCACTAGCAGATGAGAGCTTGCTTCTGTCAACTTTATTTTAGCTAGTAGTTAATCATTTTGGCAAATCTTTACCTTTAATGAAGAAAGTTTTTGTTAAGCCGTCACCCGTGCATTAAGTGCCCTCTGTAAAAATTGTTGTTTTCCTGATTGTTTTTGATATAGAATGTTATAACCAACAGAATGTCAAACAGCTTTGTTCCAAATTACCCTTAACCCTCAGCACTCTGAGCATTAATTTGTCGTCTGCTAATATTTTCATCTGCTTCAATTATAAATGTAGGTTTTCCTTCCATTTCGTCATAAAAAAGTGTGTCAGAGTGGCAAACTGTTTTGATCCTGATGAGACGCCAATAAAACTACAACCAATAAATACTCATGATGTCATAATTTCTTACGCGAATATGCAACAGTGAAAAGGTTAAAATAAATTTGAATACTAGAATTGTAAAATTACTCACGAAACTAGGATTTGAGGCAGTCCCAATTGTACAATTTTGTATCATTTTATTGAACCAACTATAATTTCACTTGCCGTGCCCTAGGCTTTAAACCCATTCCCTCATATTGACAACTTTTGATGACTCTGTAAAAGTCACTTTGTGAAACCATTGTGATAAATAGAGCATTTGTTCCTATAGGAGCAAAATGCTCTATATATTACAATGGTTTCAAACTACAAAATTCTAAATTTTCCTTTTCTCTAGTTAATGCTCCTTTTTGGTATATTTATTCAAAGAGGTTGTATCTAAAAATAGCCTATGAGGTAATGGGTTAACCCTTTACCTGATAGAGACACCTTTTGATGCCTTTGCAAACAGAGTAGACCAAGATCAGATGGCTCCCGTTGGGAGACTGCTTTGTTTGCGTATGGAATTCTATATAGATCTGATTCATATAATTTCTGACAAAAACATACTGTGTTCAAATGGCATTATTATTATTATAAAATTCAGCCAATTATTTCTTACATGAATATTCATGAGGTAATGGGGTTAATCCAGATTTCTGGTTTTAATAACAGACAATTCTAATGAGTGGTCACAACATAGGGTTGGGTGGAGAAATAAAATGGTTTTATTTCAAAAATATTTTTAATTGACGCATCTTATCTGGAGCTCTGTACAGGATAGAAACTGATCAGAGGCCTCTGATCTGGGTCTATACTGTTGTAAATGCCTGCCAAATGCCTTAAATGCTTTACCCACTTTTAACCTTTCCTTCATATTAATGCTGTCTTTGCAAACAGAGTAGACCAGAGCTCCAGATTGTATGCATAAATTTAAACATTTTCAATAATAGCTCCTTTATTTCTCCACCAAACCCCATCTTTGAGACGGTTCTAAAGAGTGGTCACAGTATAGGGTTTGGTGTAGAAATGATGATTTTAGTATTTGGTTACACACCATTATCTGTAGCTCTGGAGTAGACCCAGATCAGATGCTCTTGTAGGAGCCTTCTGATCAAGGTCTGCTCTATTTGCTTATCAGATTCTACAGTTTTTGTCAATGCAACATTGTGTATTATAAAATTCAGGTAATAAATATTCATGATGTCATAATTTCTTAAATGAATATTCAACAGGTAAAGGGTTAAAATATGAGTTATGCTCCAGTGAGTAATTCCCGATTCCAAAGTTCTGGGCTATTTTATGGAACAGTAAATATAATTATGCAACCTGGTATTTCCTAATAGCTAAGTTTAATAACAGAGTAACAGTAGTAGGAATTCTTGGAGGAAAATTGTACAAATTTGAGCCAGAAAACATGGAAATGTGTCCTCGCATGCATGTGTGTTGGCATGTGAATCTAAAGCTGTAGGGTCACCATATTTATTATATGAATTCAGATAGACAAACAGGCATATAGTGCAGACCCAGATCAAAAGGCATCGAAAGTTATCAAATGGTTACAAATTGACTTATTCAACATTACAGATTGTTGGAGTAAGGAGATGGGTGTTTGAATACTTAGGATAATTAGGGTGTGTGCTCTTCCACTTTTAACTCTTTCAGCCATGAATATTCATGTAAGAAATGTTGATGTCATGAATATTAATTTGTTAAAATAGCACATGAACACAGGAATTTTTGTCAATAGCAGAAACTGTAGAATCAGAGCTATATTATTTTTCTAGCAAGCAGACCCGGATGAGGCGGCTCCTATAGGAGCCATCTGATCTGGGCCTGCTCTGTTTGCAAAGTTGTAGAACGACATTTTTATGGAGTAAAGAGTTAAAACCTTTACCTGATGAATATTCATGTCAGAAATAATGACTTTATTAATATTGATGAACCAAATGTTTTAACAGTATTATTATTGAGTGGTCAAAGATCTCCTCAAATTCATGGTCCCCTCCCCCCCCCCCCCCCCCCCCCCCCCCCACCCCAAATAAGGTGAGAAGCATGTATAGCCTTGCCCTTGCTATGTATGTAACTATGTCAGTACGTACATCCATACATATGTCACATAAATCTTGTACACCAATGGGCGGATTTTACTTAAAATTTTCACAGATGAACAACACTGATGTGAAGATGCTTGCAAAGAAGGTAATTTTTTTCGGCGACTGTTTTTACCAGAGTTATAAGACTTTGAAAATGTTCGTCATTATATATATAACATAATTTTAGAGACAATATTACCATAAAGGCATCCGTGTCCTATGGACACAATTCTAGTTTTGAAAAAAAAAACCAGTTTGGATCCTAGTGAGGAGCTGCATCTCATCTGGATCCAAACTATGATCACAAATTCAGTGAATAAACGCTGAACAGGGAAAGGGTTAATGTACTAAAAGATTTATTCTTACATTTCAGAAATGTGACCAGGGTGTCAAACAGTTTTGTTCCTGATTAGATGCCAAGCAGTTGTGTGTTTCATCTGGATCCAAACTGTTTGCAAAGACTTTCACATACCTTCCAGTAGGGTATTGAATGCTAGGAGCCACCTGTTGATATTTTCTGTTTATTGATTACGCATTTTGTCGAAAAGCCAAACACTCTAACAGTCACAAGATTTTTAATTATTCATGCCCATGAATGGATGCATGGCTGAATTAAAGTAACAGAAAACTTCCCTTTTCAGATGCCAGAACAAAGTAGACTTTACAGTCAATATTTGTTCTCTCTGACTTTGTTTGTACCACTGTAAGACCTCGCATCTTTACTAATTTAATCTTTCAGTGCAGAAAACGAGTCACTTGTGTCCTTTACAAACAGTGTAGATCCAGATGAGAGGGCTCCTAGAGGAGTCCTCTCATCAGGGTCTACACTGTTGTCATGTCACATTTTTATGCCTAGTCTATTTGAAAATTTAGTGGTGAAAGGGTTAATTAATCACTGGATAGTCACACGCATGGCCAACCTAATTGAGCCTTTCAATGCTGAAATTTAACACAGACTATTCTGAAAAGTGTTTTGACCCTTTCCTCCATAAATATGCCTTTCTACCCCTCTGTAATAGTCATTTCTTGAAACCATTATGATAAATAGAGCATTTGCTCCTGTGGAGCAAATGCTCTATTTATCACAATGGTTTCAATACTTCACAATTCTAGCATTTTCCTTTTCTCTAGTTAATGCTCCTTTGGTAGATTTATTTAAAGTGGTTGAATCCATCTGGGAGCTCTCTCATCTGGGTCTACACTATTTGCAAAGGCCATTAGTGACTCATTTCCAACACTGAAAGGGTTAATGCATGCTAGCGGTGAATTGGAAGCTAAAACACATGGTTAAGAAAGAGATGTTTGTATCAAAAAATAAAAAAATCAATTATGAGTAAAGGATGTACTCATTGTGCTTGCAGGTAAAGTGTTACACAGTGCGTATTCTCTTCAATCATTGTTGTGAAAACCCGACTAATATTCTTAGTGTTGTTCCGAAATCAGAAACTGACTGAACAAATAGTTTTGATTTTCTGTGTTTTATTTTTATATCCAAATTGTGTGCATAGGTAATTTCACAGAGATCCAGATAAGATGAAATTGTGTAATTTAAAACATTTTCAAAAATAATTTCTTTATTTCTCCACCAAAACCATGTTGTGACTACTTGGGTTATGGTTTCCCAATTTATTGTGTGGTTGCATTTTGGGAAGGCAGTGTTGCATACTACTTCAGGTCTCTGGTTCTCTGTGAACGCGGACAGTGACATCAGTTTTAGTAAAAAATTGTCTGGTAATTTGTTCTTGGGTTAGAATTTCTAAAGGTTTTTGTGTGGGTGCATCTTCCTTGGGAAGGGAAAGTGTCACATACTACTTTGTTGTCTCTGTGCTTGACCTTGACTGTGACCCCAGTTTTAGTAAAAACAAATGTATGAAATTTGTCGGATGATAATTATATTCTTAAGTCCTTGGGTTAGCATTTTGAAATTTCATGTGTGGGTGCATCTTAGGAAGGCAGATTGTCACAATAGTCCTTTGGTATCTCTATGACTTTGACCCTGACCTTGACCTTAACTTTATTAGAACTTTAATGAGAAATTTGTCTGGATGATATCTCCTCAACTACTTGGCTTAGAGTTTCCAATTTTTCTGTTAAGACACAGAATGTCTTTAGAGTGTCTCATACTACTTTTGTGTCTCTATGACCTTTACCTTGACCTCAATTTTAGGGAAGTTTGTCTACAGATTTTGTCTGAATTATATCTTCTAAACACCACTTGTATTATGGTATCTATATATCTTGTGTAGATGCATCTTGGAAGGCAGAGTGTCAAATCTTTCTTGAAGTCTCTGTGACATTGACGCACAGAATATTAAAATGTTGAAGCATGCATCCACTCAGATCATTAAAAACCTTGAAAATAAATAAACTGATATGACTAAACTGTTTTATGTACATTACTCACATAACTATACTTGTATATCAATAAATATTCCCTTTTATTAGTCTACATCCAGCTCAAGGTGATGACTGTAGAAATGCTAAGAGCAGTCTCCGGCAGGCCATAGGGACGATGGATTGATTGACAATACAGTAAAACCTCTCTATAACGACCACTAAATTACATCAAGTGTGTTTGTGTTAAAGACAGGTGGGTGCTTAAAGCAAGGTGAAAGTAAACAGAACGCTCCTATAGGAGCAAATGCTCTATTTATCACAATGGTTTCAAACTATAAAATTCTAAATTTTTCCCTTTCTTTAGTCTATTATGCTCCTTTTGGGTAAAACATATGCTTGCATTGCTCTTGTTTTATATCTTTTATACAAGAATTAAATTGATCAATATTCATAAACGTGAGTTTTGCAGGAATATTTATCAAATAATAGATTAAGATACTTAAGAATGTGGCTTTTAACCCTTTCCCTGTTCTGTACTTATTCCACATTTCAATACCTATTCCAGAATCATGGACAAAATGGTTATAATGAAATGTGGAAGGTGGAACATTGTCTCCATTTTAGAAAGTAAAGAAACGGACCTTTCAAATTCCACTAGCAAACAGAGCAGACCCTGATCAGATGGCTCCTATAGGAGCCGTCTGATCTGGGTCTACTCTGTTTGCAAATGCATGAAAAGGCGTTTATATGAGGGAAAGGGCTAATCTTGATCGAAGCTTTTCCTTGCATCTAATTCAGGAGTAAACTGATTGCAATTTCTGCTGACGTATTAATTTGCATGATGAGATTTAACATTTTGCATGCATGCATGAAAGAACTGTCACTTTCAAACAGTGAAGACCCGAATCAGTGGAGCCATTTGATCATGATCTACACTGTCAATCAAAATCTAGCAATTTAAGCATCTCAAACTGAATGGAATCTATGACAAAACAGCAATGGACCAATTCATTGTTGCAATCTTAGTTTTTAAAATGGTTAAAATCCAAGATATTCATTAATGCGTCTCTCAGAGCTAGGCAGAATTCCAACGTTGCAGACATAATTGTTTGCCAAGTACCGAACAACAATTGTAACATTTTACCAAATTGCTAATTTCTTTCCATTTTACCTCTTTGAATGTCGGTAATGAGTGCACTGGCACTTACAAACAGTGTAGACCCAGATCAGAGTTTTCCTAGAGGAGCTCTCTGATCAGGGTCTTCTCTGTTTGTCAATCAAAGTTCTCTAGCAAATTTAAGTACAGTAAAACCTCTCTATAACAACCAGTAAATTATGTTCATTAGTTGGTATTTAGGGCAGGTGGCTGCTTAAAGCAAGGTGAAAGTAAAACAGAACGCTCCAATAGGAGCGTTCTGTTTTACTTTCACCTTGCTTTAAGCAGCCACCTGCCTTTAACACAAAATACTTGATGTTATTTAGTGACCGTTATAGAGAGGTTGTACTGTATTTCATGCTGATTAGACTACTGTTGAACACAGTTGGGCTGTTCCACTTTGTTTATTCCACATGCAAAGGGTTAACCCTTTGAGTATAGACCCTGTCAATAGCCTTCTGATTAGGGTCCTCACACAATTGTAAATACTAGTTACCTTCTCTGCATTTAAATAGCAAATTTTAAAGTTTACACCATGTAAGCTGATTATTTAAAGTTTTATAAGTTGATGGATGTTGTACCAGTTTTTACACGACAACGTCATTTATTCTCAGCTTTTCATAAGACTGCGTCATTTGTTATTATTTATTCCAGAAAACTTACGGTATTAGAAGAAAGTCGGAAATTGCTCCTTACTCTGGCAAGACGTAAAATGGAAGGTTTGCATGTGACAAGTGATGAAATTCACTTTAAACATTGTCCATTTAGTAGCCATGGCAACCAGATGACATATTGTACATTTCCATGGCAACCATGTATTGAGAGATGGTACATTATTGAGAAGTTGCCTGTTCATTTCGTTTAAGTGTTTTTATGTGGTATGTGACCGAGAGATTTTCTGAATTGTATCAGACAGTCTAATTTTGCTGATGTTTTGCAGAAAATGTAACAACTCCATTAGGGAAGATTTATAGGTTTTTATCATTTCCAATTAATACACACATTTTAACTCTTTGCATGCAAAGTAATTATTATTGTCAAAGATTCTTGTCTGCCACTGTTTCATAAGTTGATTGTTTTCTTCCGTTTCTCTTTGACTATATAGTCCATAGTGCCAAACAGTTGGATCATGATGAGTTACTCCTCGTCTTATCTACAGGGGTCCAGATAAGATCCGTAAATTCAAACATTTTCAAGCTTAACTCCTTTACTTCTCCACCAAACCCTATGTTGTGACCACTCTTTAGAATCATCTCGAAGAGACGATTCTAAAGAGTGGTCACATTAACATAGGGTTTGGTGGAGAAATGACAGTTTTAATACTTGAGTACATACATTTATCAGTTGCTCTGTATCTAGATCTGTACTGTTTGCTTAGGTACTCACAAATTGGTGACTAACATGTACAGAGTTTTTGTAGTGTTGTGATTGTTTTTTCTTTCCTGTCTCTGCAATGGAACACACTGTAATGACCACTGAAAGAAGCTTAGAGTTATCACCGATAAACACGCTAATGTTTATTGCTCTTTACTAAGTAATCATTGGTAAATTCACATTAGCAACCGCAGCTGAATCACAAATTGAAATTTCATCAGAGCTTGTCAAGAGATTTGCTGTATTCATTTGCAATAACAAAAAACTTGTCATATCGGCTCTCTTGAGATATTTTACAGGGTATTAACTCTTCGCCTGTTATAAAAATAATGTCCGCTAAATCTCTGATCTGTTACAATTTCATTCACTTGCGATTTATTCAAGCTTTTTGAGAAACCATCGACAGAGTGTCAAACAGCGTGGATCCTGATGAGATT
Organism: Azorinus chamasolen; assembly: GCA_963576725.1. Taxonomy (NCBI): domain Eukaryota; kingdom Metazoa; phylum Mollusca; class Bivalvia; order Cardiida; family Solecurtidae; genus Azorinus; species Azorinus chamasolen. Next base: position 36,962,459 of record OY755244.1, read on the forward strand.
GCAGAGTTACTTGGCGTCTCATCTGGATCCATGCTGTTTGCAAATGCTAACTAGGTTACGATTAATGTGGAAAAACATTCCAGCATTCCAGTTATTTAACCTTTTACATGCAGAATTTTCAAAGTGGAACACTCCACCATGAATTAAGGGTGAAATCCAGTTAATATTAAAGAATTGCATTTGCTGGAGGACTTTGAATGACAAATAGTGCAGACCCTGTTCAGAGGGCACCTGCACGAGTCCTCTGATCTGGGTCTTCACTGTTTTCAAATGCAGATTGACTCATTTCCAGCATTCTAAGGATTAAAAGGACAGACATATACTCAAAAGACCTATTGAAATAAAAAAGTATACATCAACGCACAATTCAGCCCTTTGAAGTGGGGAAACAAGTGTACTGTCATTTGCAAACAAAGTAGACCAAGATCAGAGGGCTCTTATTAAAAGAGCCATCTGATCAGGTTCTGCATTGTTTGTCATTTAGAATACTCTATCATATTACACCCTTTCATTCTAAATGAAATCTTATCATTACACAATGATGGAATATTCCACTTTGATATTTCTGCATTTCAAGACTTGATAGCAACTGATAATAATGGCACACAGGTATTCATTTTTGTCCAATCAATTTTAACCCATTATTTCAGCCATATAGATTATTTACTGAAAGTGTTCCAAGGCTTGTATAACTCGTATTGAAACACCTCCGTTGCCTGAGAAGATTCACATTTACAAGAATTCATTCTTTCACAAATAATTATCAACTGAATTTTTATGATTAAAAAGGGAGTTTTGTCCATTTCAGAAAATGTAGAGTCAAAGGCCTATATGATTCCATAAGCAAACAGATTAGATCCTGATCAGAAGGCTCCTGCAGGATGAAGTTTTGGTTTTGGTAGAAACAGAAGAGTCAGATATATGGTATTACAATTTCATAAGTAAACAGAGCAGACCCTGATTAGAATGCTCCTGTAGAAGCCATCTGATCTCGGTCTACCTCAGTTTGCAAAGGCGTGAAAAAGTGTTTATATTATGGGAAATAGTTAAATTACTTTACATTCAGTAATTAATTTATATGAAAAAATTACATAAACATTTGCTTTTAACCCATATCCTCATAGGCTATTTTTAATAAATCTACTGAAAAGGAGCATTTACTTGAAAAAATGAAAACTTTGAATTGTGTAGGTAAATTGAAACCATTATGATAAATAGAGCATTTTGCTCCTATTGAGTTATACAGAACCTCAACTTTGTACCATGACAATAAATTTCCTCATTGTTTATTTTCTTGTAATTTATTCAATTAATGTTCATTTTTGGCAGTCTAAGTTCTACATGAATATGTGGGGCCTCCGTGGTTATGGTCTTCGACTGACAATCGTTTAGCCCCTCACCGCTGTGGGTTCGACTCCCGGTCTGGGCATTTGGATTTTTCGGGTGAGGAAGCCTTGTGCTACATGTTCTTCTGTTCATGAAACAATGCAAGTAGTTCCTCTGGGGTCTTCCTCCACCTGTAATTTGCTGGACGTCTTGATATGACCCAAAATACTGTTAAAACGACGTAAAACCCAATAAAAAACAAAACAAAACCTATGGAGCAAATAGTCTACCGGTATTTGTCACAACGGTTTCAAAAAGTAACTTTAACAGAGGCGTCAAAAGGCATCCATATGAGGGAATGGTTTAAAAGGATATAAATGGTGTTAAAACACAAGATTACTGCTTAACCCTTTCCTATATAAATACGTGTTTCTACGCCTCTGTAAAAACCACCTATTGAAACCATTGTGATAAATAGAGCATTAGCTCCTATAGGAGCAAATGCTCTATTTATCACAATGGTTTCAAACTACAAAATTCTAAAATTTTCCTTTTCTCTAGTTAATGCTCTTTTTCAGTAGATTGGATCTAAAAATAGCCTATGAGGGAATAGGTTAAACTTTCCAAAGTCGTTTGAATTTAATATATGTTTTGAAAAATAAAGCCCACGGTGCAATTTAAATGCAGTAATTTCTGCAATCTTTGGGATCGCCTTTTTGTTATACCGCCTGTGTGACATCATTAACCCGTTCCTCTATGAACATTGTGTTTGAAATGATGACATCATGAATATCAATTAGATTAATTTTTAAAATGGCATATTAACAGATGAAATGTTTGCCTAAGTAAAAATATATCTATATCATTCCATAAGCAAACACCAGACCCTGATCAGACGGCTCCTATAGGAGTTGTCTGATCTGGGTCTACTCTGTTTGCAAAGGCGTAGAAAGGCATATTTATGGAGGAAAGGGTTAATTATTTCTGGCTATATCAAACAATGCAGTAGCCCAGGCACAACAGGTTTGTGCAAATATTCTTTGGAAAAAAAAATCTTAACGCTGATGAATGATGACAATAATACTCAGAGGCTTCGTTATTACAATTTTGATCCCAATTCATCTGAAGAAAACATTTCAAATGACCTTAGAAACAGCAAGTCTGACGAAAAACAGACAAATATTTGGGACTGTGAAAAAGCGTGTTGAAATACCCAAGAACAATATACTTGTATGGCTGTGTAAATATACATACATAAGTTTCAAGTGCAGTGAATAAACATCTGACGTCACTTGAATGAAACTGGGTGCTCCGAATCAATTATAAAACACTATGGTGGTGTCCTATCTAATTAACCCATTTCTCCATAATTAATTACGCCTTTCTACGCCTTTTCAAACAGAGGAGACCCAGATTAGAAAGCTCCTATAGGAGCCGTCTGATCAGAGTCTGCTCTGTTTGCTTTTTGATATACCGTATTATTCCTAATAAACGCCCCGTGGGCGTAACATTTTCCAAAAGAGGGGCCATTATTAATGTAAGCTTTTTCCTAAATCCAATGTACAGAAGTTTTTGTCAACATTACATTTAAGTGTTCATTAAAATGATTTAAACTATTGGATTGACTTGATTTTATTAAGATATACTGGATTTGGATGGATTTGAATTTGGATTTTCCTTTGAGTTTAGCCAGGTGAGTAGATTTTTCCTACAAAAATAGCCGGAAAGGGGGGGGGGGGGGATGGGGGGCGTCTATCAGGAATAATATAGATATGATTCTACAGTTTCTGCTATGGCTCAAACTTTCTGTGTTCATGTGCCATTATAATGGACATATTGTTTACTCCATTTCTTCTTATTCTTTTTTCCGATTCTTGCTCTTCTTCTTCTGCTGTGAAATTGTCCGACACATTTCTCGGGCAAGTAATAGTCTAATCCTAATGAAACTTAACATGAACATTGTTATGTGCAGATGTGCATTAAACTTTTGGTTTTGAAATGTTGCCATGTTAACCGAATGGTCACAGGGCTGTGATTGGTCGAAAATTCAGATATTGTTTGATTTTGCTGAAAATTGGTATGGTGGGGTATTTGGGTACCTCGAACTCCATCATAGGTGTTTTGAAAGAGTTGGTTACTATGGTAACAGAGTGGTGGCATCTAATTGGTAGAAATTCACATATTAGATTTTGCTAAAAATTGGTAAATAGGGGTATATGGATGACAGGTCACTGTTTCAAAAATGTTGGTTGCCATGTTAACCCAGTGATGGCCTGTGGTTGGTGAATATTTAGATATTTTTACCTGTTGAATATTCAAGTACATGTAAGCTGAATGCATGTATATTTATAATGGCATATGTACACATGAATTTTTTGTATAATGATACATGTACACATTATTTGTTGGTATTGGTAGAAACTGTAGAGTCAAATCTATGATAATTGCATAGCAAACAGAGCAGGCCCTGATCAGACAGCTCCTACAGGGATCTACTCTGGTCTACTCTGTTTGCAAAGGCATAGAAAGGCTTTTATATGTAATAAACAAGTAAGTAGTAAACTTGAAGCTGAACTATATATCTCGGAGATGAATTCCACTGGGAAATCATAATGACTCCACTAGTAAATCATAGATAAAAGTCTAAATGATTACTGCAAAAACTGTGACTTCCTCAACCATAATTACTGCTGGTGCATAGGTGACAGAAATTTCACCATTGCCTGCTTAGTACTAATTGTAGTCTGTAGAAAGTGTCCTCTGCTAGATATTCTTAACCCTTTGAAAGATGAAGTATTAAAGTGGAATCGCCCATAATTATACCCCCACAAACAAAGTTTTGGGGGGTATACTGGAGTCACCATGTCCGTCCGGTTGTCTGTCCGTCCGTCCGTCTGCCTTGTGCGGATCATAACTTCCAAAGTATAAAAGCTATTGACTTCAAGCTTCATATATAGATAGATCACATTGACCGCAAGTGCAGTGCACAATGTTTGTAACTCTGTCTTTAGTATTTTTTTGAGTTATTGCCCTTTGTTATTTTTCAGTTTTCCGGAGTTTTTTTCTAAACCTTTACAGATATTGAAATTATATGCGGTATGTGGCTTTATTATAATGAGTTACAGATCAAGTTTGAATTTGGTTACGCTTCATTGATTTTTCTCGGAAATACAGTGAGAAATTTTCCGGAAATTCAGGTTTTCCGGAGTTTTTTTCTAAACCCTTGCAGATATTGATGTGATATTTGGTATGTAGCTTTATAATAATGAGTTACAGATCAAGTTTGAGTTTTGTTACACTTCATTGATTTTTAACGGACTTACAGCATTTTAACTTAGAAATTTTTAGGAAATTTCAGGTTTTCCAGAGTTTTTTTAACAACTGTAGCAGATATTGGAGTGAATTATTTCTATAATCCCCATCTCTGTGTCAAATGTGCTAGTGGGGGTATTCATCACCTTTAGTGGTAGTTCTAGTATTTTTTAAACCATTATCTCATAGACTATTTTTAGATCCAACCTCTTTGAATAAATCTACCAAAAAGGAGCATTAACTAGAGAAAAGAAATTTTTTAGAATTGTGTAGTTCTGAAACCATTGTGATAAATAGAGCATGAGCAAATACTCTATTGATCACAATGGTTTCAAAAAGTGTTTTTTATAGAAGCATAGAAAGGCGTATTTATGGAGGAAAGGGTTATGGTAAAGTACATGTACATTCTGTTTGAAAGAGTTTGTTTTGCAAAAATGTTTGACTAACTTATAGTGCAGACCTTGATCAGAGGTCTCTGATCTGGATCTACAGTGTTCGCAATGCCAGTACACCTAGCCTGTTTGCTATATCAAAGGTTTAGTCCATTACAACATGAATAGCTATGTAAGAAATTTTGATATCATGAATATATTAATGAGATTAATTTTCATGATGGTGTATGGACATAAGAATATTTTGCCATGGCATAAACTGTAGAATCATATCTATATGATTTCATAAGCAAACAGAGCAGACCCTGATCAGACAGCTCCTACAGGAGCCATTTGGTCTGGGTCTATGCTGTTTGCAAAGGCATAGAAAGGTGTTGTTATACAGTAAAGGTTTAAAGTGGATTTTCTCCGCTGTTTCTTAACCCTTCGCTTGCTGTTCACGTCAATATACTTACCTGTAAATAGTGAAGACCCAGATGAGCAAGATTACAAATTGATTGTGCAACCAGTGCACTCCACAGCAGTGATTGTACAGAGAAATAATTGTAGACAGTGAAGATATATGTAATTATACCACAGGGCATGGGTAAAGAAGAAGAAATGCATTTTAAAATTCAGCAAGAGAAGGGTTAAAAAACGTATGAAGAGAGTTTCGACAATATAGATCCTGATAAGAAGCCAAGGAGCTGAATTCTAATTCTTTAGAAGGCTGTCACAGATTCGCCTCTAGCAAGCAGAAAGTTAACATTCAACATGGAAAGCATGTTTTGCTTGCAAAATGCATTTGCAATATATCTTGAGGAATGTTGTAGTTTATTCATCTCCAGCCATCCAGGATTGTTGAAGGGGAGGGGGACATTTAGATATTACCTCTGCCTGTAAGGGAAATCGTGGCAGTGGACGTCTGTGATTGCATCTATGTGTGTGTCTGTGAGCCTTTGCAAACAGAGAAGACCAAAATCAGATGGCTCCTGTAGGAGCCGTCTGATCAGGGTCTGCTCTGTTTGCTTATGATATAATATATTTGCTTATGGTATAATATAGATATGATTCTACAGTTTCTAACATGGTCAGAAATCCCTGTGTCCATGTGCTATTATAACAATTAATCTATATTAATGATGTCATTATTTATAGCATGAATATTCATGGAGTAAAGGGTTAATATGCTTAACATATTGTCCTTCATCAGTTAATTCACTATCCCTTTCAATGCTGAAATATTTCTTCCCCCACAGAGTGGAATTAAGGAAGAATTTTGATTTTGTATTTTCCATCTGCTTGTTTGTCAATCTATCTGTTTGTTTTTCTGTTTTTCTGTCCATCTGGTTGTAATACTGTCACAAAGTTTGTATGTTCTTGTTCTAACAAAAAGCTTGATCAGCACCAAGCCTAGTTGTGCATTTTACCAGTAAAACATTCTGGTCCATTTCTCTAAAACTATACAGAAGTGATCAGCAACAACTGTAGTTGTACATATTATTGGCAGTTTGTTCTGGTCCAATGATTTTTGTAGCCTAGGAGTTATACCCCTTAACATTTTTATTCCCCCGTTGACAATAGTCAGGAGGCATTATGTTTTGCACATGTCCGTTTGTCCGTCCCTCCGGGTGTCATGCTTTTACGTGCAGTTGGTTGTCACAGTTATTTCATTGTCATATATCTCACTAACAACTATAGCTATTGGCATGGAATTGCATATACACATTAATCACCATCCATACTTTCATTGTGCACCCAGCCCATGCTGCCCGCAAGGTCAAGGTCAAATAACGTAGAAATTTTACGTGCAGCAAGGCAAGCACCACCACAGGGGCATGATCGCTGTGACACAATTTTCTAGTTTTTATGATAAAATTATTGTCGGTGCTTCTTCTAAACCACTGGTTGGATTTCATTGAAACGTTTTAGAAATAATCACCAAGACTAGTTTCACATATCGCTGGTATGTTTAACTCCAGGGATTCAAGTTTTAAAAGAGTTATGCCCTCACAAGTTTTTTCTTATATGAGCATTCTTGTCTGTATTTCTCCTATGCTGCTTGCTTGTTGGATTTCACTGAATCTTTTCAGAAATGATGAACATCAAGTCCAGTTGTGCATATTGTTCGTTTTTAAGAGATATGTCTCCTTGTATATTTGTAACATGTTAAAATTCTTGTCTGTGCTTCTGTTAAACTGCTGCTCAGATTTCTCTGAAATCAGCACCTAGCCTATTAGTTGCACATATCATCAATATTTTATGGTTCAACTATTTTTCAGAGTTACACCCAATGAAGTCTTTTATGTTAAAATTCTTGTCTGAGCTTCTCCTTAACGGCTGATTGGATTTCACAGAACTTTGAGAATTGAGCAGGATGCAGGCAGTAGAGTATATAAACGTATAATTTGTGAGAGGATTTTAAATGACTGAGTACAGATCCTGATTAACCCATTCCCTCATATTGACACCTCTGTAAAAGTCACTTTTTGAAACAATAGTGATAAATAGAGCATTTGCTCCATAGGAGCAAAGCTCTATTTATCACAATGGTTTCATACCATACCAACACAACTCTTAAAGTGTCCTTTTCTGTAGTAAATGCTCCTTTATGGTAGATTTATTCAAAGAGGTTGGGTGTAAAAATAATCTATGAGGTAATGGGTTAAAGGGCTCCACTGTTAATCTTTTCTAACATATAAATGCATTTTAAAAAGAACCATCTGATCAGGGTCTGCTCTGTTTGCTTATGGAATTATAAATATAGATCTGACTCTACAGTTTCTACCAATACCAAAACATCTTGTGTACAGTCATATACCATTATAAAAACTTCACTAATAAATTAAAGGGTATAATTATGCATGATGTCATTTTTTACATGAATATTAAACAGGGAAATGTTTCTATAATCTGTCTTTAATATGCCCAAATTTGTGTGTCTTTAACCCTTCACTCTATGAATATTTATGTAAGAAATAATGACATCATGAATATCAATTAGATTAATTGTAATAATGGCACATGGACAAGGGAATTTTGGGACATAGTAGACAATAGTAGGATCAAATCTATATGTATATAGTTTCATAAGTAAACAGAGCAGACCCTGATCAGACGACTCCTAAAGGAGCCGTCTGATCCGAGTCTGCTGATCATGAGACTGTTTGCAAAGGCATATTTATTTGGTAAAGGGTTAATGTGACCGTTATGAATATTAATCAAACTTTTTTTTTTATCAAAATTTGAAATAAGGAAACATTTCTGAAACAGTAGACAATCAGATCTGTAACATACAAGCAAAAAAAGATGGGATTATGGAGTAAAAGGTTAACGTGGAAAATGACGTTTGCAAACAGTATAGATATAGCTAAGAAGGAAATTGGAATCTATGTAGGAGATTTTTGCAAATTCAACTCTTTCATGCTCAATGGTCTGTCTCTAAACAATGATAAACCAATTCTTCTTTCAGTATTCAGTATTCAAAAGGTTAAACCTTTACTCCATGAATATTCATGCAAGAAATAATGACATCATGAGTATTCGTAAGAGTAGTTTTTAAAATGGCACATGAACACGAAATTTTGGCAAATGCAGAATCATATCTAAATTATTTCATAAGCAAGCAGACAGGAGCCACCCGGTCTGGGTATACTCTTGTTTGCCAAGACGTAGAAAGGCATATTTATGGAGTTAAGGGTTAACCCGTTACCTCATAGGCTATTTTTGGACTCATGGAACTTCTTTGAATAAATCTACCGAAAAGGAGCAGTTATTAGAAAAGAGGAAAATTTTAGAATTGTGTAGTTTTGAAACCATTGTGATAAATAGAGCATTTTCTCCAATGGAGCAAATGCTCTATTTGTCACAATGGTTTCAGAAAGTGATTTTCACAGAGGCATCAAAAGACGTCAATATGCGGGAATGGGTTAAATCACTTAATTGCTCAATCTGATTGGGCTATTTTTAGGTCGGTGAGTGTAATGCTTATCTGTCATGCAAGACATAATCTTCAGCTGAGTTATGAGTAGTGCTCGGTCATAATTATCACAATTGGAATACTCTCTCTGGGATAATCAACCTGTACGGGTCCCATCATCTCCATTGAGGCGTGTTATGATCAAAGAACAAAATTTACAGAGAATTTGTTATTTGCTGTGGAAGTTTTAGGTTAGTTGAAGGTTGTTTCTGTACAGATGGCTTTTAAACTTTTTTTTTTAAAACGCTTTGAATGCCTAGTAAATTTTCATCTGCAACAATTGTCGTCAGCTTCAAATTTTAAAATAAAATGTTCTCTCATTTCTTTGCAAAATTATGGTCTTAGTGTCCAACAGGTTGGATCCTGAAGAGATGTCACATGACCTGGATCCAGAATGGTTGCCTTAGTAACCATGGTTTTGCAAAGAGTTAAACTATTTGGATTAGAAATATAAAATGCTAACTTGCTTATTTTGGTGCTATATGACCTACAGTAAAACCCCTCTAATGCGACCACCAAAATGAGGTATAATTCTGGGTCTTAGAGGCTGGTGGTAGCTAAATGCAGGATGAAAGTAATGCAGAAAGCTTCTGCATTACTTTTGTCCTGCATTAAGCAACCACCTGCTTTTAAGGACACCTATGTCTAAAGTGGTCGCTTTAGAGGGGTTTTACTGTATTTAGCGTCGCAGTGCCGCAAAACCCAAATCACTCACTCACTGTCTTGCTTAACCCTTTAACTGATCAATGACATTATAAATAATTAGTAGCTGATTTTTATAATGGCATAAAGAACACGGGTTGTTGGTGGGTTTTTTTGCCATATCAGAGACTCTAGAGTCGGATCTGTATAATTCAATAACAAGCAAGGTTTTATGCAAGTGTAAAATGGCTGCGTAACATATCTTTAAACAGGATAGAGCAATATTGTTTAGTACTTTTAATTAAGTTTCATGGGAGAAACATGCCTATATAAAATAATAGAAAGAGGGAAATTATGCTTTAATAAAATATGGTTATGTACGAAATGGATTTAACCCTTTCCTCCATGAATATTGTTGCTAGGATTAATGACGTCATGAATATTAATAAGATTTAATTAGCTATAATAGTACATGAACACAGGCATTTTTGGCCAGGGCAGAAACTGTAGAATCATATCTATATTACAGCAAACAGAGCAGACACTGATCAAACGGTTCCTATAGGAGCTGTCTGATCTGGGTCTACTCTGTTTTCAAAGGTGTTGAAAGGCATATTTATGAAGAAAAGGGTTAAACCAAAAGCATGTAAAGTTAGTGTGCTAAGAAAAAAAATTAGTTAAAAAAACGAAAAGAAAAAAAAGAAAAATATTGGCTCCTATGAAGGGTCGAACCCATGAACATGTTAAATATCCTACCTTTGCACCACACACTATTGTATTTATATATATAAATCAATTTTACCTAATTCACTAGCATTCACTATTCAGGGATTGAAAAGGAGTCATGGTAGAAAAGAAGAAAAAAATAACCTCGTCAAAAATACAAAAATATGTGTGCCTGCTGGGGGGGGGGGGGGGGGGGGGGGGGGGGGAATATATATAACAATAGAGTAAATGAAATAAAATAGTACTTAGATTTTTCTATGACATATTTGAATAAATACTAGTTTCGCAGTAAATCATGGTGACTCTAAATTTCTGTATAAGAGGGGCTGCAGCTTCAGCCTCAGCCAATAAAGTAGAGCAGAACTTGATCAGAATTGACTCCAGTAGGGTTTACTCTGCAAAGGCATGGAAAGGTGTCTCTATCAGGTAAAGAGTTAACCCTTTGCCTCCTAGAGGAGCCTTCTGATCAGGGTCTGCTCTGTTTGCTATTAGAATTTGATAGATATGTTTGTTTAGTTTCTAAATTGGCTATAATGCTTCAGCTTCCATATTTCATTATAACTATTTTGTTCATGAATATTCAGTAAGTATTGAAATTTGAAATAAACGTAGAACAGGGAAAGGGTTAATTATATGATAGTATAACTCTGGTAATGACAAATGGCTCCGAGGTTATAAAACTTTCTGCTTGAGTCTGAGATCATTCTCAAGCAACTGATTGGTAAGATACTTGAGAACGATCTCAGACTCAGAATAACCTAGGACCCTGGACACATTGACAGAGAAGCAGAAGTAAGTGGTGGCGGGAGTGGATTGAATTGTGAGAGAGACAGATGGAGACGGATAGACAGGCAGGTTGCACTGCTCTACAGCACTGCTACATACATGTCATTATTTTCAGAACATGGTGCTTTGGAAATGTAAAACACGCCTAGACACAATCTACAAAAACATTTCCAACAATACTTAGTAGACTTGAGTCCTGCAAATTTAATCTGTCTTTAATATGCCCCTGAGAGAGGCAGACATGCGATCTTTGTTTTTTATGAACATCCTACACACCTAGGGAAATTTGTCTTTATCCAGTCATAAAAGAACCTGTCTTTAACACTATCCCTCATATAGACACCTTTTGATGCCATTGAAAACAGAACAGGTCCAAATCAGACAGCTCCAGAACGGGTCCAAATCAGACGGCTCCAGAAAGGGTCCAAATCAGACTGCATCTGTTTGCTGATGTCATGACATATATCTGATTATACAGTTTCTGTTATGATAAAAATGCCTTTGTTCAATGTCCATCATAAAAAAATAGTTATTGAATATTCATGAAGTCAGTACTTTTTAGCTCGTCTGTTTCTAAGAAACATAGAGGTATTGTGATCACTGGGTCGTAGGCGTTCTCTGTTTCTAAGAAACATAGAGGTATTGTGATCACTGGGTCTCAGGCGTTGTTGTTGTTGGCGGTGGCGGCTTGCGAAAACTATAATGTAGCTTATTACTCAAAATGTATAAGAGGTATCAACATGAAACTTCATAGGTTGATAGATCTCATTGAGGAGAAGGTCCCAACATAAGAACTTTAACTCTTGATTTCAAAATTTTGAGTTATTGCTATTTATTTTTTTCAAAAGTTTTAATTTAGCTGACAAGCACCAAATCAGATGAGCGTTGGCGCCTCACACGGCTCTTATTGTATAAATATTCGTGAGGGAAAGGGTTAACCCGTTACTAGATAACCCTGCCTCTTTACACCTTTTTTACACTTGTTTACACCTGTTACAGATGTCTAATTAGGGTCTGCTCTGTTTGCTTATAATTGTTGCAGGTCTGATTCTCGACTGTTTGCCATGGCAATAAGTTTCTGTATGTTAGATTACGTTAACCCATTCCCTCATAGGCTCTTTTTAAACCCAACCTCTTTGAATGAATCTAGTTAAAAGGAGCTTTAACTAGAAAAAAGGAAAAATTTTAGAATTATGTATTTTTGAAACCAGTTTGATAAATAGAGCATTTTTGTCAATATGAGGGAATTGGTTAAAAGCCAAAAAGGATGGAGTCTTGCATGAATATTCATCAAGTAAAGAGTCACTAGAGCTTAATAACTAAGTGAATTGGTTAAAAGCCAAAAAGGATGGAGTATTGCATGAATATTCATCAAGTAAAGAGTCACTAGAGCTTAATAACTAAGTGAATGAACATGGAAGCTTTCTGCCTAACTTTCATCCTGCATTAAGCTCCTGCGGTACCTTGTCTGAAATAGAGATAGGTTGTAATTGACGAATATTCATGTAGGACTCGGCCAAAAATGAACATTAAATACTTTTTTATTTAAAAAAAAAAATAGAATAAGGAAATTTATTGTCATGGTACACAGTTGAAGTTCTGTATTATATATTAGCAAACTGTTTAACCCTTTCCCTCATATGAACACCTTTTCAAGCATCTGCAAACAGAGTAGACCCAGATCAGATGGTTCCTATAGCAGCAGTCTGATCAGGGTCTGGTATGTTTACTTTTGAACTTGTAATAGATGTGACTACAGTTTCTAGCAATTAACCAAAATTTTCATATGTACATAATAAATTATGCCATTATAACAATTTAGCTAATAAATATTCATGATGTCATTATTTCTTACATGTATAATGATGAAGGAAAAACCATTGTTTCCAAACATTAAATGTACTCTTTTTGCATACTGAGTAAGTTGTACAGTAAAACCCCGCTAATGCGACCAATTAATGAATACACATTAGTGTCCTTTATAAGCAGGTGGTTGCTTAATGCAGGACAAAAGTAATGCAGAAAGCTCCTAGGAGCTTTCTGCATTACTTTTGTCCTACATTAAGCTACCACCTGCATCTAGCACCCATAAATATACCTATTTTAGGTGGTCGCATTAGCAGGGTTTTACTGTAATTTGTTTTCAAAATGCATGACCAGACAGAGCCTAACAGCTTGGATCTTGATCAGACACACCTATAAGTGCAGTAATGTGACCACATAATTTATTCACATACGAGTCTGTAAAAGCTGGTGGTTGCTTAATGCAGTACAAAAGTAATGCAGAAAGCTATATAGGAGCTTTCTGCATCACTTTTGTCCTGTATTAACCCTTTACTCCGTGAATATTCATGTAAGATTAATTATAATGACATCAATTCATGAATATTAATTAGATTCACTTTTACAATAGCATGTGAATACTGAAATGTTTGGCCATGGCATAAATTAACATCATTTCTATATTATATCATAAGCCAACAGAGCACTGCCTGAGAGCAGACCCTGATCAGATGGCTCCTACTGGATCCATCTGATCTGGGTCTACTCTGTTTGCAAAGGCATAGAAAGGTGTATTTATGGAGTTAAGGGTTAAGCTATCTTGTGTAAGTCTCAAGCTGCTCATTGCTATCAGACAATTTCATGGTCTTCTCAAATGTTACGGCAGACACATCTATTCACATTCTACTAAAAGTCTGTGCAGACTTTAGAAGGTTCTGCAAATTCAATTCTTTGACTACTGACTTTCAAAGTGGAATGGTCCATCATTTGTTAATGATAGAGTCCATTCATAATGAAGAGGTAGAATTTTGCAAGAGGATTTTGCTTGACAAACAGTGTAAATACAGTGCACAGCTAGGTTTCCTACATTCAAAGGTTAATCTGTCTTAGAACTTCAACTTTTCATTGATATAAACATGTTTTCACGCATTTCCAGAGTTAACCGTTTCCTTTATATAAACGAACTTTCATGCATCTGCATAGTAGTACCCAGATTGGACGGCTTCTATAGGAGCCATTCTGATCAGGATCTGCTCTGTTTGCATATGAAACTATAATAGATCTGACTCTACATGTACAGTATCTACCAGTACCAGACAGTCCTGTGTACATGTACCATTATAAGCATTCAGCTAATACAGTAAAACCTCTATAACGGCCACTAAATTACACAAGTATTTTGTTGTTAAAGGCAGGTGGCTGCTTAAAGCAAGGTGAAAGTAAAACAGAACGCTCCTATAGGAGCGTTCTGTTTTACTTTCACCTTGCTTTAAGCAGCCACCTGCCCTAAATACTAACTAATTAACACAATTTAGTGACAGTTATAGAGAGGTTTTACTGTACATGTAAAAAGTAATGATGTTATTGTTTGTTACATGAATATTGAAAAGGGAAAGGGTTTAACCCTTTCCCTCATAGGCTATTTTTAGATCCAACCTCTTTGAATAAATCTACTTAAAAGGGGCATTAACTAGAGAAAAGGAATTTTTTTTAGAATTTTGTAGTTTGAAACCATTGTGATAAATAGAGCATTTGCTCCTATTTATCACAATGGTTTCAACAGGTAATTTTTACAGAGGCGTATTTATGGAGGAAAGGGTTCAACCAAGAGGAATTGCTAAAATTATGGGTATAATTATGTTGAATTTAAAAAAAAATGTGCAAAGAGAGTAAACTAATATATTGACAAACTGTGTAGACCCAAATCAGAAGGCTCCTTTAGAAACGTTAAGCTGTAGACAACACATTTTGCAGACAACAATTAATTGACTAGACAGGGTTTAACCCGTTCCTTGTTCAATATTAAGGTATACAAAAAATGACATCATGAATTGTTATTAGTGAAAAAAAAAATCATGAGAATCTTGTGAGTTGACAAAAACTGTAGAATCCAACCTATATCATGTCATAAGCAAACAGAGCAGACCCTGATCAGACATCTCCTAAAGGATCCGTCTGACCTGGGTCTACTCTTGTTTACAAAGGCGTGAAACACGTTTATATTAGGGAAAGGGTTAAACCCTTTCAATGCTAAATTTTCTGAGTGGAATAGTCCATCAGTGGTTAACCCTTCGCTTGCTATTCGCGTCAATATACATACCTGTAAATAGTGAAGACCCAGATGAGACAGCTCCTGCAGGAGCTGTCTCATCAGGGTCTGCACTATTTACAAGTTGATTGTGCAACCAGTGCACTCCACAGCAGTGATTGCACATCGAAATACTTGTACACGGTGAAGATATATGTTATTATAGAACAGGGCATGGGTTAAGAAGGAGAAATGTATTTTAAAATTCAGCAAGAGAAAGGTTAATTATAGCGCCCACTTAGTTATAATGAAAGGCTCAAACTCTGTAGAGAATTGTGAATGACAAACATGGCAGTTTCTGATCAGAGTGTTCCTTAGGAGCCCTATGTTCTGGGTTTACATTGTTAGTATAATATTATCGTCACTGTGCTGACAAAACCTCTTATAATGAAAATCATTACTTTTCAGGAAAAGCAAAAAACTGATTATTCTTATGAATGCGTCTTTATGTGACAAAAAAGGTTTATATTCTGGTAACATAATTATTAAAACACAAATTAATTGATAAAACTTTTTTTATTCTATCATTGATAAAACTTTATTTATTCTATCATCTGGTATGACGATGTTTTAAATGTACGATATTTTTGTACCAAGTTTTGTTCACCTCATGCATATACGTCGTAAGTTTTTAGTTCGTCTGTTTCGAAGAAATCATGAGCTATTGTCGTAACTCCGGTGTCCGTGTCGTCGTCCTCGTCCGAAATCTTAACATTGACCATAACTTCTTCAATTTTTCATTTATAACCTTCATTTGTGGTATGCATATTCATCTTGACAAGGCCTATCCACACATACCAACATGATAACAGACGAGCGTTCGCATTCGCTTGCGATGCTCTTGTTATGACTTATACGATATTTCGTTGTTTATGTTTTATGATATACGACAATTTACATTCCACTTGAGTCTAAGCTTTGCACCTTGACACACCAAGAAAAGGATAGACCTATGCTCTATGTACCACAATACATCCACTGGCCTAATCTGCAGGTGTTTTAATGTTTAATGTCATTGCTCCGCATGCTTGAAGAGTAAAATGTATACGAGGTTTTGATATTGAAAAATTCAGACCAATACCGTACTTTGGGAATAATTGGCCGTGGTTAATAATTGGCCTAATTCGCCACCAGGTGTGAAAGGGCGAAAATTTAACAGACCAAAATATATCCGTTACAAATAACATATTATCGTCGGCGATATGTAACTTCTCTGTTGTATACACACAGATTAACACCTACCCCAAACACTACCGTAATGCGTGGCATGCACCAACAGCGATTATGTGCTTGAGCGTTTATCACGTTTTATCACTGTTTTCTTGTATACTTAGTGTATATTTAGTGTGTAATTCAATCATTTGCTCACACACGTTGACACGCCACAGAAGCACAATGACGAACCAAAACAAATCTATGTTATCTTATTTAAACCGAAAGAAAATGATGTTTCATTTGACAGTGATTGCCATTTGGAGGCATTGTGCAACGAGGAACTTGACAAAGTGTACTCTGACAAATCAACTTCTAAACATGGGAAATATAATGTATTGTCACCGGATGTAAGGGCAAAAGTTTGAAAATATGCGGCGGAATACGGGACCCCATTTTGTTTGTATAATATAAAACATGTACACAACTCTCGTCTCTCTTTTATTACTGGTTTTTAAGGCATAGAAAATCAAATTGATTGTTTCTAAGTTTTCTAATTTTATTCAAATAGTTTACATTAATATAGTTTGAACACGTGACTCAGAAACAAACAAATTATCAGCTTAACTGATATACCGTATACCGGTACCCATCGTTTTATCCCTGGAATTAGACATGGCCGGAAACAACATCTCCTAAGTACTCCTTGTATTTCCGTTTTAACAATAAAAACTTGGAAGACTCGAAATCAACCAAAGGTAGAATTATCTTTTCCACGTTCGATTCATACATGTGTTTATTTTTGGCCCCTTGAATCACAGAATGGCAAAAATTAAACTGACCAAAATAAAACACTGGCATTTTGAGACAAAGTGGCGAAAATATCACGAAGCCAATTATTCCCAAAGTATGGTAGATATACGAGGTTCAGTCACATGCCAGTTTTGACACTTTTGAATTGTCGATTGCACTGAAATTTTGACAAGATGTGGGCATTGTACATTTGAATCAGAAATCGTGAACAGAGTTCCGCCCAAAATGGATATACAAGGTTTTGTCAGCACAGAGACGATATTGCAGTGCATGTGACAGTCCTGAGACGTTTGACACAGTTAATAAAAAAAGCTGACAGAATGTTTAAAATTCCCCTTTAATGTTACAACCAAGTCCATTAATTCAGTTTTGGAGGGATTCAATTTGCTACAGAATTTTGAATGACAAGCAGTGCACATCCTGATTAGAGGGCTCCTCTTAGGGATCTGTCTGATATGGATCTACATTGTTTGCAAATGTCAGTTCACTCATATTCTGTATTTAACTCTTAACTTCTTAGAGACACCTTTTGACACCTTTTCAAACAGAGTAGACCCAGATCAGACTGCTCCTGTAGGAGCTGTCTGATCAGGGTCTTCTCTCTGTTTACTTACCGTATATAGATCTAATTCTTTGGTTTCTGCCATGGTCTATATTCCATATTCATGATATCTTACTTAAATATTCCTGGAGCAAAGGGTTAAAAGCAGCCATTCAGTATTATCTTATTCAGGATTCTCTACTTCTATACATTTATCTTATTTCTTTACTTCTATATATTTTTATGTACAATGCCAGAAATTTAGCAATCCCTCTCGAAAAGACAATTATATTAGACCAATTTTCACTGTGATATAAGACTATTAGTAGAAATTATCTAAATGTCTGTGCATTCATATGGGAGAGAAATTCTCATACTTTCCTGGCACCAATAATATAATTGAATGAACTGTCTTCATCCTTTCCCTCATATAAACGCCTTTTCACACATTACAGAGTAGATGAACAGGCAGACCCTGATCAGAGGGCTCCTCTAGGAGCACTCTGATCAGGGTCTGCACTGTTTATTAGCCCTTCTCTTGCTGAATTTTAAAATACATTTCTCCTTCTTTACCCATGCCCTGTTGTATAATTACACATATCGTCACTGTGTACAAGTATTTCGCTGTGCAATCACTGCTGTGGAGTGCACTGGTTGCACAATCAACTTGTAAATAGTGCAGACCCTGATGAGACAGCTCCTGCTATTTACAGGTAGGTATATTGACGTGAATAGCAAGCGAAGGGTTAATGTCAGTACACTCGTTTCCCACATTCAGTGGATTCAAAGACTGCCCACAGTGTTGACCATGATTATCCACCAATTGTACAATGGCATTATGTGATCAGGATGTACCCTGTTTGCAATGGTGTTGGGTTGTTTGTTTATTTGTTTGTTAGTTTGTTTGTATTGGATTTTACATCACATTAACAGTATTTCAGTCATATCGTGACGTCTAGCTAATTATCAAATAGAACTATCCTAAAATACTGAAAATTGTTTCTAATTAAGCATTCATTCAATGGTTTTATTTCAATATTGCAACTGATCATGATCTAGGTCTGCACTGTTTGTAAGTGTCTGTTCGTTTCCCACAAGCCAACCCATATAAATGTCCTAGCTCAAGTGTAACTGTTTCATGTTATCAGTTTTCCCACACTTTCAAGACACTTTCCGGATATATTTTTTTTTATCCTTTATCTCTTTGCCAGTCATATAAAAATCAGCACTTTTTAAACCATTCCCACATAAGCTACTCTTTGAATAAATCTTCTGAAAAGGGATTGTTTACTTGAAAAAAGAAAAACTTTAGAATTGTATAACTTTGAAACAATTGTGATAAATAGAGCATTAATTTGTTCCTATGGAGCATTATTAATGCTCTATTTATCACAATCAAATTATTAGGGAGTAGGTCCTGTAAGAGTGATCTGATCAGGGTCTGCTCTGTTTACTGATGGACATACATACATCTGATTCTACAGTTTTGATCAAATGAAAATACAGAATACCCTTGAAATTTTTAAAAAAGTGACCAATTCATGCATAAATGTGTATTAGAGAAAGGATTAATATTGAATATAAATTGATAAATTCCTAGTAAAAAGTATAAAATAAAGAAATTAGATCTGTAACATATGTATACTTGCAAAAAACAAAGCAGCCCGTAATCAGAAAGGCATAAAATGACAGGAGCCAAGTAAATGGATAAAGGAATTCGAAACCAGTTACAACACATTGCTAATTTCCCTAAGAATTTGGACAGATGAACAAAATCAGTCAAATAGTGAAGACCAAGATCAGGTATTTGGTGTCTGAATGCTTAACTCTTTCAGTGTGGGAAATGAGCCATTCCTTTGCAAACAGTGTAGACCCAGATTAGAGGGCTCCTAGGGAAGCCCTCTCATCAGGGTCTTCACTCTTTGTAATGTTACACTTTTCTTTACATGCCTTTTTCTGGCAATTTTGGGGGAAATCCATTTATATAATTATACCCCCACAAACGAATGTCCATGTCCGTCCCGTCTTCATAACTTCCAAAGTATAAAAGCTATTGACTTCAAACTTCATATATAGATAGATCACATTGACCGCAAGTGCAGTGCGCATTTAGGTTTGTAACTCTGTCTTCAGTATTTTTGAAGTTATTGCCCATTGTTATTTTTCAGTTTTCCGGATATTTTTTTTCAACCTTTACAGATATTGAAGTGATATGTGGTATGTGGCTTTATTATAATGAGTTAAAGATCAAATTTGAATTTCATTACGCTTCATTGATATTTTTCACGGAAATACAGTGATTTTACTTAGAAATTTTCCGGAAATTCAGGTTTTCCGGAGTTTTTTTCTAAACTTTTACAGATATTGAAGAGATATTTGGTAAGTGGCTTTATTATAATGAGTTACAGATCGAGTTTGAATTTCGTTACGCTTCATTGATTTTTAACAGAAATACAGCGATTTTACTTAGAAATTTTCTAGAAATTCAGGTTTTCCGGAGTTTTTTCTTAACCCTTGCAGATATTGATGTGATATTTGGTATGTAGCTTTATTATAATGAGTTACAGATCAAGTTTGAATTTTGTTACACTACATTGATTTTTAACAGAATTACAGCATATTGACTTGGAATTTTTTTAGGAAATTTCAGGTTTCCGGAGTTTTTTTTCTAAACTGTAGCAGATATTGTAGTGATTTATTTCTATAACCCCCATCTCTGTGTCAACTGTGCTAGTGGGGGTATTCATCGCCTTTAGTGGTAGTTCTAGTTGGGAATATTTTGTGCATAATGCTCAGAGATCAAGAAAATATTTGGTCCCATTTTAACTTATTTTGTATTTTTTATCAACATTTGGTCTCTACTGGGATTTTTTTCCTCAAAATTGTAGGGAAAATTCTTACCTATTTTGTTTTGTTTGTATTGGGAATGGGTCAGTTTAACCGACCCTTGTAGACACCAGAAAAG
Source organism: Azorinus chamasolen (assembly GCA_963576725.1). NCBI lineage: Eukaryota > Metazoa > Mollusca > Bivalvia > Cardiida > Solecurtidae > Azorinus > Azorinus chamasolen. The sequence goes on from OY755244.1 coordinate 36,983,162, forward strand.
GGCCTGCTTTAACCCTTTACTCTATAAATATGCCTTTCTACGCCTTTGCAAACAGAGTAGACACAGATCAGACGGCTCCTATAGAAGCCCTCTGTTCAGGGTCTGCTCTGTTTGCTTAAGATAAAATATTAAATTTAATTCAGCAGGTTCTGCTATAGCCAAAACTTGCTGTGTCCATGTGCTATTATAGCAAATTAATCTAATTAATATTCATGGCATCATTATTTCTTACATAAACATTCATGGACGAAAGGGCTTAAAAAATCTTGAATGTTCATGGTAAGCTTGATCTGTTTGAATTTTGGAATTATGTGTAGTCCATGTTGAAAGGGTTAAGAGTAATTCCTGTAGTTTACTATTTGTTTCACAAATTTAATTACTTTGCGATGGTTTTCAGACACAGTTGAAAGTTAAATTACTCAAAATTACCCTTAGTATTTTGACGGAAGACTTAGGCAAGTAGTACAAACAGACAGAACAGTTTGATCAGGGTCTACAGTGTTTGCTACAGTCGTATTCAAAATTATCAAAATGGTGCCAAAATTGATTAATTAATTCAGCTTTACAAGCCAGTGGAGCCTCCAGGCGTTAGGGTGTCCGAATATTCAGAGCGATTGCAGTAGACTTCAATAAAGAAGGGAAGATTGAGTATCCGACACTTTGGGTAATCACTGTTGTTCGTTACAGTAGAGCCCCTCTAATGCGACCACTTAATGAATAAACATGGGTGTTGTTATAAGCAGGTGGTTGCTTAATGCAGGACAAAAGTAATGCAGAAAGCTCCTAAGAGGTTTCTGCATTACTTTTGCCCTGCATTAAGCTACCACCTGCATCTAGCACCCAGAATTATACCTTTTTCAGGTGGTCGCATTAGCGGGGTTTACTGTAGTTCCACAAAATCAATTACTTGGTGCAAGCTTAATATTGGATACAGTTGAAATTTAAATTAGGAGCCGTCTGATCTAGGTCTATTCTGTTTGCAAATGTGTGAAATCTAAATGTCCTTTAAAGTATTTGCAAACAGAGAAGACTTCTATACTAGACGTCCGATCAGGATCTGCTCTGTTTGCTATATCGTAGATACAATTTTACAGTTTCTGCCATAGCCAAAAACTCAATTAATATTCATGACATCATGATGTCTTGCATGAACATTTATGGAGGAAAGTGTTAAAGCCAGATGAAGCCAATGGCGTATATTATATAGTATAGCAACGGGTTATAGGATTTGTTATTCTGCTGATTGCAGAATTACATACTTGACAAGTTCATTTGCACTTCAACTGACAGTTGATAAAACTGTCATTTATCATGCACAGTTTTACATTTTATATTATAATAAGAAAATGCACTTTGGTAATTATACAATTCCATTTAAATGCAAATTTTAGAAAGCGATGCATTTAGTTTGATGAAATGGAATCAATGTTCTTATCAAGTATTGCATGTTTCCATAATATTAATTATTTTGAATTGTGAAAGGATTGTGAATTTCTTGTTTCCGATGCAGGAGATGCACGTGTGCATTGTTCTGACTATTCAGGTTTTTGTATTCTTTGCAAAGCAATAGAATACAAAGGTGGCGTTCCACAGCCTAACCCATGGTACCCTCGCCGGCCTGACAAAATAGTGCAATTTACTGACCTGCATTCGATGTATACAAAAGGGTGTTTAATAATGTGGCATCCGGAACCAATCGTGGTATACTACATGTATATCTGACATGGAAATGCCTCGTAACATAAGCTTTGGCTTAGTATGTGCAAACATAAACAAAAACGACAAAATATAGCAATGTGTAAGAAAGGCGCACGGATATACAAATATCGGTCACATGAAGAAATCACGTGATCATAACATGAATGAAAATACTCAATGAATAAAGAAGCGCTCGTCGCATGACATTATGCAGGCGATTAGGTAATCACGCCCATAACTGCGAGTGGTCAGTGTGATAATTAGCATAGTGAGAAACGACTGTTCAAAGTGTCAGCTGCAACTGTATCATCGACTGGATAGAGTGTTAATGCCTTCCCTTATAGATACGCAATTCCATGCCAAAGCCAACTTATTCGATATCAGATTGGTGCCATGCAAAGAATACTGCAGCGTCTACAACGCTTTGATTTTTGTTGGTTTTGAGGGTGGGATGTTAACCTATTCCCTCATAGGCTATTTTTAGATCCATCCTCTTTGAATAAATCTACTGAAAAGGAGCATTAACTAGGGAAAAGGAAAATTTTGAAATTTTGTGACAATGGTTTCAAGAAGTTACTATTACAGAGGCTTAGAAAGGCACATCTATGGAGGAAAGGGTTAATTAATATCCAGGTATCATTTATGGGCTGTCTGTGTTTCTGACTTTCTGTCTGTCTGCAATGTTTACAGAGCAACAGAATGAACCTGCATACTCAAGTATTAAGATTGTTATCTTTCCACCAAACCCTATGTTGTGACCACTGTTTAGTATTGTCTCTTCGAGGGGATCTCTAAAGAATGGTCACAATATAGGGTTTGGTGGAGAAATAAAGAAGTTATTCTCGAAATTATTTTAACACTTTGTAGCCATTTTAGAATCTAAATAAACAGATCTATCAAATTCTATTAGCAAACAGAGCAGACCCTGATCAGACGGCTCATATAGGAGCTCTCTGATCTGGGTCAACTCTGTTTGCAAATGCATGAAAATGTGTTTATATGAAGGAAAGGGTTAATTTATGAATCTTATCAAAACCTCTGTTTACCTTATCCATGATCTTTTACCCATTTATTCCCATATTATTTTAGGAACACCCATCCAGATCTTTCTTTGGAGCCCATCCATTTTTCATATGGAGGGGACGCAGCTAGCAAAATATTTGCTGTAAAAAAATGTAAAACTGCAAATCGAGGGCTTGGTGCAAAACTATTCTAACTCCTTCACTTTGAAGGAGTTAGAATAGTTTTGCACCAAGCCCTTGAAATATCATTGTCAAAATCCTTCCAACACTATGGTCAATATGTGATTACGTTTGCAAACAATTCATATCCTGATGTAAGATGGGGAAACAGATTGTTCTGTTCAAGATACAAACTGTTTGACAATTAGCCCATTCCCTCATATTCACACATTTGCAAACAGAGTAGCCATCTGATCAGGGTCTGCTCTGTTTGCTAATAGAATTTGATAGATCTGTTTCTTCTGTTTCTAAAATGGCTGCAGTGTCCCACTTTCCTTATTATACCACCACAAAATTAATGAAGTTTTGGGGGGGTATACTGGAGTCACCACGTCCGTCCGTCCGCCTTGATAACTTCCAAAGTATGAAAGCTATTGACTTCAAACTTCATATATAAATAGATCATATTGACCGCAAGTGCAGTGCACAAGGTTTGTTACTCTGTCTTCAGTATTTTTGGAGTTATTGCCCTTTGTTATTTTTCAGTTTTTCGGAGTTTTTTTCTAAACCTTTACAGATATTGAAGTGATATGATTGTGGTATGTGGCTTAATTATAATGAGTTACAGATCAAGTTTGAATTTCGTTACGCTTCATTGGTTTTTCACGGAAATACAGTGATTTTACTTAGAAATTTTGCGGAAATTCAGGACTGGTTTTCCAGAGTTTTTTTCTACACCTTTACAGATATTGAAGTGATATTTGGTATGTGGCTTTATTATAATGAGTTACAGATCAAGTTTGAATTTCGTTACGCTTCAATGATTTTTCGTGGAAATACATTGATTTTACTTAGAAATTTTCCGGAAATTCAGGTTTTCAGCAGGTTTTTTTTCTAAACCCTTGCAGATATTTGGTATGTAGCTTTATAATAATGAGTTACAGATCAGATATGAATTTTGTTACACTACATTGATTTTTAACGGAATTACAGCATTTTGACTTAGAAATTTTTAGGAAATTTCAGGTTTTCTGGAGTTTTTTTTCTAAACTGTAGCAGATATTGTAGTGATTTATTTCTATAACCCCCATCTCTGTGTCAAATGTGCTAGTGGGGGTATTCATCACCTTTAGTGGTAGTTCTAGTTTTGTTTGAACTATTTTGTCCATGAATATTCAGTAGGTATTAAAATTTAGAATAAACATAGAACAGGGAATGGGTTAAACAACTTTTGTACAGAAAGAAATGATAGAAAAATATGCATTTAACATTGTAGCACACAAATGATGTTTTGAAAGGATTAACTCTTATTCTGCTATAAGTTGGTGAGTGTGATCTGGGTCTTTTCTGTTTACTGGTAAACCTTTTCCTGTTGAATATTCATGTAAGAAATAATGATGTCTTCAATATCTATTGACTGAATATTTATTACCTATGTTCACAGGAGTTTTGGTATTGGTAGAAACTGTAGAGTCCGATCTATTATAATTTCATAAGAAAACAGTGCAAATACTGATCAGACAGCAGCTCAGTAACAGAAGCTGTCTGTCATCTGCATCTGTTCTGTTTGCAAAGATATTTACAATCATGAAAGAAAGGGATTAACCCTTTCCCTTATATAAACATGTTTTAACACATTTGCAAACAGAGCAGACCCAAATCAGATGGCTCCTATAGGAGCCATCTGATTTGGGTCTACTCTGTTTGCAATTAGGTTTCAAAAGGCATCCCTATCAATTTAGTTGAGGGTTAACCCTTTCCTCCATAAATACACCTTTCTATTCTTCTGTAAAAGTCACTTTTTGAAACCATTGTGGTAAATAGAGCATTTGCTCCATAGGAGCATGAATGCTCTATTTATCAGAATGGTTTCAAAATTCCATAATTTGAAATTTTTTATTTTCTCTAGTAAATGTTCCTTTTCGGTAGGCTTATTCAAAGAGGTTAGATCTAAAAATAGCCTATGGAGGAAAGGGTTAAATGATGGGGTGTGTATCAGAATGGTTTACTCTGCCCTTAAGCTTAAAGTAAAATGATGTCTAGATAATTATTATGATGGTGACAGGTGGGAAATTGACAGTGTTGTAGCATGTCATTATGACACCTTCATTTTATTACTAATTTCACCCTGACATTTCCTTCTACTATCACTTTTCTTTAAGTTGATTTCCTGATTTGTTGCTTTTTCTTGATCTTTATCAAAAAGAGATTTTATCTATGTCATTATCTTGTAAATTTGTTTGAGTCAGTGTTTCGCTGTTTCCTTGGCAAGTAAGTCAAATCTTTTATGCCTTAACTTTTTTTAAATGTGGGAAACACGTTTACTGGCAATTGCAAAAAGTGTAGACTCAGATCATATAAATTATGTATTCTGTAAGATGTATATATATGAGTCACATGAAAAAAAAGAATACATTGTACAGCAATTTGGATGACTTTGTATGTCTGTTTTGAAAAGGTAATATTTTGAATATGGGAAATGAGTGCACTGGTATTTGCGATCAGTGTAGACCCAGATCAGAGGACCCCTAGAGAAGTCCTCTTATGATCCATGGTATATACGGTTTGTCTTCCAAAATGCTGTAGCAAATTTAAGCTTTCTTACTAAAGCGCTCTAGAGTTAACCATTTCCTTGCTGTCAGTATTCATGTAGAAAATAATGACATCATGAATATTTTTATAATGGCATAATTATGTACACAGGAGTTTTTGGTTTTGGTAGAAACTGTAGTTGGATAATTTTATAAGTAATCATAGCAGACCCTGTTCATAAGGAAATGTGGAAGGTAGAACATTGTAGAAAGTAAAGAATTTCATTGATTGTCAAACAGAGTAGACCCGGATCAGAAGGCTTGGACCTATTAGGAGCCGTCTGATCCGGGTCTTATCTGTTTGCAATGAAGGAAAGGGTTAACAGAGCAGATCTCCTTTAACCCTTAACAAAATTCACAAAATTATAAACTTCATGAATATTCATCAAGTATTACTTAATTTCTATAATATATGATCATTAAACATTTTTGGCCATTTCAGGCTCTTTATTATTCCATCAGCAAGCAGGGTAGACCCTGATCAGGTGACTCTTAATCTTACAGAAGTCGTCTGATCTGGGTCAATTTTGTTTACAAAGGCATTAAAAAGTGTCTCAATGAAGAGAAGTGTTAAACCTTTCCATCATATTAACGCAGGAGCCTTCTGATTAGGGTCTGCTCTGTTTGCTAATGGAATTTGAAAGATCTATATCCTTATTTTCTAAAATGGCTACAATGTTCTACCTTCCATGTTTCATTATGACTATTTTGTCCATGAATATTCAGTAGGTACTGATATTTAGAATATACATAGAACAGTGAAAGGGTTAAGGAGAAATGGCAAAGGGCTTTATCTCTATACAAACTGCTTGTTACTGCAAGGCTTAATGACAAAATCAGTGCAAGAACACATGATGTAGGTTTTTTTTGTTGTGGCAGTTCATTAGAAAAGTTTTGTGCATTGTTTTGCCATTACGGCATATCTGGTTTTGCTATTAACTCTTTGCATGCTAAGTAATTGTAGTCTGCCAAAATGTTTCGTCGCTCTGCTGTAAACTTTAACATAGATTTCCTCTACTATTTTTCAAATGACATGACCATAATGTGAAACAGTGCAGATCCTGATAAGACATTGAGTAACTAAGTGTGTCGTATGAATTCTTACTGTTTGCTTTGGTAATCACAAATTCTTTGCTAGCTTGCAAAAAGTTAAGTCCGTCTCTTTTCCTTATACTAATCATGTTTGTGCCTTGTTTGTCTGTGATAGGGTGTGCCAAGTGGCAGTTCTTCGTGCCAAAAGCTTATGTAAATCAGTCTTGACCTTCATTACAAAATGATGTAGCTATGTGATGTGAAAAAATGCTATTGGAGTTTTGTAAACCATGTAGAATTAGACCAGTTACTGAACCAGAATCTGATCTGTTTACTTATGAAACAAATATAGATATGATTCTACAGTTTCTGACATGAATATTCAACAGAGAAAGGGTTAAGTTAATGAATATTCATGAAGTGATCAATTCATGCATAAATGTTCATTAGGGAAAGAATTAAGTTACTGTAAGTAAGTCTTAAAACTCCGAATGATTAATTTCATACCATTACCACATGACTTTTTTTCTTCCATTTTCAATCAAAATTTTTTGTTCCATTAATTTTCTTGTCAAAATCGAAATATCCTGAAGAGAAACTAATTTGCCCGGTGTCTCATCGAAATGAAAATGCTTTGCGCGAGCTGTAACCTGGGTGTCAGAGTACAGTCATGTGATGTAGTTTAAGTTCCTTTACTCCATGAGTATTCATGAAAGAAATCATGACATCATTGATATGAAATCATTGATTTTTTATAAGGGCCATGAAATTTAAATGCACACAAGAACTTCTATCATGATAGAAACCGAAGAATCGGATCTCTATTAACCCTTTACTCCATAAATACGCCTTTCTATGTTTTTGCAAACAGAGTAGACCCAGATCCGACGGCTCCTATAGGAGACAGCTCCTATGATCAGGGTCTGCTCTGTTTGCTTATGATGTAATATAGATATGATTCTACAGTATAAATTCCTGTGTCCGTGTGCTATTATAACAAATTAATTTAATTAATATTCATGACATCATTATTTCTTACATGAATTTTCATGGAGGAAGGGGTTAAAGCAAACACAGAGCAGATCCTGATCAGATGACTCCTGTCTGCCGAGACGTAGAATGTAGTATTGACAGAATATTGGGTTTACTCATCACCTGATGACAATGTCATCAGATGCCAAATTGACGTGTACAACTGGTGTGTGCAGATTGTGTGGTCAAATATATCTACATTTATTCAAGAAAGGTACCATGTTATCTCTAATATTTATTAGATTTAATATTAAACGCTCCAAGGGTTGTTACATAAATTTTGTAAAAGGAGCTTCTTGCATTTTGTACACTGGTGGTAACTTAATGCAGAATGACAGCAATGGAGAAAGCTCCTAGGGGAGCTTTCTCCATTGCTTTCAGTCTGCATTAAGCTACCACCTGTATTTTAAGAAACCTATGTAACTTTCTTTAATGGTTATTGTAATATGGTTTCTGTTGTGTTAGTGATGGTTTCTCCTTGAAGTAATGGGTTGTTTATAAGAGTAGGGGCATTTATTAGGGAGAATACAGTGTGAGTTCGTCTTCCATTTCATTTGCACCTCAAAGACTCCAAGGTGTCAAACAGTTTAGATCCTCAGAGACTCCAAGGTGTCAAACAGTTCAGAGACTCCAAGGTGCCAAACATTTTAGATCCTTTTGGAAACTGTTTGAAAAAGTTATTGCAAGAAAAATCTGCAGCGTAAAATGAAGCAGACGACAATTTTTGCAGAGTACAATTTTCATAGCGGGTTAAAGACAAGAAATAAAATCCATTTTTGCGTCTTCTGTAAGGCATTTAAATTTGATATGTTTAATGCATGAAGATGGTATTGCAAAGTGATGTGACAACGAAATTAGTCCTGTTTCTCCATGCAGCCTCTGTGCCAGGCATATTACAGCATTTTACGTTTTATTCCATAGCACTGCCGCTCAAGTTTTCTAGTAGAGTAGTATTGGAATTTTCTGCAGTATCTAAGACCTGTCTCAGGCTTCAGTTCGCCTGTGTTAGCAGCACAGAAAAAAAATCAACACAAAACAAGTGGTGGAATGCAGAAGGTATTATTCAGTGGCGAAACACTGACTTCAGATCGCTGATAATCCACGGGCCATCTCGTATTAGAGATTTGTTGAAATTTTAGAGAAAACAACAAAAATTCAAAGTCTTGAAATGGAAAATTTGTGAATCGGATTAATGAATCGTGTTTATTCAGAGACAAGCAGGAGTAGCTAAATTCGGAATTGTTATTTATGATTTCACCAGGAAGCACGATAGACAGTTGGATTGTAGAGTTTGGTAGAGTATAATAAGAGAGTGAAATAGTGAAATTTTCGTGGCTCATGTGACAAAAGAAGTATTGTACACAGAGGCGGTCTTTTCATGTGAGAGCATCTGTGACAACCAGCAAAAGGGCCATGTCGCGTGCTCCTATTGACATTAGCCTGCTCAATAGGGTTGTATTAGAAGCGTAAAATTGACTGGAGTGATTTTGTAAAAGAATACTTTTAGTCAGAGTGACACGACAACTGTTGTTTGGGGTTTACAAGGAAATTACTCGCCAACAGTGCAAGTTTACTAAACTAACTGCCTCCGTGTATTATTTTCAGGGATTTTCTTCTTGGTTTATTTTATGTGGCTAAAGTTTCAGTAGTAATATAGTTCAGATTACATGTTGGAATAGATAATACTTTTGATGCGGAGAAAGACAAATAAAATAAATCTGGACTTTTGAAGGAATAAACAAAACTTCATATTATTAGTGTTGGATTTATAGAAATTTAAATAAATGGTAAGTGAATTTTGTTTTTACCTCTCTCACTGCCCTAGGGGAAAATCTGGGTCCCTGCTTATAAAGCTTTTAGTTGAGTCTGAGTTTTGTTCTCAAGCTTTTGATTGGTCAAATTTGAGTTCTCAAGCTTTTGATTGGTCAGATGCTTGAGAACGTTCTCAGACTCAACTAAAAGTTTTATAAGCATGGACCCTGTATTCATTTCAAAGAGTTAGAATCCAGATGACAAATCAGGTATCTGGGTATCAAATAAAGATCTAGACTGTTTGACACCTTGGCTATATCCAGCAACATTTTTGAAGAGAATTCAAATTTAGCAAATGACAATTTTTGTAGATGATGTTTGTTTAGTGTTCATTGAGAATTAAAAGTATTTTGAATTGGAAAATGTTGATCTTTCGAAACCATGATGAAAATTACAATAGAGTGGCTCTTGATAATAATGACTACACAAGTCTAATTCCAAAAAAATAAAACAGATGGTAGCTTAATGCAGGACAAAGGTTATGCAGAAAGGAGCTTTCTGCATAACTTTTGCCCTGCATTAAGTCACCACTTGCTTTTATGAACTTTTAATAAATGATATGGTGGCATTAGGGAGACTTTACTGTAGTTATTGTAAGGCTGCAGTGCAAAGACAGAATCTACTTGAAAGTTTTGACAGTGATAAATGGTGTAAAAGAAGAGAATGACATTTATTGAAATTCTGTGGAGGAATCAAGATTTTGGGCTTGGCTATGCAATGACATAGATTAAAGATTTGTTTTCAAGACCATTAGTTCTTTTACTTTTCAACAAAACCCTGTGTTGTGACTGCAATAACTGTTTCTAATCCTGGCTTCTAGAATCTTTTAAAGGAATATCGGTGGTCACAATATAGTGTTAGAAAAGTTCTGATTTTACTTATTGAAATATACACTTTATCCCTGGCTCTGGTTATGGTTTTTCATCAGAATTTGCGTGTTTTTTGGTTGTTTTTTTTCAAATTATCATTTGACCCTTTCCCTGTTGAATATTGACAAAATAAAATATTTATTAGCTTATTTTGTATAATGGCATAGTTCATAATGTACACAATGTTTTGCCATTGGTAAAAACTGTAGAGTCAGATCTTTTATTATTTCATAAACAAACACAGCAGACCCTGATCGGATAGCTACTACAAGAATTGTCTCATTTGTGTCTACTCTGTTTGCAAAGGCATGAAAATGGGTTTGTTTGAAGAAAAGGGTTGAGTCATTTTTCTGAGTTGCAGATTGCAATACCATTAAATTTTGTTAAAAAAATGACTGGTAGCTTGATTCTTGCACAAAAAATAATTATAAGTCTGCTAATATTTTTAGTCTTCTGTACTCTCAAGACAGAGTATCAGAGCATATGACATTGTAACAGTTTAGGATACGTACCCACATACTAAAATCGTCATTTCTTCACCAAACCCTATGCTGTGACTACTCTTTAGAATCGTCTCGAAGAGAAGATTCTAAAGAGTGGTCACAGTATAGGGTTTTGTTGAGAAATGAAGGAGTTATTCTTGAAAATGTTTTAATTTATGCATCTTATCTGGGGCTCTGGTGTATCAAACAGTGTTGTTAAAAAGTGTAAAAGTTTTACCTTCTCCATCTGTCGAAATACATACATTGACTGGTAGCTTGATTCTTACACACAAAAATAATTATAAAGTCGGCTAATATTTTTAGTCTTCTGTACTCTCAAGTCAGACTGTACTCTCAAGTCAGAGTATCAGAGCTACAGTTTAGGATGCGTACCCAAATACTAAAATCGTCATTTCTCCATGTTTGGTGGAGAAATGAAGGAGTTATTCTTGAAAATGTTTTAATTTACTCATCTTATCTGGGGCTCTGGAGTATCAAACAGTTTGTATCCTAATGAGATTCAAAGTTTTGTCGAAATATATTTGCTATATTGTAGAGTATCAGATCATTTTGATTCTGAATATATAGGGGCCAAAGTTGTAACTTGCTCATCAGAATCTAGTTATGCTGCAAAAGTTCTGAAAATAATCACAGATAGTAACCTATATTTCCTATAAAAAGAAATCCAGTTGTTTTACCTGTTTGCTGTCATGCTTCTTCTTGTTTGTCTGGCATTTTTTCTGTCTAACCTTATCATCCTAAATATCAATCAAGATAAGCAAGCTTAGGCAAACAGTATAGATCTAGATCAAGCTGCTTGTGGAGGAGCAGTTTGATCTGGGTCTACACAATTTACTTCCTTAGCTTCATCCAGCGAGTTATAAAAATTATGGTAGGTCAACTTTCGCTGCTAAACAATCAGTTGGAGATTTTGTGTCTAAATAAATAGGATTAAGTCTTTTCCCTTACCTTTTTTGGAGCCGTCTGATCAGGGTCTGCTCTGTTTGCTCACAGCATGATATATCTATAGATCTGTTTCTACAGTTTTTGTGAAAGCAAAACATCCCCCTTGAAAGTTTTACATTATAAAAATTCAGCAAATTAGTATTCATGAGATGTCATTACTGCTTTCAACGGGAAAGAGAGTTAATTGGATAAAAAGAAAATACTTTTTGTAAACTATGAAATGTGTTGATGGGAGTTCTCCATCACATTGAGTGGTAAATGATGTTCTGTAGTACTTATTTGACAGTTCTTAATATAACCTCCTTGAATATGGGTAAACAAGTGCACTGGCATTTGGAAACAGGTGTAGACGCAGATCGAAGGGCAGTCAGAGGAGCCGTCTGATCTAGGTCTGCACTGTTTGTTATTCAGAATCCTCTTTCATACTGAAATGGACTTGACCATTAAATGATGTTGGACAGCTCCACTTTGAAAATAAAGTATTTTGCCCATAATCTTGAGAATAATATGGGGGAAAATGTATCATAATTTATCATTAAAGAAAATGATATTTATGACAAACAGTAATGAAATGGCTCCCTTATGAGCCCTTTGATCTGGGTCTACACTGTTTGCAAATGTCTGAATGTTTGAAAAAAATGTATAAAAATGTATCATTGCCCTTTCCTCCATAAATACGCCTTTCTATGCCTCTGTAAAAGTCACTTTTTGAAACCATTGTGATAAATAGGGTATTTGCTCCTAAGGAGCAAATGCTCTATTTATCACAATGGTTTCAGAACTACAAAATTCTAAAAAAATGCCTTTTCTCTAGCTTAAATGATTGTTTTTGGTAGATTTATTCAAATAGGTTGGGTCTAAAAAATAGCCTTTGGGGGAATTGGTTAAAAAAAAAGATTTTTATGACAAACAGTACTGACCCTGATCAAAGGGCTCCCTCAGGAGCCCTCTCAGATCTGGGTATACACTGTTTGCAAAGGTCTTATAATTATACTCGGTTCCTGCACTTCAAGGAATAACATTTACCACACTCATAATATGTGTTGTCTGTAATGGCAGGAAAGTTATTATAGGGAAGAACATAGCAATGATTTCAGCACTAAAGGAAAGTACTAAATTGTTGCAGAAATGAGCCTCTGGCAGAAGTCTATATAACAAAAGTATTTTGAAGATCTGGGTTAATTATGTTCTATATTTCTTTCCCAAAACCTATCTTGGTAGTACTCGCTTAAATCACCTCTCTGATGTAATTCTAACAGTTACTAACAAGACAGGATCTGAGCAAGCAATAAGTGATTTGGACTGAATCTAGCTTTGCCTGGTCATAAATGTTTGAAATTCTTAACCCTTTGCTTCATGTAAATACTGGTTAGTCCTTTCCCTCATATGAACATGTTTTCATGCATGTGCAAACAGAGTAGACCCAGATCAGGCGGCTCCTATAGGAGTTGTCTGATCAGGTTCTACTCTGTTTGCTAATGGAATTTGAAAGATCTGTTTCTGTACGCTCTAAAAAGGTTACAATGTTCTGAGTCTTCCATATTTCATTATAACTATTTTGACCATGAATAGTCAGTAGGTATTGAAATTTGAAATAAACACAGAACAGGGAAAGGGTTAATGGCTTTGCAAATAGTGAGGATAGCCCCTAGGGGAGCTTTCTGCATTGCTTTCAGTCTGCATTACAGGAGCCATCTGATAATGGGTCTGCTATATTTGCTTATGGAATTATATATAGATAAGATTCTACAGTTTCTGTCTTTGGAAAAAAACAAGTTTCTAGCAACCAAAAGGGAATTTTCGTTATCTTTTGAATGCAGCAAACTATTTATCTTACATATTCAAACAGTATTGATCCAGAATGATCATAGTGTTCCTTGAAATGTGGTCAGATCAGTATCTGCACAGTTTGTCATTCAAAACTCTTTCCAGCAAATGTTCTGTCTTACTTAACGGACTCTACAGTTTCAACAGTGTTCGGATATTCCACTTCAAATTACAGCATTGAAAAAGTTAAGTAAACACAATAACATAACATGTCATAATTGCACTTGCTTTGCCTTTACTGTTTGGGAGAGCCCCGTGGTGTCTTATGACAAGAGCCCAAACAAAAGCCCATACGCCCACAGTGTCCTATTTTAAATAAAATCCATAAAATGTAATACATATGGTACATGGGTAACTAAAACAATGCTCACCTGCTAGTTATTGTTTGTGATTCTTCTGACAGGCTTGTTAGGTGCAAACGTAAACAAAGAGACCCAGAACACGGAAGAAAATTCTGTAGTCAAGGTCTCAGTGCAAAACTACTGTATCCCACATACTTTGCATAATTGTAGTCTGCTTTTATTTTCTTTCTCTGCAATGGATTATCATCTGCTAAATTTGCTATTTCATCTTTGAATTTGCTTGTTTAGATCCGGATAAGATGCAAAATTACATGTATCTACAGAGCTACAGATAACGATGCGTACCCAGTTTCTAAAATTGTCATTTCTCCACCAAACCCTATACTGTGACCACTCTTTAGAATCGTCTCCTCGAGACGATTCTAAAGAGTGGTCACAGTATAGGGTTTGATGGAGAAATAAAGGAGCTATTGCTGAAAATGTTTAAATTTACGCATCTTATCTGGAGCTCTGTATCCAAAACAATTCTGAGTTCACCATTGGCAGAAAATATTCGGATGCAAAACTATAATACTGAAAGTTAATGTATTTTTTCTTAAACCTTTCCATATTCATGTAACAAATAATGCCACCATGAGTATTTATCGGCTGAATTTATATAACAGGATTTATTGGCAGAAACTGCAGTAGTGTCAGATGTATTATAATTCTGTAAGCAGACTGAGCAGACCCTGATTAGGCAGTCAGCTCCTACAAGGCCTCGTCAGTTTGCTAGACCTGAAAGACTGTTATGGTTAATTGTAGTCTGCTTACATTTTCTTTCACTGCCATAGTGTCCTCATCTGCTAGCCTTGTTTTCTGCAAAAGTTTCATCTTTGAATTTGCAAAACCAATAGTCACAGTATCAAACAGTTTGGATCCAGATGAGTTGCCAGATTCCATGACATTAATTGTATGTCAATCAGGTTGGAGCCAAAGTGAGTTTCAGTCATAAATAAATTGCCACTAACATACATACAAAGCTTTAACCCATTCCTTCATATAAATACTTTTTCACGCATTTGCAAATGTTGAGCAGACCCAAATGAGATGGCTCCTACAGGAGCCGTCTGATCAGGGTCTGCTCTGTTTGCTTATGAAATTATAATTGATCCGACTCCTCGCTTTCTACCTGGTGTATACCAAAAAATCCTGTATACCGTACATTATGCCATTGTAAAAATTCTGCTAATAAATATTCATGACGTCATTATTTCTTGCATGAATATGGAACAGGGAAAGGGTTCTACACAGTGCAAAGGAAAAGGTAAACCAGCTGGGATAGAGATGAGATGCTGAATTACTGTCTTCTAGATCTAAATGTTTGGTATTTTTTCATCCAGCATAATATAGTTAGAGTACTTTTGCACTAAATCCTTTCACTGTTTTCTGGTCAATAACAAGTCCTCTATTATGCTTTGAAAAAATATCTTGTCTAATCTAAAAATCTCAGATAATTAATGAAATTCAACCAATTTCACCAGGTATCTTATATACTTCACATAGTATCAAACAAGATTGGATGCCAATCATTTCTTAATTATTCCACATCTGATCTCGATTTCTGCTAGTGCTTGTGCATCTTCCATTTTTGTTTCATCCTAGAATGATGATAAAGGTTAATCTATGGCCTACATGGATTCTGATGAAGTCAGCAGTTTTTAGATGCATTGAAATGACTGTTAATTAATACTGTACTCTGTAAACATGCCTTTTATTGCCTTTTCAAACAGAGTAAACCCAGACATTTTGACGCATCTGCAAACAGAGTAGATGCAGATCAGACGGCTCCTATAGGAGCCTTCTGATCAGGATCTGCTCTGTTTGCTTTTGGTGTAATATAGATCTGATTCTACAGTTTCTGCTTGAGGCAAAATGTCCTGTGTTCATAATGCCGTTATAAAAAATAATATTATTAATATTCATGACATCCTTATTTGCTACATGATTATTCATCACGGAAAGGGTTAAGTGGTAATTGAACACAGGAGTTAAAAGCAGGTGGTTGCTTAATGTAGGGCAAATGTAATGCAGAAAGCTCCTGCATTAAGCAACAGGAGCGCTCTGCATTACTTGGGACATGCTTTAAGCTACCACCTGCCTTACAGACCCATAATTAGACCTCTTTTTGATCATCGGCTAAGACAAGTTCTACTGAACATATGCCATTTATGAAATAACCAGTAAATAAGTATTCATGATGTCATTATTTCTCATATTCATGGTAATAAAGGATCAGTGTGCTGAATCAGCCCTTCAGTGTTGAAAGAAAAAATTCCATTCAGTATGAAAGTTTATCTTTTAGACAGTTGCAGCTTAATGCAGGTTGAAATTCATGCAGAAAGATCCTCTTTGAATTGTACCCTGCATTTCCCTTATATTGACGACTTTTGACAACTCTGTAAAAGTCAGTTTGTGAAACCATTGTGATAAATAGAGCATTTGCTCCTATAGGAGCAAATGCTCTATTTATCACAATGGTTTCAAACTACATAATTCTAAAATTTTACTTTTCTCTAGTTAATGCTCCTTTTTGGTAGATTTATTTAAAGAGGTTGTATCTAAAAATAGCCTATGGGGGGAATGGGTTAACTCTTTCCCTCATGTAAATGCATTTTCACACATTTGCAAAAAGAGTAGACCAAGATCAGACGGCTCCTATAGGAGCCATCTGAATAGGGACTGTTCTGTTTGCTTTTGACATGATATAGATCTGATTCTACAATTTTTGTCAAAGCAAAAGTTTATTATATAAAATTTTAGCTAATAAATATTCATGATGTCATAATATCTTACATGAAATTCTAATATTGAACAGGGAAAGGGTTAAGCAGCCACTTACCTAAAAGGACCTCAATTATTGTTTATTAACTCTTTGCACGCTAGTAGCGAAACTGTGATTACCTATGCAAACAGTTTGGATCCAGATGAGACGCCGCATCATGCGGCGTCTCATCAGGATCCAAACTGTTTGTCATCTTGACCATATTTTTGCAAAGAAATGAGAGAAAGTTTATTTTAAGAATTGAAGCAGATGACAATTGTTGCAGACGGAAAATTACTTAGCGTGCAAAGAGTTAAAATTCCAGGTTAGAGGGGTTGTTCTGTATGCATGTTATCTATAATGCTTTTTGTAATGCACATGACTCTCATTGTATCTCAGAAACATCTAAGATTCACTGACCACTATCTGATGTGTTTTATTATGCGCCTATGAATTTATATCAGTTATTTCTGAAAGAAGCCAGTAGAATTGTCATCAAGATATCATCACACATGTGGAACTTTCAATGTTATAAATAAGGTGGGAATATAAAATGCAATATTAAGCCAGTGCAGAATTAAAACATAAACCAGACATTATTTCACATTAAACCACACCTCCCAAAGTTTAATGGCTCGGTAAATGTAATCCCTTAATGAAGCAGATTCCATTTTTTTCCGCACAGCGGCCTCGGGCTGTGCAGTAACAAAGTAATTCATGGGTGCATCGACAGAAGTGGCATAAATCGCACCAGTCGGCAATAAAACATAATTTTCGTGGCAAGCCCTGACATTAAAGTTAGATACAAAAGATTATTATTTGATTAACCTTTGGGCTGCTGGAAGCGATTTGGTAATGACAATTGTGCCAAAGTCTGGATCCAGATGAGATGAAGAAAAACTGAGGATCAAAATTGCAGAGTTACCGGTAAAGGTGCATACCCAAATACTAAAATCGTCATTTCTCCACCAAAGCCTATATTGTGACCACTTTTCAGAGTCGTCTCTTTGAGACGATTCTAAAGAGTGGTCACAGTATAGGGTTTGGGGAGAAATAAAAGAACTATTCTTGAAAATATTTAAATTTACGCATCTTATCTGGACCTGGGTTGATATTCAGATTGTATTTTGTCAAGGCTTTCATTTATTCATTTGTAATAATACATATCCTGCCGATGGTGACCTTATCATCTTTTGCGAACAGCATGGATCCCAATGAAATGCAAGTAACTTGGCATCTCATCAGGATCCAAGCTGTGTGACACTTTGTCAGTATTTTCTCTAACCCATCCCTTATATAAATGCTTTTTCATATGTTTGCAAACAGAGTAGACCCAGATCAGTCGGCTCCTATAGGGGCTGTCTGACATGATCAGTGTCTGCTCTGTTTGCTAATCGAATTTGATAGATCTGTTTCTTTAGTTTCTTAAATGGTTACTATGTTCTTCCTTCAATATTTCATTATAATTATTTTGTCCATGAACATTCAGTAGGTATTGAAATTTTGAATAAATATAGAAGGGGGAAAGGGTGCAAGTAAGTAAAACTGGCTTCATAAATACAGGCAACAACAATTTTAGATGATGTATGTATGATCGTCTCTTTGCATGCATGTGATAATTTTTAGAAATTTAAGTAGTTTGAATCCAGATGAGATGCCATTTAATTCAGTGTCTTAATTATCAGGTTCCAAACTGTTTGACTCTCTGTGTATGTTTTTGAATAGAAACTGAAGAAAAATTTATATTGAGAATTGCGACAGATGACAATTTCTGCAGACGACAATTACTTAAATTGTAAAGAGTTAAAGATTGCTGTATTCTTCTGCCACATAAAATTATCAAAATGGTTTAATGGGAGGGTAGATATAAAATGATAATTTTCATGCCTCAGATTCCACAATGTATGCAATTAATGATGCTTCAAATCACAAAAATTCTATTGCAGTCTTCAACAAAGACACTGAATGTATTCATTACATTTTTATGTCAAAACTATTCATGCAGCTGTTGTAGGTAGTTATACACTTTAAACAGTGACTTTTTTAAATGGACTATTCCAAAATTCAAAAGGGTCAAGCTTACCATGAATATGCAGGAATTTTCTTTTTAACTCTTTCCCTCATATAAAAGTGTTTTCATGCATCTGCAAACAGAGAAGACCCAGATCAGACGGCTCCTATAGGAGCTGTCTGATATGGGTCTGCTCTGTTTGTTAATGAAATTTGATAGATCTGTTTCTATACTTTCTAAAATGACTACAATGTTCCACCTTATTTTGTGCATGAATATTCAGTAGGTTTCGGAATTTGTAATAAACATAGAACAGGGAAAGGGTTAAAGAAAATTGTAACATGACAAACAGTGCAAACCCTTATGAGAGGGCTCCTCTAGGAACCCTCTCATCTGGGTCTGCACTGTTTGTAAAGGACATTTAAGTGACTCGTTTCCACTGAAAGGGTTAACCCATTACCTCATAGGCTAATTTTAGATACAACTTCTTTGAATAAATCTACCGAAAAGGAGCATTAACTAGAGATAAGGCAACTTTTAGAATGTTCAGCTTGAAATGATTGTGATAAATAGAGCATTTGCTCCTATAGAGCAAATGCTCTATTTATCACAATGGTTTCACAAAGTGACTTTTACAGAGTCGTCAGTATGAGGGAATGGGTTAATGGGTTTTATATTTAGAAACAATTGTTCTGCCTGATGAAGTTTTTAACGCTTGCCTCAATGAATGTTAACTGGTTACTCCATGAATATTTATGTAAGAAATTATGACATCATACATATTAATTAGATTAACTGATGTAACAGCATGAGATGCCAAGTTTCATAAGGATTCAAATTGTAGTTAACCCATTTCTCCATGTGCTATTTTTAGACCCAACCTCTTTGAAGGAATCTACCGAAACGGATCAATAACTAGAGAAAAGGAAAAGTTTAAACTTTATGGAGTAAAGGGTTGATTTAAGGATTTAGTACAGTTCATGAATATTTTAGAATTACACATTATCAAAGACATTTTAGGATATATGACAATCCACAGAATTAGAAGTATATTATTCCATAAACAAACAGAGCAGATATATTTTACTCTTGTCGGACAATTCTTACAGAAGCTTTCTGATCTGGATCTTCTTTGTTTGCAATGGTGTCTACAGCAGAGCAAGGGTTAAGCTTTTACCTGATAGAGATGCCTTTTAACCCCTTGCAAAAAGAGTAGACTCTGATCAGACAGCTCCGATATATATATAAGAGCTGTCTGATCAATTGCAAGGCCTACTCTGTTTGCTTATATATGAAATTGTATAGATCTGATTCTAGTTTCTGTTACAGCCAAAACATTCAGTGTCTGTATATTACAAAAGTTATCGTAAGAGGAAAGGTAGGGTGCAAATAACCACATTATAAAAGTTAGCTGATAAATATTCATGATGTCTTTATACTTTACATGAATATTCAATAGATAATGGGTAAATGCTTCTGTTATGCCATTATTTTTTTTCACATGAACTATTCTTGCATTAGGACTTATTTCATTGTAGATAAGATATTTAGATATCAATGTAAATGATTTATACTTCAGTATCTCCTTTCAATGTTCATTAATTTAAAAGAAATGAAATATGGTACTAAAAATTTGAACGATTAGGGATTTGCTGCAAAAGAAAGACCAGCCATAAAGGAGGGATAAAATTGCATGGAAATTTGATATATGCATTATATAGTTGGAAATTATTACGATAAATGACCAGTGTACTGTATTGGATGGATTTGATAACCATTAATCCTTTCCTCCATAAATACGCCTTTCTGCGCCTCCGTAAACATCACTTTATGAAACCATTGTGATAAATAGAGCATTTGCTCCTATAGGAGCAAATGCTCTATTTATCACAATGGTTTCAAAACTACACTCAATTTTAAACTTTTCCTTTTCTCTAGTAAATGCTCCTTTTCGGTAGAATCGTTCAAAGAGGTTGGGTCTAAAAATAGCACATGGAGGAATGGGTTAAAAACAATTTGAATCCTAATGAAACACCCTATAACTTGGCATCTCATCATCGCCCAATCTGTTCCATACTCTCTTCATGGAAAGAAATGGAAGAAAAAAAAATAGAATTAACTCTTTCCCTCTTAGAAACGTCTTTTAACACATTTGCAAACAGAGTAGACCCAGATCAGACAGCTCCTGATCATGGTCTACTGTGTTTGCTTTTGACATGGTATAGGACATATTTTACAGTTTTTGTTGAAGAAAATATATTTCTTGAAAAGTTTACAATATAGAAATTCAGCTAATAAATATTCATGATGTCATTCTTTCTGACATAAATATCAAACATAGAAAGGGTTAAAGATTGAATATTTCAGCAATAAATAAATAAATTAATAAATGGCTCAATACTCAGTGGTAAATGCAATAGAATCAATGCTAAATGCAACTTGTTTTTGTTTGAAGAACTGCTTCACTGGTGTTAAACAAACTGTTTCTAATTCTTCAGAAAGCTGATTCTCAATTTACCCTAGAGGCCCAGATAAGAAAACATCAGATAAGAAAACATTTTCAAGAATAGCGACTGTATTTCTCCATCAAAACCTGTGTTGTTCTCATCGAGATGATTCTAAAGAGTGGTGCAACATAGAGTTTAGTGGAGACATGACAATTTAGTATTTGACAGCTGCAGCTTTACCTTTTGCTCTGAATCCTCAGCATAATGAATATTCATGTAAGAAATGACAGCATGAATATTTATCTGCTGAATTTTTAATCCATTCCTCCATAGGCTATTTTTAGATCCAATCACTTTGAATAAATCTACCCAAAAGGAGCATTAAATAGAGAAAAGGAAATTTTTAGAATTTTGTAGTTTGAAACTATTGTGATAAATAGAGCATTTGCTCCTATTGGAGCAAATGCTCTATTTATCACAATGGTTTCAACATGTAACTTTTACAGAGGCGTAGAAAGGCGTATTTATGGAGGAAAGGGTTAATTGAATATAACACAGACTTTTTAACAAAGGGAGAAACAGGATACGACTTAGATATAATTCTTTTAGAAAAACAGAACAGACCCTGATCAGATGGCTTCTACAGGAACTGTCTGATCTAGGTCTGCCATACTCTGTTTGTAATTGTGTCAAAGGGCTTCTCTTTCAGATAAAGGGTTATAAGTAAATTGGCAGGAAAGATTGGAGAAAATCAGAAAGAGTCCCAGAGGGTGTGAGAGAAAATTATTGTAAAGGATGTGGTTTATGTAGTTATGTGAGAAACAACAGAGATAGAAAAAAGGTATTTCTTAACCCTTTCCCCCCATAAATATGCCTTTCTACGCCTCTGTAAAAGTCACCTTTTGAAACCATTGTGATAAATAGAGCATTTGCTCCAAAAGGAGCAAATGCTCTATTTATCACAATGGTTGCAGAACTACAGAATTCTAAAAATTCCCTTTTCTCTAGTTAATGCTCCTTTTCGGTAGATTTATTTATAGAGGTTAGATCTGAAAATAGCCTATGAGGGAATGGGTTAACCCATGAACATTCTTGTAAGAAATGATGACATCATGAATATTAATTAGATTAATCGTTAAAATAGCACATGAACACCGGAAATTTCGGCCATGGTAGAAACTGTATAATCGATATCTATATCATATAAGCAAACAGAGTGTAACCTCATTCAGACGGCTCCTATAGGAGTAGTCTGATATTGGTCTACTCTGTTTGTAAAGGTGTAGAAAGGCATATTTATCCTTTTCCTCCATAAATACGCCTTTCTACGCCTCTGTAATAGTCACTTCTTGAAACCATTGTGATAAATAGAGCATTTGCCCAATTGGAGCAAATTAAATGCTCTATTTATCACAATGGTTTCAATACTACACAATTCTAACATTTTCCTTTTCTCTGGTAAGTGCAGCCTTTTCGGTAGATTTATTCAAAGAGGTTGTGTCTGAAAATAGCCTATGAGAGAATAGGTTAATTATGGAGTAAAGGGTTAAGCGGGAGAGGAGACATCTGAGTTGTCCGGGGTCAACTTTGTATACTCTATAGATACACCTTTATATTTTAATGTCTTTGCTAACAGAGTAGACCCAGATCAGAGCCACGGCTCCTACAGGATCTGTCTGATCAGGGCCCGCTATGTTTGCTTATCAAATAACATAGATCTGATTGTATAGTGACTGCCATGGTAAAAAATTCTCTTCTTCACCTCATACATTCATAATTTATCAATAAACACCCCTGGGGTAAAGGGTTAAGGAATTTTATTAACTGTACAAGAACAGGAGAGGGTGTCTTGTGTGTATATATTATTCCAGATGGCAGAGTCTGGAAACAGTCCAGGAACTTCCTTCATCTGTTTCCAGCACTTGAGGGTTTTTGTTACATCTGGTCCCAGTCAACCTGAGATTGTCTACATTGTTTTTGCATGTGCCACTGTTGATGATGCGTAACCAGAGCTTGTCACAAAACAGTTATAACAACATCCTTTACCCATTCCCTCATAAGTTATTTTTAGACCCAACCTCTTGGAATAAATCTACTGAAAAGGAGCAGTTATTAAAAAAAAAATAGAAAAAAAATAGAATTGCGAAGTTTTGAAACCATTGTGATAAATAGAGCATTTGCTCCTTTGGAGCAACAGTTACTGCTCTGTTTATCACAATGGTTTAAAAAAGTGGCTTTACGGAGGCATCAGTATGAGGGAATGGGTTAACCCTTTAGCAGATAGGATTTCTTTTGATGCCTTTACAAATTGTCTGATCATGGTCTACTCTGTTTGTGGAATTATATAGATCTGATTCTAATGTTTCTACCAGTGTCAATATTTCCCCTGTTCATTATGCCATTATCATAATTTAATGCATTGATATACATTATTTCTTACATGAATATTCATCAGGTTTTCTTCAGATAACACCTTTCCATGCATTTGCAAACAGAGGAGACCCAGATCAGATGGCTCTTATAGGAGCCATCTGATCAGGATCTACTCTGTTTGCTTAAAGCATTGTATAGATCTGTTTCTGCAGTTAATTTAACTGATTATGTCAATGAATATTCATGAGGTGATGTAATGTTTAATAAATATTCACCAGGTAAAGGGTTACCTATGCAAACAGTTTGTATCCAGATGAGAGGCTTAGCCCATTACCTTTTGAATATTCATGCAAGAAGGAATTACATCATGAATAATTATAGTGACTTATGAACAGGAGCCATCTGATCTGAGTCTGAGTCTACTGTGTTTGCAAAGATGTAGAAAGGCATATTTATAGTATAATTAGCTCTTTCGGCACCAATGTCACCTGTTGGCACAATGGAAAACAGTGCAGTCCAAGGCGGCATCTGACCTGGGACTTCACTGTTTTCTGTATTATTTTTGCCCAAGCATACAGGTTTTTAAAAACAAATGTTTTACCAATATATTATGATTCATATTTTTGCAATAATTCATATTTTTAAAATATGACATAAAATATGAAAATATGATATTATGTATAAATATGCCAAGTCTGGTATCAAAATAATTGTTGTGACTTGAGGAGTTTGGATTCATAAATATGATATTGATATTTTAACATTTAATTCAATAATTTTGAATTAAATGAAAAACAAGGAAAGTTATGTTTCCTAACTTAAATATAACACTACATATTCAGATGCAGTAGGCAATATGTAACAATATGCCCGGTCAGTGATAAGGCTGCAGACAGCCAGGTGTTTTGAAGTAAATGGCCCAGAATCAGTAGGGGGGACCATTAGAGCTAGGAATAATTCTTATCAAACAAGTGACAAGACTTGTCCTGGTGGGTCCTAATGTCTGCTCTGGTCACTTTAAGAGAATTAATAGTTAATTAGACCTAATTTGCATAATTGTGGTCAGGAAATAGCAGTTATTAAGTATGTGATGGTCAGCTTTCCTGTTGTTTCTCAACATCTGGATTTGACTGGAAGTACTGAGTGGACAACATATAAACCCAGCCAAAACTCTCAGTCCTCATTCCATTCTAACACACTGAGAAATAAAGGCTGTAGATGTAAAAGTGGTTGTCCTCTCTCCTTCCAGGTAAGTCAAATATCTTTACTTAGTTTGTTCCTTTAAATTGTCTACTTTGTTACATATTTGATATCAATTGTAATTTTGTAATAGGTAAATTGTTATGTTAGAATATTTGCATTTGGCTAAAATGAGTCTTGAATTTAATATGCAACTTAATGGCTTTAGCTCTACTCTAACAGAGTTAACTGAGTAATTACTGTAAACAATGTGAAAGTATGTTATATTTGAACTCTTGTAGTTTAACTGAAAGGTCTCTTTCACATTGTATGAGTAACATAAAGTTTAGATCTTTAGCCTGTGACTTTAACATAACTACAGTTGCGTATGCCATATTCAAATGTAAAGGTATTATCCTATAATTGGTTAATTAGTAATTTGTTTTAAATGTTGATATTGGTTGTAATTGCTGATTTGTGTCAAGAATCTGATAAATCTAAACTGAAGCTGGTTTAGTACCCCTTTAGTATCTCTTACATAAAAGCGAGAATTCCCCATTTCAAAACAGTGTTGAGCCAATTCAGTTTGGTAATTAACAAACTGTGTAGACTCAATTGAACTTTAGTTTTAGTATTCAGAGAGCTATTCCCCATGCATATCTCTGATTCTAAAGTGCAAACTTAAATTAATCTTTAGATTAAGAATGCGATATTTATAATGAAACCAATAGTAAACTCTGATAAATAGAGTTTATCATTATCATTCTGATTCTTGATACATTAATATTCATAACATTGAAATTGTGTTAAACTTAGAATGTATGATTCCATTCCATTCTAACACACTGAGAAATAAAGGCTGTAGATGTAAAAGTGGTTGTCCTCTCTCCTTCCAGCTCTACGAGTCGTCTAAACAAGGGCATAGTTCTGTTTAACAACTATATATGATGAAGAGGTGGTTGTGATTTTGGTTTTAAAATAAACTAAAACCTCAACAACGTCACATAACAAAGCCAGCTCAAATTAGCATCATATTATTTTGGTGGAGAATCCGGGTAAACATATGCCAGCAACACAGAACTTGTCATACGGACCTGCCAGACGACAGCTGAGAAAGTCAAAGGCTGCTGCAAACAGACCTCAAGCTTCGATCCAGACTTTGTCAGCCAAGACAAGGACTAGAAGACAGCAGAATACATCAGCCATCAAAGGACTGCAACCTGCTGTAAGCGAGGCAACCTGTGTTGTACTGGAATCGGAGGTGGCACCACCAGGGGAATCAAACTCAAACATCATGACGGAGATTCAGATGCCATCCTTCTTCGGAAACCCTGGTGACCGAGGGGATTTGTGGTTGGCAGAGTACGAAGACTACTGCCACTGCAAAGGCCTCTCAGAAGCCAGAACGAGGGCTTCATTTAGGTTCTACCTAAAGGATCACGCAAGGCAGTGGTATTTGTCCCTTCCAACCACAGACAGGGACAATTTTGAAACCATAATTGCAAAATTTAAGGACAGGTTTAATGGACGTGACGGTGCAGTCAACATTGGCTCCATCAAACAAGCACCAGGTGAAAGCTGTACGAGTTACTTTACCAGATTCCTGACAGCGACAAACCAAAGGGACTATCCCAAGGACTTGTTAGTTGAATTTGCTGTTGAAGGACTAATAGATCCAGTGAGGCATCTGCTTCTGATGCAAAATTTGACAGATCTGGACTCTGTTAGATTGGCGGTCCTTCGTGCTGAACGTGCAGTGACTCAGCAAGTATCATCTGTGGCAGCAGTACAGACGCAAAAGTCTGATATGGACAAACTTAATGACAGGCTTGACTTTTTAAGTGATCTTGTGCTGAAGCAGCTGAAAGTAAACCAAACAGATCAGACAAGCCAGGATAACTACAGCAGACGGCAAGCCAGTCCAGCCCAGCCCAGCAGATCAGAACCCTGCCAGAACTGCAAGGGTAAGAATTGTTTTGATTTGTCAAAATGTAGGGCTCGGAGTCATTTATGTGAGTTTTGTTCTTCTAGGGGTCACTTTGAACAATGCTGTCCTATGCGAGGAACTCTAGTTACTCTAGCCAAGCAACAGACTAACAGATAGGGACTCGCGCCTGTTCATAGACCGCTGTCTGTGGATGGGCACAAACACGAGTGCAAACAAATTCAAACTTCTAGCAAAGATAAGACAAAATTAGATCATTCTAAGAGAAAACATTTTAACTCAAATTCTAATCAAGATGTTCATCAGCTCAAAAAAGATAAAGCTAAGATTAAGTCTGTTGATACAGGTTCAGCAGTTAATAGTGTCTCTGACTGTGATCGAAACAGTTCCTTCAAAATTGACAGTGAAATTACAGAAACAATTTCTCTAATAGCTCCATTACAGAAAAACACTGTTCTGGTGCATATTGGAAGTTGTAAGACAACTGGCTTGGTTGATACAGGTGCAAGCATCTCCTGCATTTCTAAAAGTTTGATTGATAAAGCAAAATTAGAATTTGTGCTTGATTTGCCTAAAATAAAGTATGTTCAAGGTGTAGGTGGTGAACAAATCAAAGTCCTTGGAACTCTTGAAATTCCAGTTAAAATTTCTGGCCTGACATTTGCTTACAAGTTTCATGTTTTGGAAAAATTACACCATTCTTTAATTCTTGGAGCAGATTTCTTAGCTGACAAAGAATGTGTAGTAGATTTAGGCCATGGTAACTTACACCTCAAAAACAACCTAGCCATTGCAGCATTAACTGTGAACAACTCAAGAGCAAAAACTGATAGGCCAATTTGCATATCTGCACGGAGTGAGTTGAATATACCTGTGTCGGTGCCCAAACCACTCAATAATCAAGTCATACTGCTCGAACCATCCTTTACAAAATATGGGTTTAGGGCTTCAAGGTGTCTTGTCAAAGTCAAAAAGGGAAAAGCTTCTGTAAGGTTAATGAATCCTACTCCAAATGACGTTCACTTACCTATCAACACTATTGTTGCATCTGTGAGTCTTATAGATAATGGCCAAATATTCAATTTAGATGAAGATACAGAAATTTGCGCCAATATAAATGCTAAGTGCACTCCTTCACAGGAAGATCAGGGTCAAAGTAAACCGAGTTATAACATTTCTGGTAAATCTCTGACACCTGAACAGTTCGATAGGCTTAAACAATTTTTGGATCAAAATGCAGACAGGTTTTCAACATCTTTAGAAACGTTAGGCAAAACAAATGTATTCACACACAAAATTGAAACTGAACTAAATGCAAGGCCTGTTCATATGCCATGTTACCGCCAAAATCCAGTAATGAAGGCTGAAATAGAACGTCAGTGTAGAGATATGTTAAAGCCTGGTATCATTAGTCCTTCCACCTCTGTATGGAATTCACCCGTAGTTTTAGTGAAAAAGAAAGACAACACTTGGCGATTTGCTATTGACTATAGAAAACTGAATCTTGTTACAATACCAATTTCTCACCCATTGCCAAGATTAGAGGATGTTTTTGATTCCATTGGCGAAAGTTCTGCAACAATTTTCACAACTCTGGATCTAAATTCAGCTTATTTCCAAATGGCTCTTGATCCAGAAACAAAACATAAGTCTGCATTTATAACACATGAAGGGGTATTTGAATTTAACAGAATGCCTTATGGAATCAAGAATGCCCCAATGTCTTTTCAAATGCTAATGAGTGAAGTGCTAAGGGGACTAAACTGGAAATTTGTCCTATGCTACATAGATGACATTCTCATTTTCTCTAAAAACTTTGATGAGCACTTGGATCATTTGAATCAGGTTTTCTGCAGGTTAAGGGAAGCTAACTTAACGCTTAAACCAGAGAAATGTCAATTTGCAGTAGAGCAAGTAACCTTTTTGGGGCATGTGCTTTCAAAAGAGGGCGTTTCAGTTGACTATGAGAAAATTGAGAAAGTTCAAAATTTTCCGGTTCCTTCATCTCAGAAACAGTTAAAGAGCTTTTTGGGGCTTTGCAATTATTACAGGCGCTTTGTAAAGGGTTTTGCTCAGATTGTCTCTCCTTTAAATCAACTTTTAAAAGTAGAAAAGAAAGGCACCTTCAAAAGGGGGGACTGGACTCAAGAATGTCAAAATGCATTTGAAACACTTAAACAAGCCCTTGTCTCACCTCCAATCTTAGGCTTTCCAAACATGAACAAAGATTTTGTTTTGTCAACCGATGCTAGTGGTACTGCTATAGGTTATATACTTGGTCAAAAAGATGATCATGGAAAAGAAAATGTAATAGCTTATGGTGGTAGAGCATTGTCAAAAGATGAAAAGAAATGGTCAACGACTGATCTAGAATGTTTGGCAGTCATAGAAGGCATCAAAGCATATAGGCAGTATTTGTCACATAGGGAATTCACTGTTTTCACTGATCACAAAGCTCTTTCCTACCTGTTGGGACTCAAGGACCCTACAGGAAGGTTAGGTCGTTGGAATATATTTCTGCAAGAATATAGCATGAAAATTGTTCATAGAGCAGGAAAATTAAATGGCAATGCAGATGCCATATCCAGAATTCCCTACTCAGACAACCCTGTAGATTCTGTCAATTCTTGTCAAGCTGATAGACTTGAAACTAACTCTAAGTCTAAAGTAACAGGTCAAGACCCAAGCAAAGTTATTCTAACAGAGGTCACTTTAGAATATGGTCCTGAATCTGTAAATTCTATTGATCAGGCTGACAAACTGCCCGAGTCCGATATGGCGAGTTTGCAAAGAAACTGTTCAGATTTTGACTTTATCATTAAATATCTCGAGACAAGAGAAATGCCAAATGATGAAAAACAGCAAAGGATATGTGTCAGGGCTGAAGATCAGTATGTTTTGGAAGACAATATATTGTACCATTTGTATCAGCCTAGATTTAAAAGCAAAATAGACATGTCTGACAAGTACACACTGCAATTAGCTGTGCCAGTTTCAAAACGGGATGAACTTTTGTACCATTACCATGATTGTATAGCTGGGGGTGGTCACTTTGGTGTCTCTAGAACTTTTAACAAATTACGCCAAAAATATTGGTGGCCAAAAATGTACCAACAAATAAAAGATTATGTAGGCTCATGTGACACTTGCCAAAGAACTAACATAGATCGGCATCAGCGTCCTCCACCATTACATCCATTACCTGTTGAGGACACATTTTCAAGGGTTCACATAGACATTCTTGGGCCTCTACCAAAAACTAAAAATGGCCATCAGTACATTTTGCTAATCATGGATAGTTTTTCAAAATGGTCAGAAGCATTTCCCCTTGTCTCAATGGAAGCTCAAGAAATTGCAGGTATTCTTTTTAAAGAATACATTGCTAGGTATGGTGCTCCGCGTGTCTTAGTGTCAGATCGTGGTAGAAACTTTATGTCTAAATTGGTAAGTGCCTTATGCGAACTGTTCCAAATTAAAAGGCATTACACAAGCAGCTATCACCCACAGACAAATGCTACATGTGAGCGTGCTAACAGTACATTAGCAAAAACAATTAGGGCATATGTAGATGAAAACCAAACTAACTGGCCTACTCTACTTCCCTATGTCATGATGGCATTCAGGTCAACTCCATCAACAGAATCAACTGGTTACTCACCCTTTTACCTTTTGTTTGGAAAGGAAATGAACCTTCCTGTTGATATATCCTTAGTGCCGAAGCCAAACATGCCAAAGCAAACTCAACAGCATGTAAATGAGTTGATAAAAAATCTTCAAATAAGCAAAGTTTGTGCAAAAAGAAACCAAGAGATTTCTGGAGAAAAAGCAAAGCTTAGACATGACCTTAAGGCTAAACAGCCAAACTTTAAGGTTACTGATAAGGTCCTTAAAAAGAACAACTTTACTAAACCGGGTTTGTCATCTAAACTGGCTCATAAGTGGATTGGTCCTTATACCATTGTTCAAGAGGGTCCCAACTGTACTTATAAACTGCAAAACTGCAAAACAGGGAAGCTTGAAAAACCTTTGGTAAATGCTAGTCGCATCAAACATTATCAAGAAAGAATTTTGGAAACGGACACAGACTCAGATGAGGAAAATAACACTCAAGAAAATGATATTGGTCCGAATCCTATTCATCTTGAGCTTTCACAGACACCAGATAATCAGTTTGATGGTCCTAAACCACCAGAGCCAGCCAATGATAAATCTAGTACTGCAAAGTCTGAAAACACTGATATGAAAACTGCTGTAAAACCAAAAGCTGTTAAAATATTCAAAACTTGCATCAATTGCAAAAAGAGACTGTTTTATGTTGAACTGGAAAATAGCCATAGAAAATGGTTGTGTGAAACTGACATTGATAAGGATCTAGTACAAGAGTACTGGAGAACCCACACAAAAGTTGGGAAAAGACGAAGGAGACGTAAAAAATTAGTGTTCTTCAAACCAAATTCAGAAGACACTCATTAAGGTGACACTTTGTATCAAATGACTTCTTGTAAATAGTCCATGTCTGCAGCATGGCAATTTCGGCATACTGGGGCAAAATTCAAAATTAATTTTCCCAATGATGAGAAAAGAACATACGTGTTCTAGTGCTAGAATGTTCTGATCAAACATTCAAAACCCATTCTCATCAATGGCAATTTTTTTACTTTTTCAACAAGTTTTCATTAAAAGCACTGTGGTACACTTTTAGTCTCCAAATTGTTTCTTAAAACCTGTCTGGTAAAACCTGGGGACTTGTTTAATTAAAATCAGTAAAGCAGTCCATTCCATAGCTGGTTCTAGGTAATCCAGTCTGATATAATTCAGTCGTCTGCGATGCAATGTTAATAAAATATCAAAATCTGTAATTCAGAAATAGTGTATTTAACTAATTCTTATGTTATACTTGTCTGCGCCAAACCGAGGAATTTTTTTTGTTGTTGTTAATATTGCATTTGTATTCATTACATCATAACTTTTCAGTTAGTAGAACAGAACTCATTGAATGCACTTATCCTCCTGGCCTTACATCGTGACAATCACAATTCTTACAAGGTCATATTGTAAATAGTTGTACATTGATATTGTTGCATATCCTTGTTTTTGACATATTTTCAGCATACTCTGTACACATGTATATGTCATGCTTATTAGTTGATGCTACCAATCTTCAGGTATTACAAAATGTCATAACAGACAACTCAAGTCATCATGATTGCAAAGATTTTAAATATCCCAAGCTATGACTCATATTTTTATACTTTGGGGTCCAAAGCAAAAGAACAAGGGAGGAATTATTATGATTCATATTTTTGCAATAATTCATATTTTTAAAATATGACATAAAATATGAAAATATGATATTATGTATAAATATGCCAAGTCTGGTATCAAAATAATTGTTGTGACTTGAGGAGTTTGGATTCATAAATATGATATTGATATTTTAACATTTAATTCAATAATTTTGAATTAAATGAAAAACAAGGAAAGTTATGTTTCCTAACTTAAATATAACACTACATATTCAGATGCAGTAGGCAATATGTAACAATATGCCCGGTCAGTGATAAGGCTGCAGACAGCCAGGTGTTTTGAAGTAAATGGCCCAGAATCAGTAGGGGGGACCATTAGAGCTAGGAATAATTCTTATCAAACAAGTGACAAGACTTGTCCTGGTGGGTCCTAATGTCTGCTCTGGTCACTTTAAGAGAATTAATAGTTAATTAGACCTAATTTGCATAATTGTGGTCAGGAAATAGCAGTTATTAAGTATGTGATGGTCAGCTTTCCTGTTGTTTCTCAACATCTGGATTTGACTGGAAGTACTGAGTGGACAACATATAAACCCAGCCAAAACTCTCAGTCCTCATTCCATTCTAACACACTGAGAAATAAAGGCTGTAGATGTAAAAGTGGTTGTCCTCTCTCCTTCCAGGTAAGTCAAATATCTTTACTTAGTTTGTTCCTTTAAATTGTCTACTTTGTTACATATTTGATATCAATTGTAATTTTGTAATAGGTAAATTGTTATGTTAGAATATTTGCATTTGGCTAAAATGAGTCTTGAATTTAATATGCAACTTAATGGCTTTAGCTCTACTCTAACAGAGTTAACTGAGTAATTACTGTAAACAATGTGAAAGTATGTTATATTTGAACTCTTGTAGTTTAACTGAAAGGTCTCTTTCACATTGTATGAGTAACATAAAGTTTAGATCTTTAGCCTGTGACTTTAACATAACTACAGTTGCGTATGCCATATTCAAATGTAAAGGTATTATCCTATAATTGGTTAATTAGTAATTTGTTTTAAATGTTGATATTGGTTGTAATTGCTGATTTGTGTCAAGAATCTGATAAATCTAAACTGAAGCTGGTTTAGTACCCCTTTAGTATCTCTTACATAAAAGCGAG
Organism: Azorinus chamasolen; assembly: GCA_963576725.1. Lineage (NCBI taxonomy): Eukaryota > Metazoa > Mollusca > Bivalvia > Cardiida > Solecurtidae > Azorinus > Azorinus chamasolen. The sequence continues at coordinate 37,016,120 of OY755244.1, forward strand.
AATTCCCCATTTCAAAACAGTGTTGAGCCAATTCAGTTTGGTAATTAACAAACTGTGTAGACTCAATTGAACTTTAGTTTTAGTATTCAGAGAGCTATTCCCCATGCATATCTCTGATTCTAAAGTGCAAACTTAAATTAATCTTTAGATTAAGAATGCGATATTTATAATGAAACCAATAGTAAACTCTGATAAATAGAGTTTATCATTATCATTCTGATTCTTGATACATTAATATTCATAACATTGAAATTGTGTTAAACTTAGAATGTATGATTCCATTCCATTCTAACACACTGAGAAATAAAGGCTGTAGATGTAAAAGTGGTTGTCCTCTCTCCTTCCAGCTCTACGAGTCGTCTAAACAAGGGCATAGTTCTGTTTAACAACTATATATGATGAAGAGGTGGTTGTGATTTTGGTTTTAAAATAAACTAAAACCTCAACAACGTCACATAACAAAGCCAGCTCAAATTAGCATCATATTAAATATACCTTTATTATTTAGTTTAGAATTATATTTAATATGAAATTATAATTGCAGACGATACTTTTAAATTTGCACGGTAATTTTGGATTTGTGTCAAGTTACCATGCAGAAATTTATATGCAAATGAGTTGGCGGTGTAGCTTGTAAATCAACATATACATGTTAGGTTTAACCCTTTCCCTCATATAAACATGTTTTCACTTGCAAACAGAGTAGACCCAGATCAGACGGCTCCTTTAGGAGCCGTCTGATCAGGGTCTGCTCTGTTTGCTAATGGAATTTGATAGATCTATTTCTATACTTTCTAAAATGGCTACAAAGTGTTCTGCCTTCCATATTTCATTATAACTAATATGTCCATGAATATTCAGTAGGTAATTAAATTTTTAATAAACATAGAACAGGAAAAGGGTTAAGAAAATTATTTTGTCAAAACATGAAAAAGATGGAATGTTAAATATCAAAAATGAAAATGGAATTTCTAATCAAAACTATTTACCATTGCTAAACTAGATAAAGCTTTGTGAGCTGTATCTAGAGTGTGGGGTATCAATCTAAGGTAGACAGCTTTTCTGAGAAATTAGGATTTAATTGGAGTTTTCTGATCGAAGTAGTTTTGTATGGTTATTTTGATTTCCCAATTATCCGCTGTATATCACTTATCCTGCATCATTTACAGATCTCCGTTGTGCATTCTCTACTACTGCTTCGCATGCCAGTGGCGATATAATAACCTATACAAACCTTTTGGATCCAGATGAGACGCTGACAAAAACTGTAGAATCAGATCTATATCATGTCATAAGCAAACAGAGCAGACCCTGATCAGATGGCTCCTATAGGAGCCATCTGGTCTAGGTCTACTCAATTTGCAATTGCGTGAAAATGCGTTATTATGAAGGCAAGGGTTAACCCTTTGCTTGATAGAGAGACCTTTTGATGTCTTTGTAAACAGAGTAGACTTGGATCAGATGGCTCTTGTCGGAGCCATTTGATCTGAGTCTACTCTGTTGACAAAGGCGTGAAAATATGTTTTTATCAGGTAAATGGTTAAAGAGAGATGCAGTCAACAAAATACGTCATCTTGAGGATTTGGCAGTTTGCTTCATTCTTCCAACATCCGGGCATAATTATTATCTCTTAGCACAAACTAATCAAATTGTCGTCTGCAAAAAATGTTGTCTGCTTCTGTAATTAAAGCTGGCCTGTCTTCCATTTCTTTGGAAAAAAAACATGAACAGACCTTCAAACCATGTCAATTCTGATGAGGCGCTGAGGTACTGGATATCTTGTCTGGATCCAAACTGTTTACAAAGGCTTTCGTAAATTCACTGGTAGCACGCAAATAGTTATCAGATCATGGAAATGAGAGATACAGCCTAATTGAATTTTCTTACTCCAATTATCACTTAGTCACAGTTCTGTGCAGCACGGTGTTGTGCAACTGAACAACACTTTGCCCCAGCTACATAATGTCTTTGCTACAGAAGCTGCTGTCTGCTTAAAACTCTTTCCCTGTTCTATGTTTATTACAAATTTCAATAAAAATTTCAAAACTGAATATTCATGGACAAAATAGTTATAATGAAATACGGAATGTTGAACATGTAATTGGAAATGTAAACATTTTAAAAAGTAAAGAAACAGATCTTGAACTATCCAATTTCATGAGCAAACAGAACAGAATTTGATCTGACAGCTCCTGTTGGAGCCGTTTGATCTGGGTCTACTCTGTTTGCAAATGCATGAAAATGCATTTATAAGAGGGAAAGGGTTAATTTTCCCTGTTTAGAATTCATGTAAGAAATAACAATATCATGAATATTTATAAGTTGATTGTGTTTAACGGCATGATGAACACATGGAATGTTGGCACAAGCAGAAACTGTAGAATCTCATCTATATTACACCATATTAAGCAAATAGAGCAGACCCTGATCAGATCTCTCCTATAGGAGTTGTCTGATCTTGGTCTACTCTGTTTGCAATGACATAGAAAAGCATATTTACTGAGTATGGGGTTAATATATAGGGGAAAATAAAGGATCTACTCTTGAAAATTATTTTGATTTACGCATATAATCTTGGGCTGCTGACTGAATATTTCAAAGTGGAATGGCCTTGAAGTGTTTACTATACGGTCCATTCCGTATGAAAGGCTTAACTTTCCTAGAGGAATTTGAATAACAGTACAGACCCTGATCAGAGGGCTCCTCTAGGAGCCCTCTGATCTGGGTCTACACTGTTTGCAAATGACAGTACATTCTAAGAATTTAACTGTTGGCATAAGTTATTGCTAATTCACCCCTATCTAGCCAAGTGTTATATTATCTCCGGTCTTCTGTTGACAAAGAACACCCTGAAGTATTTATATTTTGACAAAAGCATCAAATACTACAGGAAATAAGTGCAAGATGCAGTTGATTTGGACCATGATATATTAACGTTTGAACATTTTGATAGTAAATTACAGATAATTGTTGAAAGTGCTGCAAGCTCGCAATAAATTCCGGTATTTACCAGAAAGTCTGTTTTCTGCAATGTGTTGAGATTGTCAAAAGTGTAATCAGCTTAATTATTTACATGCTTAGGCTATGACTTTATGACATTTGATGACAGTTTGGATCCATACATATCAAAGGATTAACTTGTAGTTTCGAGTATTTTTTTGTATTTTTTTTAAAAAGTCAACCTTTTAGGTGGAGAAATATACTAGAATTTGTAGCAGGCCACAATTCTGTCAGATCCTGAAAAGAGTGAAACCAAATTTATATTTTGTGTTTAAGAAAATGGAAATTGTCTTCAAAATCTAAACTCTGAAGTTATTGCTTAGTATGATACAATAGTGTGTCTCTGTAACGGCCATGTTAGCTGATGAATATTCAAAAAAAGAAATAATGCAAACAGAGCAGACCCTGGTCATACAAGTCATGTCCTACAGGAGCTATCTAGTCTGAGTCTACTCTGGATGCCATATTACCTCTGGTTAAACCAAAGCCCAGTCCAGGGGTGTAACATTTTTAGCTCGTCTGTTTCGAAGAAAAGTCAAGCTATTGTGATCACTGGGTCGTAGTCGTCGGCGGCGGTGTGCAAAAACTTTAATGTAGTTCATTACTGGAAGAGATATCAACATGAAACTTCATAGGTTAGTAGATCTGATTGAGGGGAAGGCCCCTACATAAGAACCATAACTCTTGATTTCAAAATTTTGGAGTTATGGCCTTTTATTGTTTGCAAATTTTTCTAATTTAGCTGGACAAGTACCAAATCAGACAAGCGTTGGCGCCCATGCGTCTCTTGTTAACTCATTCCCTCATATTGACACCTTTGGACGCCTCTGTAAAAGTCACTTTTGAAACCATTGTGATAAATAGAGCATTTGCTCCATAGGAGCAAAATTTTCTCTATTTATCACAATGCTTATGTTTTCAACACCGCACAATTCTAAAAAAATCCTTTCCTCTAGTTAAATAATGCTCCTTTTCAGTAGATATATTCAAAGAGGTGGGACCTAAATGTAGACTATGAGGTAATGGGTTAACCCTTTCCCTCATACAAACGTGTTTTCACGCATTTGCAAACAGAGTAGACCCAGATCAGACGGCTCCTAGAGGAGCTGTCTGATCAGGGTCTACTCTGTTTGCTAACAGAATTTGATAGAACTGTTTCTTTGCTTTCTAAAATGTCTACAATGGTCCACCTTCCATATTTCTTTATAACTATTTTGTTAATGAATATTCAGTAGGTATTGAAATTTGGGCTAAATATAGAACAGCGAAAGGGTTAAAAGAATCCTTGCATTTTGTACACAGGTGATTGCATAATGCAGAATGAAAGCAATGCAGTGAGCTCCTACAGGAGGTTTTGCATTGCTTTGTCTGGTATGAAACTACCATCTATATTTTGGTCATTAGTTTCCTGCAGGAGTTGTCTCTAGATCTGGGTCTGCTCTAGCTGTTTGCAAAAGCTGTGAAAGAGCATTTATATGAAGGAAAAAAAGCATATAGGGAGGTTTTACTGTAGTGAAGTTTACTGCTCAATGGTATTTGTAATATTACTATGAAATTACTGGCATTTGTACTGGAAAATTGATGTTTTATTGCCAGGCTCTTCAGTTTTATGATGTTCAACATAAGTAGAATTTAGAGCGACTCAATTCCTCTGAAAGATATTGTTTTAACCCTTATTTTGCTGTAGAATAATTGTAGCCTGCCCATTGTAGCCTGCCCATTGTAGCCTGCCCATGTTTCTTGCATGGCTTTAACCTTTGCAACACTAAATTTTAACCCTTTACTCCATGAATATTTTGGCAAGAAATAATAACTTTATGAATATTAATTAACTGAAATTTTATAATGGCACTATAAACAAAAGAAATTCTAGCAGACAGAATCTGTGGAATCAGATTTATATTATATAATAAGCAAACAGAGACTTAGGTCCTGATCAGACCGCTCCTCTGGGTCTATACTTTTTATGCCCCCACCCCCCAATGGCGGGCTTATAGTAATCGCATTGTCCTTCCTTCAGTCTGTCCATCCTTCCATCCGTCTGTCCCAAATTTCGTGTCCCTTCTATAACTTTTTAATTACCGAATTGATTTCAAAATAACCTGGCACATTGTTCACCACACAAAGACGGGGTGTTGCATTCAACTCCCTGGTCCATGGGTCAAAGGGCAAGGTCATCCTTCAGGGTCAAAGATCAGGGGCATAAGTGTTTCACAAACACACTCTTGTTGCATTTGACAGCCAACTCTTTTCATGAATAATAATCTTGCCTCTTCATGCCATTGCAAACAGAGTAGACCCAGATCAGACAGAACCTGCAGGAGCTATCTTATAAATCAGGGCCTGATCTGTTTGCTTCTGTTATTATACCACGTTTATATTTCCAACCAGAAGGGAGGATGAGTGTAACTAAACGACCTTGGATTCTGATATAAACGGTTTATTTCCTGATCGATGTTTCGACCTACACTAGGTCTTTATCACATTTATATTTTAAAGAAATGATTCTCATCTTCCATATGACAATAAAATTTCTTATTTTATATCTTTAATACAAGAATTCAATTAATCAATAACAGTAAACCCCCTCTAATGTGACCACCTAAAAGAGGTATAGTTCTGGGCTGTATGGGCAGGTTGATGCTTAATGCAGGTCACAAGTAATGCTGAAAGCTCCCCGAGTGGAGCTTTCTGCATTACTTTTGTCCAGCAGTAAGCAACCACCTGCTTATAAAGACAGCTATGTTTGTTCATTAAGTGGTCGCATTAGAGGGGTTCTACTGTCATAATGGATGGAAAAAAAATATGGGCAGAGTCTAATATGAATAAAGTTTACCGCAAGATGAGGGTTAGCTCTTTGTATGCTAAGAAGATTTTGTTTGCAAACTGTCGCCTGTCACACTTTTAGAAATTTTAATTTCTTCTCTTTCTCTTCAAACATAGAATCAGAGTGATAGGCAGTTTGGATCCTGATGAGACACCAAGTTACTCAGCTTCTCATCTGGGTCCAAACTGTTTGCGTTGGTTACGACAAATTTGTCGCTAGCATGCGCAGGATTTGGAAAGATTGTAATTACTTCCTTTGAAACTATGAATAAAAGGGCAATAAATGTTCATTGCAAGTGGATTTACTGGGTTTATGATAATTGCGTAGGTAAATTATAATTGATTTAATGTAATGTGGCATTTAAAAGTCTTTTAGGGGTTATTCAACCCTTTTCCTGTGTAAGAAATTATGACATTATGAATTTTATTTTTACTAGATGATTTTTTTTTAATGGTATATGAACACAATTTTTTTGGCCATGGCAGAATCTACTGAATCAGGTCTATATAATTTCATAAGCAAACAGATCTAGAACAGATCCTGATCATTAGATGGCTTCAGCAGAAGTTGTCTGATCTGCGTCTACTCTGCAAAGGCATAAAAAGGCATCTGAATGAGGTAAAGGGTTAAAGTCTTTGAGAGTCTCTTTGCAGTAGCTGAAACCTGTCTACAGTGACCATAAAAATTAGGTCCTATTAGACCAGGCTGTTAACCCTTTCCTCCATAAATACGCCTTTCTACGCCTCTGTAAAAGTCACCCGTTGAAACCATTGTGATAAATAGAACATTTGCTCCTATAGGAGCAAAATTTAATGCTCTATCACAATGGTTTCAAATTACAAAATTCTAAAAATTTCCTTTTCTCTAGTTAATGCTCCTTTTCGGTAGATGCATCCAAAGAGATTGGATCTAAAAATAGCCTATGGAGGAAAGGGGTTAAAGACAGGTTGATGTTGATTGATGCAAGACAAAAGTTAAACTATAGGAGCCATCTGATCTGGATCAACTCAGTTTGTAAATGCATGAAAAGGTGTTTATATGTGGGAAAAGGTTAAGCAATTTCTCTACTAAATCATGGATACTAAACTCAAACAATTTGTATATCAGCTTCTCATCTGGATCCAAACTGTTTGCACAAGTCATTACAAATCTGCAGCTAGCTAATGCACTCAACTGACTTTGCCGATTTACATATATTATCTCACTAAGAGATAGTTATAGACAGTTATGTTATGTAATTCTTAGTCACTGTATGCTAATTGGCAAATTCTGCATTTCCATTATTATCAATTACCCGACACAGAGTTGCCTAAAACCTCAGTCAATAGATATTTACACAATTAGATTTTCAAGCTTTTCTGTTTCATATTAGACCCAGGTAATTTTCTTCAAGCATCTTCATTACCGTGCTCTCCACTGTATGAATTGCATTTGTGATAATAAATTTATGGAAACAAGTGTACTGGCATTTGCAAACAGTGAAGACACAGATCAGAAGGAGCCTTCTGATCAGTGTCTGCACTGTTTGTTCTTTAAAGTGTTCCTTCTCATTATACCCTTTCATACTGAATGGACTCTATCATTAAGGTGTTATGGACCATTCCACGCTGAAAAGGGAGAATTCTTTGCATACTTTTGGTGAATTTATGATAACTGCAAACAGTTTGGATCCTGATGTGACACCGAGTTAATCTGTATCTTATCAGGATCCAAACTGTTCGACACTTTGATTGGATATTTGAAGTTTGATACAGAAAAAAATAAATTTGGAGAAGAATTTGTTGAAGATGACAGTTTATTGCAAATGACGGTTACTAAGCGTGCAAAGGGTTATCACATTGTCAAATTGCTTTTTGTTCAATCCAGGTACTTGGGTTATTGTTCTCAAGATAGTGATAGCATTGACATTATTTTGAAGCAGATAAATGTTTGAATGGATTTTATTTTTTATTGCATGATAAAGCAGTGAGCAATAGATAAAGGTGCATGATTCAAATACTAAAATCGTCATCTCTCAAAGCCTATGTTGTGACCACTCTTTTGAGACAATTCTAAGGATTACATCAGTCACAACATATAGTTTGGTGGAGAAATAAAAGAACTATTCTTGAAAACGTTTTGATTTAAGCTTCTTATCTGGACTTCTGTAAAGGTTAAAACTAAGGATAGAAGCAGGGGAGTGAGTGAGCTTTATGGCATTATGACAGAAATTGGATCTCATAACCTCATAGAGTGCATTTTCTTGACATTTTTCAGGGACTATTGCAATGGATCTAGCATTACCTTGGTCGTGACAATCAGTTGCAAGATAGCGTGAAAAGATGAGGCTACCAAGACTTTTCCAGAATATTTTTGGATTTTGGATTTTTCTGACGGCAGCAGGTAAGAACATCATTATATGGTGGTTGTATTTACTGAAATATCCCTCTAGTTCCTAGATATACCCTTTCACGTCATTGAAAACAGAGCAGATCCAGATCAGACAGCTCCTGTAGTAGCTGCCAACTGATCAGGGTCTGCACTGTTTTGCTTATTAACCCTTTCCTCCATAGGCTATTTTTAGACCCAACCTCTTTGAAAGAATCTACCAAAAAGGAGCATTTACTAGAGAAAAGGAAAATGTTACAATTGTGTAGTATTGAAACCATTGTGATAAATAGGGCATTTGCTCCTGTGGAGCAAATGCTCTATTTATCACAATGGTTTCAAAAATTAACCACTACAGGGGTCTAGAAAGGCGTATTTATGGAGGAAAGGGTTAAATGAGATAGATCTGATTTTGCAGTTTCTGTCCCTGACCAATAGTTCATGTGTTCACGGTATTTGTCTAATATTCTTGATGTCATTACTTCTTACATGAGGCAGATCAAATTCAGTGTTGAAAGGGTTCACCCTTTTCCTGTTGGATATTCATGTAAGAAACAATGAAATTTTGAATATTTATCAGCTGCATGCTTCTCATGGTATATATAATGTACACAGGATTTTTCTGGTATTGGCAGAAACTGCATGTAGAGCCAGATTTGTAGGCAAATAGAGTAGACCTACAGGAACGGTCTGATCTGGGTCTACTCTGTTTGCAAAGGTGTAGAAAGGTGTATTTATGAAGTAAAGTGTTAATCTGCCCTTACTGCTCCACTGAGTAGCCGTGTGATGTTAAAGAGATTTGACCGCGATTTCCAGATACCGTTATAATAGCCAACATTATCTGAAATGTCACGTTATTGTGCTATTAGTAGCTGCATACTGTTAACCCTTTCCTCCATAAATACGACTTTCTTCGACTTTGCAAACAGAGTAGACCCAGATAAGATGGCTCCTACAGGAGCCATCAGATCGGGGTCTGCTCTGTTTGCTTTTGACATGGTATAGATATGATTTTACAGTTTTTGTCGAAGCAAAAACTTCCCTCGAAAAGCTTATATTATAAAAATTGAGCTAATAAATATTCATGTTGTATTTATTTCTTACATGAATACAGAACAGGGAAAGGGTTAATGATAAACAGTGATCTTTCATGTGGGATGGATAGACACATTGTCAAAAGTGTAGATCCATAGCTGAAATGTCTAAAGGAACCATTTGATTAACCCTTTCCTCCATAAATACGCCTTTCTATGCCTCTGTAATAACCACTTGAAACTATTGCGATAATAGAGCATTTGCTCCTATAGGAGCAAATGCTCTATTTATCACAATGGTTTCAAACTACAAAGTTCTAAAATTTTACTTTTCTCTAGTAAATGCTCCGTTTGGGTAGTTTCATTCAAAACCAATGGGTCTAAAAATAGCCTATGGAGCAAAGGGTTAAAGTGTCATTTGGCACAGAATCTGATGACAGTGGAAGATTTTCCAAAACAATAGATGCTTCACTTCACTTGTGGAACTGATTGGCCAGTAATGCTTTCATTCAGAAATGATAATTGTAGGATCTGATGTTTGAGTATTCAGAATCGTCTCCTCAAGACGCATTTAATGAGTGGTCACAACATATGGTTTCATGTTGAAATGATGAAATCATTGATGGAATCTCTTGTCTAGGGCCTTGGCTATTTCTTACATTCATATTGTTCTAGAAAGCATTGCCAGAGTTAACCCATTACCTATTGAATATTCACGTAAGCATATTATAACCCTTTACTCCATAAATACGACTTTCTATGCCTTTGCAGAGTAGACCCAGATCAGATGGCTCCTATAGGAGCAGTTTGATCAGGGTCTGCTCTGTTTGCTTATAAAATAGTATAGATATGATTCTACAGTTTCTGTCATGACCATAACATTAAAGAGTAGACTCGGATCAAACTGTTCCTGTAGGAGTTGTCTGATCAGGGTCAGCTCTGTTCGCTTATGAAATCATAATACATGTAGATCGGACTCTACAGTTTCTACCCAAACTATAAAAAATCTTGTGTACATACCTTTGTCATTTCAGTCAGTAATATTTATTATGTCATTCATTTCTTACATGAATATGCAAATAGGGAAAGTTTAACCTATTACTCCATGAATATTCATATAAAAAATGATTATGTGATGAATATTTATTAGATTAATTGTTACCCTTTCCTCCATAGGCTATTTTTCGACCCAACCTCTTTGAATGAATCTACCGAAAAGGAGCAGTTACAAGAGAAAAGGAAAATGTTAGAATTGTGTGATATTGAAACCACTGTGATAAATAGAGCATTTGCTCCTATGGAGCAAATGCTCTATTTATCACAATGGTTTCAAGAAGTGACTATTACAGATCTGGGCGTAGAAAGGTGTATTTATGGAGGAAATGGTTAAACCTAAGCACATAGACACAGGAATTATTGGCCATTTCAGTAACTGTAGTAGGTTTATATCTATGTTATAACATAAGCAAATAGAGGAGACCCTGATCAAATGGCTCTTGCCGTCTGTTGTGGGTCTACTCTGTCTGCGAAGGCATAGAAATGAGTATTTATGGAGTAAATGGTTAAAATGGAAAACATGAAAAAGGAAAGTCATTGGTCTGCTCTGAAGTACCACAATAGAGATTTCTCTTTAGCTGTCACTTCTCTGTCCTTCCGTTGTGTTTGTAAAGGAAAGTTGTATCTTGCGATACCTGTATCCATTAAAAGTGCCACCTGCCATTAGAGTCGGGACGGTTCAATGACTAATGAATTGATTGGATGAAATTGTTATTGATATATGAGCCTGCTAACTTGAAAATGTAGAGGGTCATAGAGTACGGAAGCTGAAAACTGAGAGCTTTAGTTCTTTGACTGCAGGACGAGCATGCACTGGCGTTTGCAAAATGTGTAGACCCAGATCAAAGGGCTCCTAGAGGAGCCCTCTGATCAGGGTCTGCACTGTTTGTCATTTGGAAATCTTTAGCAAGGTTGTAAACCTTTCATACTAAATGGACTCCATAGTTAAACAGTGATTGGTTATTCCACTATGGAAATTTAGGGTTGAAAGGGTAAAGGGAGAATTCTGTATGCATTGAATAGGCCCAGCATGCTATCGATGCTGTAACACTTACAATAATGTACTGGCCTGCAATAAAATAATTATTTTAACTAATGAAGCTCGGTACAATATTGAACATGAATCTTGTAAATCAATTAACAGAGGTTTTAGTGATGTTTCTACTGATAGATTTACATTTAACTGCTTAATATTGTACGTTAGTCGGTTGTTAACGATTTTCCTTATGAATATCTAGGTATTAAATAATGACATCATAAATAGTCATTAGCAGAATTTTACAAGTTGTATATGGGCGCAGGAATTTTGACTTTGAAACACAGACCTTCTATCAGATGGATCCTACAGGAGCTGTCTGAGAAACACAGACCTTCTATCAGATGGATCCTACAGGAGCTGTCGGATCTGAGTCTTCTCTGTTTGCAGTTGCAGCAAAAGTCGTTTCTATCAGGTAAATGGGTTGAATATCTCTTTAACTCTTTCTTCCATGAATATTCATGTCAGAATTAATGACATCACGAATATTAATTAGATTCATTGTTATAATAGGACATGGACACAGGAAGTTTTGGCCAAGGCAGATACTGAAGACTCATGGCTCCTTAGGAGCCATCTGATCTTGGTCTACTCTGCCAATGCATAGAAAGGCATATTTATGGAGTAAAGGGTTAACCCATTCCCTCATAATTTATCACAATGGTTCCCAAACTACACAATTCTAAAAATTTTCCTTTTCTCTAGTAAATGCTCCTTTTCGGTAGATTTATTCAAAGGGTTAGGATCTAAATATAGCCTATGAGGTAATGGGTTAATGCTGTCATGGTCAGGTAATAGACAGTTTTGATACTGTCTAGGAATTATTGTATTCCACAACATATCCCATTATGGGAGAATTTTGTAAAATGTTAATACTCTATTAACCCATTCCCTCATTTTGACGACTTTTGACGACTATGTAAAAGTCACTTTGTGAAACCATTGTAACAAATAGAGCATTTGCTCCTATAGGAGCAAATGCTCTATTTGTCAACATACAAAATTCTAAAATGTTCCTTTTCTCTAGTTAATGTTCCTTTTCGGTAGATTTATTCAAAGAGGTTGTATCTAGAATAGCCCATGAGGTAATGGGTTAACCCTTTACTCAGTAAATACACCTGTAACACCTTTGCAGGGTATATCCAGGTCAGATGGCTCCTGTAGGACCCATCTGACCAGTGTCTGTGCTCTCTTTGCTTTGGAATTATACAGTTTACATTCATCAGTTTGTGCCATGGCCAAACATGTCAGTATATATATACATGTCTACCATTATAAAAAATTCAGATAATGAATATTCATGATGTCTTAATTTTCTACATGAATATCCATGGAGTAAAGTATTGAGCTATACTGTCTACCCTGTAGACCCAGATTCAACTTCATTCGATTGGCCATTGTAGAGAGGTTGGCCTGTAATGATTCAACATTTTCCAGTACCCTATTCTTTGGTCATTGCTCCTCTCCCAATCGCAGAAAATGACAATCAATATTTTTTATTGGTCCCTTTAGAATCGTTCAGAACAATGATTGTGTTTCACTGTTATAGTCCGAACTACAAAAGCCTGTAGCATCCAACAATATCATTTTTCCAGATTTGCAACAGTTTAGCTTGGAAAATAATTTAGCCGATTGTTTCTCACTTGAAATGTCAAATTGTATCGTTTATAACCCCATAAGGGCAGATCAAAGAATGGTGTCAAACTCTTTGCATGTTGGCGGCAAAACGGTGATTGCATAATGTAAACAGTTTGGACCCAGATGAGACACCACAAAATTTGGCATCTCAGTTAGATCAAAACTGCTTGATACTCTGACCATACTTTTGCAAAGAATTGAGAGAAATTTTAATATAAATATAAATTGAAGCAGATGACAATCGTTGCAGACGAAAAATTACTTCACGTGCAAAGAGTTAGATTTGATAGGGGTGCTGGCACATTGTATCTCAGGTTTTTGGGAACCCATTCTGGGAAGTGAAGTTAATTGATGCCATTAATTATCCAATATATTGATCTCATGTGTTGATCTTTCACATTTTGTTTTTTTCTCATTTCAAATTAGTGAGTCAGGGAATTTGGCTATTGTTTTTTACCAAGCTGTATAAACAGAAATGACTGAACCCAAATTATTAGATTCCATTGCAGGACTTCCAGTATTCAAACATTGACCTTAACCCATTACCTCATATGCTATTTTAAGACCCAACATATTTTAATAAATCTACTGAAAAGGAGCATTAACTAGGGAAATGGATTTTTTTTAGAATTTTGTGAACCATTGTGATAAATAGAGCATTTGCTCCTATAGGAGCTGTAGACATGAAAAATATAGTAGATGAAATGGGAAAGGATGTAAAATTAGGAGTAGACGAAATGGGAACAAATGCCAAAATAGTGGACGAAATGGGAAGTAGACGAAATGGGAAGTTACCTCTAAGGAGTGGTCACAACATAGGGTTTGGTGGAGAAATGACAATTTTAATATTTGAATATGAATCTTTCTGTATTGCTCTGGTATATTTTGTGATATTTAATAGTTAAGTACCATAATTCATATTTTTCAATATCCATTGTGTGTAACCAGTCTCCCATTTAATTATAATTTTTGTTATCCAAATCTACCTAACCAACAACCAAACAGAGGTCAAGATAAGATGCTTTAACCCTTAACACTTCGCTTGCTGAATTTTGAAAACGTATCTCCTTATTTACCCATGCCCTCTTGTATAATTACATATATATATCTCCACTGTGTACAAGTATTTCGCTGTGTAATCACTGCTGTGGAGTGCACTGGTTGCACAATAACTTGTAAATAGTGCAGACCCTGATGAGACAGCTCCTGTAGGAGCTGTCTCATCTGGGTCTTCACTATTTACAGGTACCGGTACGTATATTGACGTGAATAGCAAGCGAAGGGTTAATACTCCATGAATATTCATGTAAAAAATTGTGACATCATCAATACTAAAATTACTTTATTTTTCTTAATGAAATACCTTATGTACACATGACTTTGGCTCAGTCAAATCTGAATAATTAGATCTATATTATGCCATAAGCAAAAAGAGCAGACCCTGATCAGATGGTTGCTATAGGAGCTGTCTGATCTGGGTCTACTCTGTTTGCAAAGTCATAGAAAAGCATATTTATGGAATAAAGGGTTAAATGAAAACAATATCAAGAAATAGCTCTTTAATTTTTCCACCAAACCTTATGTTGAGACCATTCGTGTCATTGAGACGATTCTGAAAAGTATTCACAACTTAGGGTTTGGTGTATGCATAACTTTTGACCTGCATTAAGCTACCATCTGCCTTACAGACCCATAATTAGACTCCTTTTTGGTAGTCGCTAAACCCTTTCCCTGTTCTATATTTATGTAAGAAATAATTGTGTCATGAATATTTATTAGCTGAATTTTCATAATTGCATATTATGTGTACAGGATGTTTTGGTATTGGTAGAAACTGAAGAGTCAGATCTATTGTAATTTCATAAGCAAACAGAGCAGACCCGGATCAGACGGCTCCTATAGGAGCCATCTGGTCTGGGTCTTCTCTGTTTGCAAATGCGTGAAAAGGTGTTTATATGCAGAAAAAGGGTTAAGACAGTTTCTATAGTAGACAGCAATTGTTTGCTAACAAAAATTACTCAGCGTTCAAGGGTCATCATCTCATAGACAATGAGGCTGCCTGACACTGCTCTGTGACCGCGACTTTTGTCTGGTGGAATTTCTCAGAAAAACAAATTGTTCAATCACTTGTGTATAATAAATAGCATTAGATTAGAGATTAGAATTGTAGATTGGATCATTTATTTCTTCCAATCATCCATCCATTCATTGTCTCCAGTTTTTGTTTTACCATAAACTAACAGCGATGAGTGATTATTTTTTCTATTAACCCATGCCCGCATGTTGACGCCTTTTGACGCTTCTGTAAAAGTCACATTGTGAAACCATTGTGATAAATAGAGCCTTGCTCTCCTATAGGAGCAAATGCTCTATTTATCACAATGGTTTCAACACTACACAATTCTAAAAGTTTCCTTTTCAGTAGTAAATGCTCCTTTTCGGTAGATTTATTCAAAGAGGTTGGATCTAAAGATAGCCTATGAGGGAGTGGGTTAATATTTAACCCTGTACCTGATAGAGACACCTTTGGATGTCTTTGCCAACAGAGTATAGCAGAGCTACAGATAACGGTGCATACTCAAATACTAAAATTGTCATTTCTCCACCAAACCCTGTGTAGTAACCACTCTTTAGAATCGTCTCTTTGAGAATGTGTATCTCATGAAGCTGCACGTTTTGAAGGTTTTCATGTCAAGGTCAAGATCATCCTTCATGGTCAAAGGGGGGGGGATAATGTTTCAAATGAATATTCATGAGGGGAAGAGTTAATCAGTAGAACCTAATGTCCTCTTCCACTAAAACAATATAGATGAACCTGATTTGATGCCTACATTAATTCAGATGCAGATTATGCCTGCAATTATAAGCAATGTCCACATTTCTTTCTACCGGTAATGTGTTGCTCTGATTAATTGCTACATAGGAAAAAGCAACATCTGTTTTTGTCCAAACTTAATTATTTTATATCATTACTGTCATTTAATAATGGTTGTGCTGAACTCATGGTGTCTGTAATAAAAAATACTTGAAAGAAATCATTAACCCTTAAAGTGTTGAAACCGAGTTGTGAGAGCTTTGCAAACAGTGTAGACCCAGATCAAAGGGCTCCTGAGGGAGCCCTTTGATCAGGGTCTGCACTGTTTGTCATAAAAATCATTTTCTTCACTGATAAACTGTGATACAATATTTTTTTTTAATTAATATTCAGAAAGGGAGGAGCCAGTTTTAATTATTCGTCAGGATAAAGGTAAAGAATAATTGTCACAGGTTTCAGATATGATCCACGATCTAACACAATATATTCCAATCTAGTTACTTTGTAAATTCGATGGGGGGGAAAAACAGTCATTCGTAGTATTAATGACAACAGCAATTGGACGATAAAAACGGAACATTAAGTCATGAAAGTTGCCATAGGAGAATTGAATACTACTCTTTGATTGTTGTTTTATTTGTATCTTGGGATGAACTGGAAATAGATGGTCATAGTTTATACATGACTTGAATGTAAGTATTGGAATATAGGCTTGAGGTGGGGGGAGACCCTTTCAATGCAGGAAAAGTCACTAATGTCCTTCGTAAACAGTGTAGACCCAGTTAAGAGGGCTCCTAGAGGAGCCCTTTCATCAGGATCTGCACTGTTTGTCATATTACACTTTTCTTCTGAGAATATTTGTGGAAAACTTGACCTGTTAGAATTTTAGCATAATTCATTTGAAACTTCAGCGATGAAACTGTTAATTACATTACATACAAGGTACATTCCTCATGCAATATTAATGAGCGTTCCAGCACCTGGTAGAGAGGGAGAAAATAGATATTTGTAGTGTTAGAAACTCAAGACTATCAATTGACTATTGATTTAACAAACTTCTCTGAAAGCTTTTGTTAGGTCAGTGCTATGTTTTACCTGTACAGTTAAACCTGCCTATATCGAGCATATAATTAACCCTTTCCTCCATAAATACACCTTTCTACGGCCCTGTAAAAGTCACCTATTGAAACCATTGTGATAAATAGAGCATTTTCTCCCATAGGAGCAAATGGTCTATTTATCACAGTGGTTTCAAACTTCAAAATTCTAAAATGTTCCTTTTCTCTAGTTAATGCTCCTTTTCGGTAGATTTATTCAAAGTGGTTGGATCTAAAAATAGCCTATGAGGGAATGAGTTAGTAAACATGTAGATCTATAAGAGCTGGTGGTTGCCCTTTACTTTCATGCCTTTGCAAACAGAGTAGACCCAAATCAGCTGGCTCTTATAGAAGTAGTTTAACCCATTCATAAGCTATTTTTAGACTCAACCTCTTTGAGTAGATCTACCGAAAAGGAGCATTTTCTAGAGAAAAGGAAACTTTTATAATTGTGTAGTTTTGAAACCATTGTGATAAATAGAGCATTTGCTCCTATGGAGCAAATGTTCTGTTTATCACAATGGTTTCAAAAAGTGATTTTTACAGAGGTATCAAAAGGCGTCAATATGAGGGAATGCGTTAATTAAGGTCTACTCTATGTGTTTCTGAAATTCTACAGTACCAATACCAAAAAGTCCTGTTTTCCTAAAATAATACAAACAATCAGGTTATACATACATGTATTCATGATGTCATTATTTCTTACATAAAAATTCATTTTGTTTTGCAAAGTTTCAAAAGATGTCCCTGTCAGAAATTTTAAGCTTGGCAGAATTGTGTGCATTAACCCATTCCCTCATATTGACGCCTTTGTAAAAGTCACTTTTTGAAACCGTTGTGATAAATAGAGCATTTGCTCCTATGGAGCAAATGCTCTTTTTATCACAATGGTTTCTAAACTACACATTTATAAAAATGTCCCTTTTCTGTAGTAAATGATCCTTTTCGGTAGATCTGTTCAAAGCGGTAGGGTCTAAATATAGCCTATGAGATAACGGGTTAAACCTTCATCCTGCATTAAACTAGCTTCATCTATATCACCTGTCGAAAAAACAAAATTATTTTGGGTGGTTACTAGTACTGTAGATGGGTTTTTAACTGTAATTGACTGTATTGATTGATCATATAGGTCTTATGGAAGTCGACTTATCTGTGTCTATTCTTCCCAAAGGAGCTAAATTCTGTCAGACTTTCACCATGCATTTTATGAATTAACCCATTCCCTTACATAAATGCTTTTCATGCCATTGCAACAGAGTAGACCCACTGGTCAGATAGCTCCTTTAGATGCTCTTTGATCAGAGTCTGCTCTATTTGCTTATGATGTGATATAGATCTGATTCGACAGTTTTTGTCAATTCGAAACATTTCCTTGAAAAAATTGTATTATAAAAAATGAGTGAATAAATATTTATGTTGTCATTATTTCTTACATGAATACAGAATAGGGAAAGGGTAAGCCATCTACCTAAAAATACCTCAGTAATATTATTCTTTACCTAAAATCAAGCAGTCCAGATAGGATGCGTAAATTTAAACATTTTCCATTTTAACTCCTTTATTTCTCCACCAAACTCTATACTATGACCACTCTTTAGAATCGTCTCTTCGAGATGATTCTAAAAAGTGGTCACAGTATAGGGTTTGGTGGATAATTGACGATTTTCGTATTTCGGTATGCACGTTTATCTGTAGCTCTGATAAAGTTTAGAGGGGATTTACTGTATTAGTGGAGTTTATTTTTCCGCCCAACTACTTAACTTGTTGGTTCTTTATAAGAACCACTCCAGAGAGTTAGAATCAGCAATTCTAATTTGTATGAACAAGATTGAGTTTTGCGGAGAAATTTAGTAGATATTTCAACAAACTTCTCCCGTTTCCAAATACTGAGGAATGACATACTGTCTGTAAGTATTGTATACAGTGAAGATCTGCAGATTGAAGGAGAGTATTATTGCTCTGAATTATAACCTGACATTACTAGGTTTCTCATCTGGATCCAAGATATTTGTGAAGTTTTTATTGTCTTATGACAATTAACACCTTTAATCAGATTCTGCTCTGTTCACAAATGATGAAGAAATGATTTTAGCATTTAACCCTTTCCCTTTTAGAAACTAAAGAAACAGATCGATCAAATTCAATTAGCAAACAGAGCGGACCCCTGACCAGATGGCTCCAACAGGAACTGCCTGATCTGGGTCTTCTCTGTTTGCAAATGCGTGAAAAGGCGTTTATATGAAGGAAAGGGTTAACCCTATCCTCCATAAACCTCTGTAATAGTCACTTTATAAAACCATTTTGATAAATAGAGCATTTGCTCCATAGGAGCAAATACTCTATTTATCACAGTGGTTTCAAATCTCCTTTTCGGTAGATTTATTCAAAGAGGTAGGATCTAAAAATAGCCTATGAGGGAATGGGTTAAAGCTTTCACAAACTTATGACAGCTTTAAAGTTCACACAGAAGAAAATGGCTTTTGTTCTAACAGAGCTTTTACTTCTTGTAATTGGTACCTCTGTACAGCTTTGTGCAGCCCACTGTGAAATTATATGGTGGACGTCTTTTTGACTGTAGGGATCTGTCATTTGCCTCCAATTTAGTCATCTGTCTTTAGAAATTTAACCCTTTCAACGGTAAATTTCCAAAGTGGAATAGTCCATAATTGTTTATTGGTAGAGTCCATACAGTTTGATGGGGAAAAAATTGTGATTGGAACTTGAATGATAAACAGTGCAGATCCTGATCAGAGGACTCCTATAGGAGCCCTCTGATATTGGTCTACACTGTTTACAAATGACAGTACAATTATTTCCCCCCATTCTAAGGATAAAAGTAATGAGTATCTGTTATAAATCCTTTTAATTTTTGACAATCTGTTCTTATAATCCTGTCAGGTCCTCCTAGACATCTTGTCTGCATCTACACTGTCTTTGTTCAATATTTCTGTAATATTATGTAAACTGAAGAAACTCCCTTGGAACCATTTACCTCATGAATATTCATGTAATGGTTATGATGTCATGAATATTAATTAGATGATAATTTAATGGCATTTGAGAACACAGGTATGTTTGGTTATGTCAGAAACTTCATTATTTCATAAGTCAAACAGAACAGGGTCTGGTCAGACAGAACAGGGTCTGGTCAGACGGAGCTATTTAGTCTTTGTTTACTTTGTTTGCAAAGTCGCCAAGGGTTAACCCTTTCCTTCATATTAACTCATTTTCATGCATTTGCAAACAGAGTAGACCAAGATCAGATGGCTCCTATAGGAGCCATCTGATCAGGGTCTGCTCTGTTTGCTAATGGAACTTGATAGATTTGTTTCTTTAGTTTCTGAAATGACTACAATGTTCCACCTTACATATCTCATTTAGCTATTTTGTCTATGAATATTCAGTAGGTTCTAAAATTTGGAATAAACATAGAACAGGGAAAGAGTTAACATGCAAAGAGTTTCTCTGAAAACTACTTTGGTAAAGAAAAAATAGTTTCTTCAGAAAGAGCTATAAGGACCAATAGACAGAGAGTAGAGAGATCTGGCAGCTCATGCAAATGTGCCATTGATCTTCTATTTACAACATGATACTCAGAATTCCCAGCATGCCCTAATTAATATGCGATTAAATTCTCCACGGCTCGTTGTCTGTAGAATTTGCCCCTATTGGGCAAACAGTATGTTAGATTATCTCTTCATGTCTTTGCAGCAAATGTGGGACCCTGTATGCAAATAGTGTAGATCCAGATGAGACCTTTAAGCAAGTTGACCTTTCATCTCATAACTTATCAGGATTAAAACTATTGGGCACACTGCTTAATATAGTTTTAGAAGCACATGGACATGACATATCTATATTCAGAATTGACACAATTATGTAGAATGCTGGAATATTGACATCTTTTTATGGGCTGAAGATAAACATTGAGACTGAATAGATGAAAATGAGATATGATTTGGGTGTATACTGATTAGTATTTTAGATAGTGTTCAATATATCTGAATTCAGCATTTATCTTTTCTGTTGCCATGTAGGCAAATCTGTTTATCAGCAGATAAATGTGCGTAATGAAATACTAAAATTGTCCTTTCTCCACCAAACCCTTTGTTGTGACCACTCTTTAGAATTGTCTCTTTGAGACGATTCTAAAGAGTGGTCACAACATAGGGTTTGGTGGAGAAATAAAGAAGTTATTCTTGAAAATGTTTTAATTTACGCATCTTATCTGGACCTCTGCTTGGCATGATAAGTAATTTTTTGTCTGCAACATTTGCTGACTGCTTCAATTCAATTACGTGGCATCTCATCTGGATGGCAACTGTCACAGTTTTTTACCAAAAGAGGACTATTTGTGGGTTTCTATAGTATTTGGCAGCTTTGTATTATGCTGTAAAGTACCAAACATGCAAACTAGCATTTAGTTTAGCACAGATTATTCTTCATTGTCAGATGCAATTACTTTGAACTCTTTGCGTGCTTAGAGTGGCGGCCATTTAGGACATCTACAAATACTTTATATCCAGATCAGGCTCCACAAAACATGGGGCTTGATCTGAGATCCAATCTGTTTGTCACTCAGGCTCAACTTCTGCAAAAAGAATCGGAAAGAAAATAATAGTTTAGAAAATGTTGTAGAGCAGATGACGCAATTACTTAGCAAGAGTCAGCAATAATTAATTATAATGGATCTGATACTTTTTTTTTAACTTGAAATATTATTTAACTCTAAACGTGGCTTCACGCATTTGCAAACGGAGAAGAACCAGATCAGACTGCTCCTTGATCAGGGTCTGCTCTGTTTGCTTAATTGGAATTTAATAGATCTGTTTCTTTACTTTCCACTATTCATATTTCAATATGACTATTTTGTCCATGAATATTCAGCAGGTATTGAAATTTGGAATAAGCACAGAAAGGGTTAACCTTAATTCCTCCATATTGCCACCATTTTATGCCTTTGCAGACAATGTAGACTAAGATAAGATAGATAACTGCTGTAGGAGCTGTCTGATCAGGAACTGCTCCATTTGCTTCATGATGCATTTCTGATTCTTTATTTTCAAATTCTTTATTTTCATGGCAATCTAATATTCATAACAGATGGATTCTTGAATGCATAATTATACGTGAAGGAAGGGTTCAATCCTTTCCCTCCTAATGATGCCTTTTGACGTCTGAGCAAACAGAGTAGACCTAGATCAGTGTCCAAGGTTATAAAGCTTCTAAGTCTGAGATCATTCTCAAGTATCTGATTGGTCAGATTCTGAGAAAGCTCAGAATCTGACCAATCAGATGCTTGAGAATGACCCAGATGGCTCCTTTAGATCGGAAACTACAGGAATTTTCGGCAATACTTTTGCCCTTCATTGAGCTACCTTCTATGTTCAATAATTGAATGGCCACTTGAGATAGATTGTACTGTATTCAGACTACTGACTCTTGGATTGCATTTACATGAAACAAACTCAGTACTCTTAAGGTGTCACATGACTGTGCTCCTCGCGGCCAAGGTCACCACCTTACACTGGAACTAGGCTTTTGTTTCAGGCACTATTTTCTCCAATATCTGTATTAGCTCCTTGCATGCCAGCGGCAAATTTGTGATTACATATGCAAAATTAGACACTATGACATTACTAGACATTCTATCAGGATCGAAACCATTGAGTGAAAACTGATACTAGTTTGGATAAGAAATTATTGGAAGAAAAAAATAACATTAATTAGATTTGAAGCAAATGACATTTTTTTCAGAAATGACAATTACTTAACGTGCAAAAAAATTAGCCTGTCCACATCAGATGAGATGTGGCCAACTGCAAAATCAATCCCTATTTCTCAGCAGTGTAATCTGCACAGTATCATTTTCCAGTGTTGGTCTGTCTGGCTCTGTCTCATATCGTCCATATTTTTTGACCATGAAAAGTGTCTGCTTCCCAATGATTACAATATGCTGAAATTGTGAAATCCGTTTGGCATTGTGGGTTACATAAAACATTACTTCTTTGTATGCTAGCAACAAATGGTGTATCGTTTATCCCATTCCCTCATAGGCTATTTTTAGATCCAACCTCTTTGAATAAATCTACCGAAAAGGAGCATTTAAACTAGAGAAGAGGAAACTCTTTAAATTTTGTAGTTTGAAACAATTGTGATAAATAGAGCATTTGCTCCTATAGGAGCAAATGCTCTATTTATCACAATTGTTTCAACAGTTGACTTTTGCAGAGGGATCAAATGGATTAAGGATCTGATCAAATGGATTAAGGATCTGATCAAATGGATTAAGGATCTAAGTTTGACACTCAGATTGTATTTGTTAGAAGAAATGAAACATTCATGTTAGAAATAATGATGTCATGAATATTGTATACGGAATATTGGCAGTTACGGTATTAAAAACAGTGCAGACCTTGACCAGATGTCACATATAGTGCATTGTGATTGAGGTCTACACTGTTTGACAATGTGGAGGTGCAATCATCCTTTGACCCATTGAAAAACCCGAATACCCCCCACTGTGGTACGAATTGAATCGTGGCATGTGAAGAAGCCTAATACCAACAGGCTTGCAGAAGGTCAGTGTTCTTCTGTGTATAAAACAATGCAATTTGTTCCACGCATAGAAATACCTCTGTGGTCTTCCACTACCTGTAAGTAGCTGGACATTGAGATATGACTGTTAAAGCAATATAAAGCACCAATACAATCAAACAAAGAAATGAAAGCTGATTTTTCAAAGTGGAATCGTCCATCATTGTTAAATTCTTGGAATGTGAGAAACAAGTGTACAAATGTACTGGCTTTTTGCACACGGCATAGACCCAGATAACCCTCTGATCAGGGTCTGCACTGCTACAAACAAAACAAAACTGCTCTTTCAGGAGCACTTAGTTCTTGTTCTAAACTACTTGCCAAAATTTGTCTGTCTGGATTTTTAGGATTCTTGGTCCAGACTTCCGTTCAAAGGTCATCCAAAAATTCACATATGGCGTGGCTAGAGTCAATGTCCCAGCCATAACTCAGATACTTACACCGACATGCTATTCAATAAACCCTGAATAATCGCATCCTATTAATGGCAGTTTGATACATAATTGGAATATATTCTGTTTCTATCATCTTTGGTATAGGGCTATCAAAATGGCACACATCATATTTTTCCAAAGCCGAATTATTAAGTTGTTAGTCTAGGAGCCGGGCGTCATAATCAATACATAGATCAAATATTGCCCTGCCAGCTGTCGGTCTGTGATCATGGACAAATATGCCTTACACTCTTTTGTGTAGGACTTGGTGAATAGGAAACAGGCTTTTAAGATACATACCGATCCAGAGCAACAGATAAAAGTGCATACTCGCATACTAAAATCGTCATTTCTCCACCAAACCCTATTTTGTGACCACTCTTTAGAATCGTCTCTTTGAGACGATTCTAAAGAGTGGTCACAGCATAGGGTTTGGTGGAGAAATAAAGAAGTTATTCTTGAAAATGTTTTATTTTTTTATGTATCTTATCAGGAGCATTGTGATCTATCAAAATCTCTTATTTCTCCACCAAATCCTATCTTGCTGCTACTCATTAGAATCGTCTCTCTGACTTAGTAAAAACAAAAAATAGAAAAAATAAGAGACGTACTAATCTATAAAAGTCTTATATATCTCTGCCAAACTTTATCTTGCTACTACTCAGTAGAATCACCTCTCTAAGGCAATTCTAATGAGTAGCAACAAGATGGACTTTAGTGGAGAAATATGAAGAAAAAAAATTACTTATAATTTCTATACTTCTTTAATAAACATCTCTTATCTGCACCTCGGGGGGGGAATACTATAACCCTTTCGGCATTTTCACGCATTTGCAAACAGAGTAGACCCAGATCAGACAGCTACAGGAGCCATCTGATCACGGTTTGCTCTGTTTGCTAGTGGACTTTGATAAATCTATTTCTTTAGCTTCTAAAATGGCTACAATGTTCCACCTTCCATGTAAATAAACATTGAACAGGGAAAGGGATAATAGCTTTCTAAACAGAGCCTTTATTTTTCCCTGCGGGCTGCAGATCTTCACCATGTCCTACTCAACCCTTTATCTAATTAATGATCATGCAAGATTATGAATATTAACCCTTTCCCTGTTCTATGTTTAGTTCAAATTTTAATACCAACTGAATATTCATGAACAGTAATAATCAAAGAAAGTAAAGAAACAGATCTATCAAATTCCATAAGCAAACAGAGCAAACCCTGATCAGACAGCTCCTGTAACTGGAGCTATCTGATCTGGGTCTTCTCTGTTTGCAAATGCGTGAAAACATGTTTGTATGAGGGAAAGGGTTAATTGATCAAATTCTATTTATCCAAAATATTTAATAAGGAAAATTATTGCCATGACAATCAGAAGAGGATTATATCTGTAGCATAGCAAATATATATTTTTTGTGTTGTACATTACTCCAAAATTGACTGAAACGCATTAAGAATGGTTTGTGACATTTTCGAGAGAAACATATAGAATTTTTTGTCTATAAACAACTTCCTAGGTATATTTCTCTTAAATACTTCAGCTGAATATGCTTTATATATTGAACAGTAACTGTTCTACTATTTTCTATGTTCCAGTAAGATTTATTCAGTAAATTCATGCTAGAAGCCCCCAAGAATAATGCTAGTTGAATATCAATGTTTATTTCAGCTGAATATAATTCATTGATGGTTTGGTATACAAGTGTATAGAGATTATCTGAATGTAACACAGGCTTCAGAGCAATTTTACAAAAGCTTAACCCTTTCCCTGTTCTTTGTTTATTTCAAATGTCAATACCTACTGAATATTCAGAACAAAACAGCTATAATGAAATATTGAGGGTTGGATATTGTACCCATTTTAGAAACTAAAGAACCAGATCTATCTAATTCCATTAGCAAACAGAGCAGACTCAGGTCAGACGGCTGCTATAGGAGCCTTTCTGATCTGGGCCTATTCCGTCTGCAAATATGTGAAAACACGTTTATTTGAAGGAAAGGGTTAACTGTTTGCATGCTAGTGACGAATTTGTGATAACATAAGCTAACAGTTTGGATCCAGATTAGACACTGAATAACTGTGTATGTCATCAGGATCCAAACTGTTTGTTATTATCAGTTAGTCAGGCTGCATAGTTGAAGGGAAATAAAGAGAGAAATGAGGCAAAAAGTAGCAGACAACAGTTATTTGCAGATGACTACTCCATAAATATGCCTATTCTACGCATTTGCAAACTGAGTAGACCCAGATCAGACGGCTCCTATAGGAGCCATCTGATCAGGGTCTGCTCTGTTTGCTTATGGAATAATATGCATCTGATTCTACAGTTTCTATCCAGTAACCATCTGATCAGGGTCTGCTCTGTTTGCTGATGAAAATGCATAAATCTGGTTCAACAGTAAAATTCTGCCAATACCAAAATATTCCATACTATAAAAATCAGATAAACAATATTCAGGGTGTTGTTATTTCATGAATATACATTGTGGTAAATGAGTTAAGACAAGTGGCTGTTTAATACAGGGTAAAAGTCATGCGAAAAGCTCCTCGAGGAGCTCTCTGCATGACTTTCATCCTACATTAAATATCCACTTTCCCTAAGAAGTTCTCATTTCTTCTTTTCTAAAAGTTCAAATTAACCAGGTTTTACTCAGCATTGTAAGAATATTTTAGCAAGAAGAGTCATTGTCTCATCGCATAATTGATTTTTAATTTATCTTTGTAACGAATTCTCGTGCTAACGCTGAGTTCTCGCCCTCCTTTTGAATTTTACTGATTGTTTTGTGTCTCCACTGCTGTGTGAAACACTGAATAAAATGAATTATGGAAATATCATGAATATATTGTAGTGATTAAACTGAAATTCATTCATGCATTCTACTAGCTGTGTTCTGTTGTTTACTTTATATTTGGATGACAGCACTACAGATAAGAGTGCGTACCCAAATACTAAAATCATTACGAGGGCTTTGTGCAAAACTATTATAACTCCTTCACTTTGTGCGTATTTATGGAGTAAAGCGTTAATAAATATTCATAGAAGGAGGAACATATTATTCATCATGCAAGGGCGTTAATTTCTTTTGAATGACTGCTAGAGAGGTTTTCCTGTTATCTTTTACATAACCGCATAAATATTAAACTAAGACATCCAAGACATCCAGACACTTATCTATCTGCTAGGTCATCTAAGATAATGAAATTAACTTGCTACTTTTCCTCTAAGAGTGTCCAGCAGAATGTGTCTTAAATTACGCCTAAATGCCAAACACAAACAGCTTGGATCCAGATGAGAGATGCGGAGTAAAACTGTTTGTCGCTCAGACAATCACTTCTTAAATGCATTAACCCATTCCCGCATATTGTAAAAGTCACTTTGTGAAACCATTGCGATAAAAAGAGCATTTGCTCCTATAGGAGCAAATGCTCTATTTATCACAATGGTTTCAAACTACAAAATTCTAAAAAAAAATCCTTTTCTCTAGTTAATGCTCCTTTTTGGTAGATTAATTCAAAGAGGTTGGGTCTAAAAATAGCCTATGAGGTAATGGGCCAAATGCATTAAGGAATAGGAGGTAAATGAATAATACAGCTTGGCAGAGTCCAAACAGACAATATTGTTTCTGCGAGATAAGGGTTAAGAAAAATGAGCAACATTACCCAAGACAAACATTTTCAGGCATTTACCAAAGTAAGTATTATAACTGTGATTGTTGTCTTATTAGGGTCTGCACTGTTTGCCACTTAACAGTAGAAAACCCTCAGGACACTCACTATATACACAGTAGAACTCCTCTAAACCAGAATTTTATGATAGACCAATTGTTATTTAGGTCTTTTTAGGCAGGTGGCTGCTTAATGCAAGGTGAAAGTCATGCATAAAGCTGCTTTTGGAGCTTAAAATTATGCATCGAGCTTCAACCTGCATTAAGCTGTCACCTGTTTGAAAGACCGCTTTTGATACTTATATTGACATGCCGGTTTAGAGAGGTTTTACTGAACATGTAACTATAATATGTATAACAATTGACTCTTTACACAGTCAGTAATTGCCACTGTCTTCTGCAACAAATTGATTTATTTCTCTTCAAAGGAGAAGATAACCCTTTACTCCTTATTATGCTTTTCTACGCCTTTGCAAACAGAGTAGACCCAGATCAGATGGCTCCTACAGGAGCTATCTTATCAGGGTCTGCTCTGTTTGCTTATGACATAATATAGATATGATTCTATAGTTTCTGCCACAGCCAAATATTCCTGTGGTCATGTGCCATTATAAAAAAATCTAAATAATATTCATGATGCCATCTTTTGTTACATAAATATTCATAGAGTAAAGGGTTTAAAATTCAAACAGACTGCATCCTAATGAGATACTGTGTTACTCAGAGCAACAGATAAAGGAATGTATTCAAATCCTAAAATCATCATTTCTCCATCAAACCCTACGTTGTGACCACTCTTTAGAATTGTCTCTTCTTGTAGATTTTAAAGAGTGGTCACAACCTAGGATTTGGTAGAGAAATAAAGGCGATATTCTTGAAAATGTTTTACTTCATGAATGAATGACTGTTGTCTTGGCCTCCGTTAGTCATGCATGTTGGTTATCTAACATCTGATGCTAGCTCATGAAGATTTATACCAGAATTCATGATTTAATGAATATTAACTAGAAAACAGAGCAGACCCTGATCAGATTGCTCCTACAGGAGCCATCTGTTCTGGGTCTACTCTGTTTGGAAAGGCTTAGAAAGGCATATTTATGGAGTAAAGAGTTAACGGTTATCTGTTTATTATTCATGTACAAATTAATGTCATCATGAATATTTATTAGCTGGTATTTTATTATGGTGCATGAACACATGATACGTTTACATTGGCAGACACTGTAGAATCATAGCTATATTTAATTATTCTATAAGCAAACAGCAGACCCTGTCGCACTGGTCGTGAAATGCATTAATGAGTTAACCCTTTCCCTGTTCTGTGTTTAGTACAATTTTCATTACCTACTGAATATTTATGGACAAAATAGTAACAACGAAATATGGAAGCTGGAATTTTGTAGCCATTTTAGAAAGTAAAGAAACAGATCTTTCAAATTCCATTAGCAAACAGAGCAGACCCTGATCAGAAGGCTCCTATGGGTCTACTCTGTTTGCACACACGTGAAAACACGTTTATATGAGGGAAAGGGTTAGGGAACAACAGTTGGTTTGGTGGAGAAGTGGCAATTTTAGTTATTTTACCAAATGGCAATTTAATATTGTAGTATTTTATGTCGCCCCTCTATCTGTAGTTCTGTTTTATCAATACATTGTATATGCTGAATAGGAAAATAATAAAAGATGTAGATCTGATTACTACTCCTCTATCTTGAGTTATTGTGCTAGTTTGACAGATTAATGTTGGTTATAAATAATAATAAATGAATCGTCCTTTTGATGCTGAATTTTAACCCATTCCCTTATAGGCTATTTTTAGATCCAACCTCTTTGAACAAATCTACCGAAATGGAGCATTTACTACTGAAAAGGAAAATTACAGAATTGTGTAGAGTTTAAACCATTGTGATAAATAGAGCATTTGCTCCATAGGAGCAAATGCTCTATTTATCACAATGGTTTCACAAAGTGACTTTTACAGAAGTGTCAAAAAGCGCCTATATGCGGGAATGGGTTAACTCTGAGACTGCACACCAGCAACAGCTTCATGACAACGTATGCAAACAGTTTGACTCCAGATGAGATGCTAAGTAATGTAGAAAGCTTGAATAGGAGCTGCCATGCTGCATTGCTCTACCATCTGTCTTTTAACCCTTTCCCTCATATAAACGTGTTTTCACGCATTTGCAAACAGAGTAGACCCAGATCAGACGGCTCCTAGAGGAGCCGTCTGATCAGGGCCTGCTCTGTTTGCTATTGGAATTTGATAGATCTGTTTCTTTGCTTTCTAAAATGGCTACAAATACAAATGGTATACAAATGGCTTCCATATTTCATTACAACTGCATCGTCCATGAATATTCAGTAGGTATTGAAATTTGTAATAAACACAGAACAGGGAAAGGGTTAACATTTTACTGCATAGGTACACCTTTATACACCTGTGCAAACAGAGTAGACCCAGATCAGGGTCTGCTCTGATTGCTTATTGAATAATATAGATCTGATTCTTCAGTTTCTTAGACTCATGGCTAAACAGTCTTGTGTTATTATAAAGACATTTTAAAAATTCGTATTATTAATATTCATATTACTTTATGCATAAATATTTGTGGAGTTAATGGTTAAATAATTAAAACCCTAAATTATATTTGATTGGTTGTGAATGAGCTTTTCACAAACAGTGGTAGTTATAGAGAGTGTATTATATTCATGTAGTAAGGTATTCAAGGTATAAATTAATGCTTCACAAACAGACTGGATCCAGATCAGATACTGATAAACATGTATCTGACTTGGGTTAACCGGTTATGTAAATATGCCTTTCAATGCCCGTGCAAATAGAGTTAAGAACCAGATCAGATTTGTCGTCTATAGGAGCAGTCTAATCAGGGTCTGCTCTGTAACAATTTGCTTATGGAATAATATAGATGTGATTCTACAGTTTCTGTTTTGGCAACATTTCATGTGTTTATAATTATACCATTTTAAAAATTAATCTAATTAATATTCATGATGTCATCATTTCTGACATGAATATTCATGGAGTAAAGGGTTAACTCTAATGAGTGTATTTTGAGTAACAAGCAGTACAGACCCAGATCAGAGGCCCCTTTAGGAGCCCTCTGATCTGGGTTTACGCTGTTTGCACAGGACAGCACACTCATTTCTCATATTCAAAGAGTTAAAAGTATATTAACTTTGGCGAACAAAAGAAGAAAAGAAATAAAAATGTAAAAATAAATTGGTATAGAAGTTTAACAAAGAATGGCTGATGTATGAGCAAGATGTGCACAATAATAATTATAATACATTGGAGATAAATGATTTACATTAGCAATGGTACCAAGTAACTTTAATTGTACGGCTCTAGGTATGATTTATAGATGTTTCAGTATATCCGGCTGTGCTATTTCTCAATATCTTAATACTTTATTTAACTATCTGAAGGCTCATGAAGTTTCGAAATAGAAAAAATCCATTCAGTATAAAAGGCTTAAATTCACTAGAGGATTTTGAGTTGCAAACAGTGCTGACCCAGATCAGAGGGCTCCTTTAGGAGCCCTCTGATCTGGGTCTACACTGTTTGCAAATATAGTTTGCTCATTTCCTGCATTCTAAGGAAATACCATTGTTACACCATTAGAATATAAATATAACATTGGTATATATGATTATCATTAGAATATAAATATAACATTGGTATATATGATTATGATATATAATATTAAATTGCTTAACCTTTTTCCTGTTGAATATTTGTGTAAGAAATAATGACATCATGAATATTTATTTGCTGAATGTTCATAATGGCATATAATGTACACATGAATGTTTCAGTATTGGTAGAAACAGTTACTAGATTCAGATCTTTTGAAATTTCCTAAGCAAACAGAGCTTTGTATGCAAATGCAAGTTCTTTCACTTCCGACATTCTGTGAAATGCATGATCTTTTAACCCTTTACTCTTGGAATATTCAGAAATAATGACATCATGAATATTAATTAGATAAATTGTTACAATAGCACATGGACACAGGAATTTTTGGCCATGGCAGAATTTGTAGAAATAAAGCAGATCTTGATCAGACAGCTCCTACAGGAGCAGTCAGATCTGGGTCTACTCCATTCAAAGGCATAGAAAGGGGTATTTATGGAGTAAAAAAGTTAACATGTACAGTGAAACCTCGGAATTCCGGAGCTCCGGAATTCCGAAATCCGCGGAATTCCGAACGTTCCGTTTGGTCCCGATTTTTTTTCTTCTTATTTTAACTACGGGAAAGTTTCAGAAATCCGGAAACTCAGAATTCCGAATTCCGAACGATTCTTTCGTCCGAAATTGTTTAATTGCGCTTAAATGTAACCCGGAATTCCGAACGCTTACTGTACCTGAGAATGTTTGGGCTGGCATGCGCGTCTATTTTTAGCGGCTATGTTACCACAACTCTACACGGTACATACACACGATAAAGCGTGTGCGGTAGTCGTGTCAACTGGTGTTTGTTTAAGCCCCAATTATCTTCGAAGAATCATTAGGTGTTTGATGCGGCTGTTGATTTAAATGGATTAAAAGACGGGCTGTGGCGATCGACTGCAGTAAGACCTCTTTAATGTCCAAATTATGTCCTAATTTTGTGGAATAAAGAGCGGTCTCTTTTGGGCGGCGACTTTTGTTTTACACACGATGGGCTGACTGACAAAAAAAATCTTTAATCTCGTTTGGTAATTTTGCAAACTAAGTTCGCGAGTAATCCCTAATTGTTCCAAATGTAATAAATGATGCAGTTTCTCAAATTGTTCACCATTCTCGCTCATTCTAGGCTATATTCTACATCGTAAAGAAAAGTTCTAGTTAAGATCACGATCATGTCTGAACCGCCGAGTAAGCGTAGACGGGTTGACTTAACCCTTGACATTAACAGTTATTGAAAGAATCTGAAAAAGTTCCAAAACCAACCCTTAAGGTTTGTCAGCGTTTATTTATTTTCATTTTAAAATCACATCATATCAACCTTACTTAGAGAGCATAATTGTGGTCGAAACATTTAACTATATGAGAAACCTCAGAAATGCGAAATCCTCAGAAATCCGAACTTTTCATTTGGTCCGGAAGGGGTTCGGATTTCCGAGGTTTCACTGTATTTGCAAACAGTCGATGCTTAATGGTATCTATTCAGCAAAACTAGCATAATGCATTTCTTTGACCTAAATCAAGACTTGGCTGAATTGTTAATATGGTTTGTGAACAAAGTATATTTTGGCCATGGCAGAAACTGACAAATCTGTATAATTCCATATGCAAACAGAGCAGACCCTACAGGAGCCATCTGATCTGGGTCTATCCAGTTTGCAAAGGCGTGAAAAGGCTCATCTATCATGTAAAAGGTAGAGTAATATCGATTTCGATCAAAATGTAATTACGAAAGCAGTATGATTGAAACCCAATACTGTATTTTCTTTGAATGAATAGAAATTCCAATACTTATTTCACATACATAACTAAATCAAAATCCAAAAAGATAAGCGATTTAATTTATATTCTGTCTTAAAAGTAGAGTAATTCAAATTTCAATTTCGCTCACAATATATCACAGTATCAGTAGATGCTGACTTGACTTGTTAACACTTTGGAAGTGGGACTTCTGTCATTTGCAAACAGTGTAGACCCTGATCAGAGGGCTCCTAGTCTGCACTGTTTGTTCTTCAAAATTTTCTCACAGATTATAATTATGTACACCTTTTCCTACTGAATGGAATCTACTACTAAACAATAATGGGCCATTCCATTTTGAAAATGCAGCATTCAAAGGATAAGTATAGCCTTTTGTGTGCTAATAATTTTTCATTTACGAGAATTATTGTTTGCCTTGATACATTTTCCATCTTTTTTTTTTCAATTAAAACTACAGTTACAGTGTCAAACAGTTGTAGCCAGATGAGGCGGAGAGTTATTGGGCGTCTTAGTTGGATTAAACTGTTTGTTGCATGATGGGATTATCCTATGTATGCTGAGACACAGGAGTCGGAAATAATTATGCTGTCCATTCTGTCTGAAAAATGACAGACTGGTATGCAAATAACTCTGTGCAGGAGAGTGTTGGGATTATTAGATAACGTACATAGAACCAGTCTGTAACTAAATATCTGGTAATTTTAGAAGTCTCGAGCTGTCAAATTCTGACAGATGTAATCAGACCAGTGGAGACTATATGATCCTATCATAAACACCGACAGCGGATAATTTAATCAAATTGTGTTATCTTTACACTACTATGCAATAAACTACTGAATTTGCAGGTAGTTTACATGCAGATCATCAATCACTAGGCAGTTCTGCTTATGGTCAAAATTCCAGCAATCTGAATGATTGCCAATAATATTATTAACTTTTAAATACTGTCTTGGTGTACAATCTGTTCTGAGTGTTGTTGTTTTTATTAATTATTCGGAAGTCTAAAGGATATGAATGACTGAAAAGAATATACACTCCAATTACTCCAAGTGTTCGGACACCCCGTCTCTCTTCTCTACCTGTATATACTGCAGAATAAGTCAGTTTAGGACCATGTTTGCAACCTTAAATTAAACTTACATAATACCATATAGTGTAGACCCTGATCAAACGGCTCCTAGAGGCCCCATTTGATCTTGGTCTGCACTATTTGTCTAAGTTTGCATGTCAGAATACCTAGGGTTAATACTGTACACTGCCTTTTATAGAGACTCTCCATTATGAAAAAGGCCAATTCATTGTTGACACTTACCCTGTTATAAAAAATTGATGTCGGCTCTAAAATTTATACGGTACAATTTTCTCTTATCTCTGATTTGTTCAAAGTTCTTAGAATCAAGTATCCGAGTGTCAAATAGCGAGGTCAAAGTTGATTAGAGGCTGAACTTGATGCTGCACTTGGATGCATGTAATGGTGTTTGCAATTGATAGGATAAGTGTAAACCCTTTCCCTGTTCAGCATTCATGTAAGAAATAATGACATCATGAACATTTATTAGCTAAATTCTTATGATGAAGTATGTACACATAAAATTTTGGTAAAAATTTATAGAAACTGTAGAGTCGGTCTAATTACAATTCCATAAGCAAACAGAGCAGGCCCTGATCAGACGGCTCCTATAGGAGCCATCTGATCTGGGTCTGCTCTGTTTGAAAATGTGTGAAAAGACATTTATATGAAGGAAAGGGTTAATTCTTCACATGCTAGTATTGAATTTATGATTGCCTGTTCCAACAGTTTAGACCTTCATGAGCTGCCTAGTGACTGCATCTTATCTAGTTCACAAACTGTTTGACGCTCACAATGTATATTCTCAGGGAAATTGTAGATAAATCGACACCGAGAATTGTTGCTGACGGCAGTTTTTGCAGATTATAATTATTCAGTGTGCAGAAATTGAATGAACTTGCGACTTATCAATCATGTGGTTATTATGCGTAATTTGATAACTGTTATCATTATAAAAACATAATAGTGTGTATGAACTCATGAGTTGCCTTAATTCACTCCATTGACGCCAGTTTGGTAGCGATTTTCAATAAAGTAATTGTCATCGACCCCCCTAATAACTTCTGTATGTAATATAAGTCTATAGTTATGTGTAAGTCTATAGTTTCGCAAAGTTATAATTATGTAATAGGCCAGAGTTATGGCTAATGTTAACGTTACCCTTTAAATGAGTTCTAACCAGCATTTGCAAACAGTGTAGACTCAGATCAGGGAGTTCCTAGAGGAGCCCCTGATCAGAGTCTGCAATATTTGTTGTTCAAAATTCTTTAGTAAACTTTCGTTTCTTACTGAATTGACTCCATAGTTAACCCATTCACACATATTGACGCCTTTGTAAAAGTCACATTTTGAAACCATCCTGTAGGAGCAAATGCTCTATTTATCACAATGGTTTCAAACTACGAAATTCTAAAAAATTTCCTTTTCTCTAGTTAATGCTCCTTTTCGGTAGATAATATTCAAAGTGGTTGGATCTAAAAATAGCCTATGAGGTAAAGAGTTAAGCAGCTCTGTGGAAAAAATACTGTATCGTTCTCAGTCAGTATCGTTCTGAGTCAAACTCAAAATTGCTAATGCTCATTCGAGTCACTTTAACCCAGTCATTGTTGAATATTCATGCAAGAAATAATGACAAACACTGTAGAGTCAGATCTGGTTATAATTTCATAAATAACCAGAACGGACTTTGATCTGGGTCTACTCTGTTTACTTAGGTGTGAAAAAGCATTTATATGATGGAAATGGCTAAAGGTCTTTATCTCGAAGCCTTGAAGGTAGTTTATATCTCAGAATTTATGGTAGCCATCGCATAGAATTCAAGGTAGTTTATGTCATCGACTTTATCGCAGTTATCACCAGTAGACGTAGTCGAGTGGTTAACGTGCTCAACTACAATACCAGAGGTCCTGGGTTTGATCCCCCGCCGGACCAAGTCCTTCGGATGAGACTTTATAAACTAAGGTCCAAT
Organism: Azorinus chamasolen; assembly: GCA_963576725.1. NCBI lineage: Eukaryota > Metazoa > Mollusca > Bivalvia > Cardiida > Solecurtidae > Azorinus > Azorinus chamasolen. The sequence goes on from OY755244.1 coordinate 37,052,175, forward strand.
GTGTCATTGTTTTACACTGGGCATCTAAACGAACTGGAGAAATTCTGTCGATAATAAGAGTAGGCATTGCACCCGGGTTTCTCTGTATCCTCTCCCCTCTCTGGGGTGTCCAATTAGCTCATAGTGAGCAGAAATGGACGTTACTCAATACAAAACAAACATCAAGGTAGTTAATTCTTATATACATCAAGGTAGCTATCCCATAGACATCAAATAAGTTATCTCATAGACTTCAATGTGGTTTTCTCAGAGATCAATTTAGTTATCTCATAGACATCAAATAAGTTATCTCACGAATTTCACTGTTGTTTTCCCAGACATCAAGGTAGTTTTTCTGATAGACATCAAGGAAGTTTATATCACAGACTAGACTTCAAGGTAGTTATCTCATAGACTTCGAGGTAGGTATCTCATAGACTTCATGGTAGTTTGTCTCATAAGATTCAAATTAGTTTATCTCAAAATATTGCAGGCACTTGATCACTTAAAAGCCTTGAAGATAGTTTATATCATAACTGGTGAAACTTTTACATTTAGGTTTGTGCTGAGTTACCTAAGCTGATCTTATTTCTAAGCTGGTACAGATTGTCTGTGCAAGCAGTTTTAGTCTAGGTGAGATTTCAAGCTGGTTGACACACTAGTACTTTTTACCAAGAAACATAAGAAAACACTGCGAGAGCTGCAGAGTCATCTGAATGCATCTATTTGGTAAGAAGCAAGCATACTTCATTGCAGATAGGCATTTGAATGATATTATGTATGATTTGTTTGACAGCTTTTACCAAGTTCTTCCAAATACAGGAGACTTATGATGGCCTTTGCTGAAGATGACACCCACTCACTCCCTAGGGCATAGCCATGAAATTAGATTTTAGATTACAAGCTAGATGGGTCTGTTTAGCTGAGACGCTAATATCAGTTTTGTCTCATCCACAATGATTGCTGCAGTGATGAAATACTGGTTGATGAACTCTAGAAGTTAGTAGCACAGGTAGTCATATGATGTGCAGTTAAAAAACACTCTAAACCAGGCATTAGATTTAGTGTAAGTGTTGGTCTTGGAGGCAGGACTTGTGGCAGCATAATCCAGGGTGAAAGTCATGCAAAAAAGCTCCTCTAGGAGCTTTCTGCACGACTTTCACGCTGCATTATATATATAAGCAGCCTATACATATCTAAATTCTTCTCTACTAGAATTCCTGTTTAGAGGGGTTTTACTGTACATGCAGGATATTATACTAAACCATAGTCTAGGTAACGAAATTTTAAAGATCCAACTTATCTACTGTAAATTTGATTTATCCTGATCAGTCAATGTATGTATATATATAAACTTATAAGATTACTTTGATTGATACTGGTACCTGTGGTTAGAAGCTTCTAGCCACAGGTAGTTGTATCAAACTTATTATAATAATGCATTAAGCAGTATATACTCTGTTGAACTTGATGCAAATACTCTGAAGTTTTACTAATAACCCATTCACTCATAAGCTATTTTTAGAACCATTCTCTAGGAATAAATCTACTGAAAAAGAGCATGTACTAGGAAAAAGGAAACTTTTAAAAATGTGTAGTTTTGAAACCATTATGATAAATAGAGCATTTGCTCCTATGGACCTAGAGACCTCATAATTATTTGGTAGGTTGATCATGATGAGTAGAAAACAACTATTGAATCTGAGGTTCGTAGATGGTAAGTGGCACATTTCAAGTTCAATTGTCAAAATGTATGCCATATTTATGGAGGAGGCATAGTTACATATTTTATAAAAAAAATATCTCTTGTTTAAATAGAAATCAATGGATAGCAATTTTTGTAGGCGGAAGATTTTTTATTTTGAGTCGGTTATTCTTGGAATCCCAATGATTGGCGACCCAGCTGATTGCCTCTTCGAAATCTTCTCAGGAAAATTTAACCCTTTAAAGACAGAATTCTGTTTTTTCGCAATTTTCTTCTCCACATGCAGAGTACTTCTTAAACTGTCTCACAGTGTTCTGAATTTGAGAAAGTTAATTAAAAGAAAATAGACTGCTTGAATTACATAACTGCCAAGGTAATTTGTTTGCCAAGGGAGATCACTGGGGATGGTTAACCAAGGGAAATTACTCAGGATAAGCTAGTACATGGGGCTAGCAGGTTTGTGGAGCAGTGTATAGGTTAAACCTTTGAATGTGGGAAACAAGTACTGTCATTTGCAAACAGTGTAGTCCCAGACCAGAGGACTCCTGCAAAAGTCCTTTATCTATATACTTATACCATTGTGAAAAAATTCGCAAATAAATATTCGTGATGTCATTATTTTTCACATTAATAATATTCATGAAGAAAAATGTTAACCCATTACCACATAGGCTATTTTTAGATCCAACCTCTTTGAATAAAGCAATTTAACTAGAGAAAAAGGAAAATTTTAGAATATTGTAGTTCTGAAACCATTGTGATAAGCAAATTAATGCTCTGTTTATCACAATGGTTTTAAAAAGTGACTTTTACAGAGGTATAGAAAGACGTATTTATGGAGGAAAGGGTTAATGTGAGACCAAGAATACACTTGCGATTGTAAACAATGCAGACCCAGATCTGAGGTCTGTTGAAAAAATGTCTGATCAGAGCCAGCTTTGTTTGTTATTCAGAATCCCTTTGTACTGAATTGACTGTTATCGTTTAACCCTTTACCGTATAGGCTATTTTTAGACACAACCTCTAAATCTACCGAAAAGGAGTATTAACTAGAGAAAAGGAAAATTTTAGAATTTTGTAGTTCTGAAACCATTGTGATAAATAGAGCATTTGCTCCTGTAGGAGCAAATGCTCTATTTATCACAATGGTTTCACAAAGTGACTTTTACAGAGTCATTAAAAGTCGTCAATATAAGGGAAAGGGTTAACGTTGGACTGATCCAATTTGAAAATGGTTAACCGTTATTGTGCTATCTATGACCTGGATCACGTTTACAAACAGCTTGGTTGCAGATGAGATGCTGAGTGTTTTGGGTTCTAATCAGGATCCAAGCTGTTTTACTCTCGGTCAATGGTTTCTCAAAAGGTTTATCCAATCAGAAGGAGTCAAAAGTGCAGACATTATTTTGTGACAGCGAGGCAAAGGTTAATATTGGGGAATGTGCTTATCTGTCCTAATTAACATAGGCTGATGTATCATCAACAGATCTAATCCAGTGAGGTCATAGCTCATGACCTTCCCATGTCCGAATATGTTGTCCTATTCAAAATTCATATCTGTTTAATTTTACAACAAAAATCCATGTTATTTTGTTAATATATTTAATAATTAGAACTAAGTATTTCAGAATGGGTTTTGGATTGAGTGCATTGATATTGGAATGCATGATCTTGACCCAAGTTGTTTTAAACATTGATCTCGGCTTGTTGCGTGGAAGGAGACAAGGCCATTCATTATACTAAGCAGTTGACAAATACTCAATGGCAAGCTACTGATTAGCAGAATTTTTTTTTGTCCTCTCCATGATTCTAAAAGATTCTTTTCTCTCAAGATAATGATGTTTAGAGATTAAGTATTGTCCGGAGGTTTTGCATCCATTATACACCAGCACTCATGATGGTCGATTTCATGTTTGATAGCACGCATGTCTCTTGTCCCTGAAATTGAGTAATTAATCCTGTATAACTGATTATCATATTTATTTTGTTTTTAGAATCTTGTCAACATGTTACATTCCCAAAGTTTTGTTATGCTGCACAAAATCGAAACAGTCACTGCTTCACCCATCCATCTGTGAGTCCATCCCGCTCTTGTCTTTGCGATTTCACAGCAACTAATAATAGGAATTAAATGAAACTTCATGGGAACTTTCAATGTTGACAGAATAATTATGTGACCCTGAGCAATTACTAGTTTTGAAACCATAGTGATAAAGTGAGCATTTGCTCCTATGGATCAAATGCTCTATTTATCACAATGGTTTTTAAAAGCGTCAATATGAAGGAATGGGGTAATGTTTTGATTGGATGATTTCCCTTAGAGTTATGGGCCTTATATAATGGCATAGTTTATGGACGAGGGGATTTTCATCCGATGCGGTAGCTGTAGATTCAGATATTTATATAAATATATATTTGTAAATAGTGTACGACTATCTAGGAGCTGTCTCATATGGGTCTGCAGTACTTACTATTATAATTTAATAACTACACTTGATCCACCTTCAGAATGATTCAGCTAATAAATATTCATATTGGATGGATTTGCATTTGAATATTCATCAAGAGAAGGATTAATATTCGTCATTCAAGAATGCCCATAATTTTCAAAACATGGTTCTGTTCGTCCTTCATCTTGTTTTCAACAGGAAAGTTTAAAGAGCATACGGATATGTGGAAGCATGTCTGTGGTACTATTATACCATTTAGCAACAGTTGAGGCCACTTGATTAGCTAAGCTACTAGATCGTTCATTATCATATCTGGTAATGTATCAACTGATTTTATCAATAACTAAAACATTATGCAGCTTAACCCTTTCCCTGTTTAACATTTACCGGCATTCCCTCCTACTGACACATTTTGACGCCCCTGTAAAAGTCATTTCTAAAACTATTCTGATAAATAGAGCATTTGCTTCATAGGATCAAAATTAATGCATTACTTTCGTCCTGCATTAACCCTTTCTCTCATATTGACGACTTTTGATGACTGTAAAAGTCACTTTGTGAAACCATTGTGATAAATAGAGCATTTGCTTCTATAGAAGCAAATGCTCTATTTATCACAATGGTTTCAAACTACAAAATTCTAAAAAAAAATCCTTTTCTCTAATTAACGCTCCTTTTCGGTAGATTAATTCAAAGAGGTTATATCTAAAATTAGGACATGGGTTAAGCAACCAGCTGCTGCTCCTGTAAATTGCCATGCTTATTTAACTCTTTGCATGCTAAGTAATTTTTCGTCAGCATCAACTGTTGGCTTCACTGCTAGCATGCAAAAGTTATTATGTGGTCATGCTTATTTATCATGCAGGTCCGCTATAGGCAGGTTTACTGTATTTGATGTCTCATCTTGATTTAGAAATCACAGATTCGTCCTAAGCATACATAAGGTTAACCTTTAACCAGCCGAATATGTATAAAAAAAAAAGAAAAAGACTTCTCCCTCTCTGAATGTTAGTTAACCCATTCCTGCATATTGACGCATTCTGACGCCTCTGTAAAAGTCACTTTGTGAAACCATTGTGATAAATAGAGCATTTGCTCCACAATGGTTATTTATCACAATGGTTTCAAAACTTCTGAATTCAAAAATTCTGGAAAAAATCCTTTTCTGTAGTAAATGCTCCTTTTTGGTAGATTTAAAATCAAAGAGGTTGGATCTAAAAATAGCCTATGGGGGAATGGGTTAAAAACAAAAAGTGGTATATAAATTTATCGCTGAAGAAAATTATTTTTATTGACAAACAGTGCAGACCCTGATGAAAGGGAACCCTTTGCTGTGGGTCTACTACACTGTTTGCAAATATTTTATATACTCGGATCCCATATTTTCAGGTTAAAGATCTTATAAGGACACAAGTACACTAACGAAGCTACGCAATACATAGGAATTGTTATTTGACTATCTGTGGCTTTGATTGTTACACAATAGGCTCCTAATGAGAGATATTCCCCTTTGCTCATCCAATATCGACATTATTGACTCCTTTTGTATCCAATGTCATTCTAAATACATTATTGGCAAACGTTTTGATTGTCATTGGAAATGTTTTTTATTCAGATGAGATGCAGAATCACACAGCTTCTTATCGGCTAGGATTTAAATTTTAAACACACGTATCTGAAAATGTATGGAAGTAAACTTTTATCTTAGAATTAAAGCTGACGGAATTTTTTACAGACTAAAGTTAGATAGTGTTCAAAGGGTTAAATGCTTCATTTTGTTCCCAACTGCCCATGGAATTGGATTACTTAGCCATGGCCCTTTCAGTGCAATGAAATGATTCACTGTTAACCTTTACAAACAGTGTAGGCCCAGATGAGATGGCTCCTAGAGGAACCATCTTATCAGGGTCTGCATTGTTTATCATGTTACACTTTTGTTGAATTTTTGAAAGCAGCCTCTGTAACTATATTCACAGTAAGCTTGACCTGTTTGAATTTTGGTAAAGGCCATTTGAAAATTTAGAATTGAATGGGTTAACCCTTTACTCCATAAATACACCCTTGCAAACAGATCTGATCTGCGCTGTTTTCCACTCACCAGAGCCTATACTGTTTTGTGTGATAGATCAGATCCTGATTAGATGCTGTGTTTAACCCTTTCCCTGTTCTGTGTTTATTACAAATTTCAATACCTACTGAATATTCATGGACAAAAAGGTTTTAATGAAATATGGAAGGTGGAGCATTGTAGCCATTTTAGAAACTAAAGAAACAGATCTATCAAATTTAATATGCAAACAGAGCAGACCCTGATCAGATGGCTCCTCTAGGTCTACTCTGTTTGCAAATGCTTGAAAACACGTTTATATGAGGGAAAGGGTTAATCCTTTCCCTGTTGAATATTCATGTACACAGGGGTCAAGAGCACTTGTTTGTGCCTTCATGGTTTGCTTACAATGTTGTTTTGATAATTTTTTATTTATTTTTTTACCCTTTCCTCCATGAATATTCATGTATGAAAATCATGATGTCATGAATATTTACTAGATTAATTTGTTATAATAGCACAGGGACTCAGGAATTTTCGACTGTGGCAGAAAATGTAGAATCATATTAAATTTTATATTATATCATAAGCAAACAGAGCAGTCTGATCTGGGTCTACTCTGTTTGCAAAGGTGTAGAAAGGCGTATTTATGGAGGAAAGGGTTAATAAAGTTATCCTAGAACTCATGAATATTCATCTGAAAAATAACAGCATCATGTATATAGATAAGATCAATTGTAATGGAATATGAACATAAAAGGTTTGTGATATAAGAATTAATGTTTGGAGGTTGTTTTTTTAAAAAAAAAAAAAAGCGAAATTGATCGGTATTTTGCACTTTTGTTTCTCATTTTCCTCACAGAGTTTGCCTAATGAAAAAAAAACAATTTAACACAGGGAGTGTCTTAATTGGGTATTTCAATTATTGTCTGGGACTATTTTTGGTGCTGTGTTAGATTGTTGGGATCTTCCCCCACCTGTGGCTCCGTCAGGTTGCCATCATCCAGACAAGTTTTATTCACTTTACTCCCAAATAACCTTACAAATTTAATTTGCGATCTCTTTAACCCTTTCCTTCATATTGTAAACGCCTTTTTCAAGCCTTTGGAAACAGAGTAGACCCAGATCAGGTGGCTACTGTAGGAGCTGTCCAATCCGAGCCTCCTCTGTTTGTTTTAGAATTATATAGATGTGATTCTACTGTTTAACCCTTCTCTTGTGATTCTACTGTTTAACCCTTCTCTTGCTGAATTTTAAAATACATTTCTCCTTCTTTACCCATGCCCTGTTGTATAATCACATAATTATATCTTCACTTTGTACAAGTATTTCAGCTGTGCAGTCACTTCTGTGGAGTGCACTGGTTGCACAATCAACTTGTAAATAGTGCAGACCCTGATGAGACAGCTCCTGCAGGAGCCATCTCATCTGGGTCTTCACTATTTACAGGTATGTATATTGACGTGAATAGCAAGCAAAGGGTTAATTCTTCCAAGGAGCTATTTGATCTTGGTCTACTCTGTTTGCTTATGAAATTATAATAGATCTGACTCTTCAATTTCTGACAATAACTAAAAAATGCTGTGTACATAACTCATTGTAAAAAAAAAAATCAGCTAATAAATATTCATGATGTCATTACTTTTATTGATTGAGTGTCAAACAGCTTGGATTCTGATCCAGCGTCTCATCTGGATCCAAGATGTTTGCAAATACGAAACAGTTCAGGAATAGGATGATGAGAGCAAATATTGAACTGTTTGTCAAAAGAAGTCGGAGCTCCAGATTAGATATGTAAATCAAAACATTTTCAAGAACTTCTTTATTTCTCCACCAAACCCTATGTTGTGACCACTCTCGGAGAGACAATTCTAAAGAGTGGTCACAACATAGGGTTTGGTGGAATAATGACAATTTTAGTATTTGCATACGCATCGTGAGTTATCTGGTGCTCTGAGAAGTTATGTCAGACAATGATCATAATGGCACACAGAAAAATATGCAAAAATTGTTTCATCTATTTCTTCACCCTTAACCAGCTGATAGACATGCCATTTCACATCTTTGCAAATGGTGTAGGCCCAGATCATCGATTCTGTTCTTTATTGAATGTCTAACGTTTCAATTTCACACACAATACTACTTGAAAGCTAACTTCAAGCTTTCGTCTGTGTACTATGGACTTCATCGTGTCCATTGCAGTACACAGATGAAAGCTTCAGGTTAGCTATCAAGTAATATTGTGTGTGACATGTTCCATGATGAATCAAACCACACAGTTGAACTTTCAAGATATAATATAGATCTGATTGCACTGTTTCTGCAGTGGCCCAGATCTACTTTTTCACATGCTATTATAGAATTAGAATTACATCTCTGAGACACTAGTTAGTATTGCCTCGTTGAGTATTCACACAACATAGGGTTTGGTGGAGAAGTAGGGACTTTTAGCATATACAGTAAAACCCCGCGAATGCGACCACCAAAAAGGGGCATAATTCTGGGTGACAGAGGCAGGTGGTAGCTTAATGCAGGACGAAAGTTATGCAGAAAGCTCCTATAGGAGCTTTCTGCATAACTTTCGTCCTGCATTAAGCAACCACCTGCTTTAAACGATGCCAGTGTATGTTTATTAAGTGGTCGCATTAGCGGGGTTGTACTGTATATCTGAAAGTAATGGCATAGGAATTTTTCTGCATTACCCTCAGTCTGCATTATGGAGCCACTTGCTTTAGAAGCAGTATATCTGAACTAGGTCTGCTCTGTTTGCAAAGGTGTCAAAAGGCGTCTCTGTGGAGAATAGAGTTAAAAGCACTAGGGTTATATACAAAAATGATCAGTTATTATAGTTTACTGTAGTATTTATGCTTTATACTCCCCTGAAATACAGAATAGATCAGTGCCCTGCAAAATCAATTTCATCCAGTTCACTTGAAATGAACACATTTTTGACCGTGTTTTCACAATGGTTATTCTGCCAGTCAGAAGTGTCTGTGGGCTTATTCGTGTTTTTCTTCTCTGACAAGCGGACATGCTAGTTTAATATAACTTGTTAATCTTATTTACTGACAGCCGTAGTCTATTATTCTTTGCGGATGGATTGCGGGTGACAGCCTTTGGTAGGGAATGGATTAATTCAATGTCAATTGAGCTGCTGTCTTTCTCTGGGCCAAAGATTGATCCCTAGTACCAAACAAGGTTTTGACTGAAGAAAAAAAATAGAGCTTTGATAGAAATTACATCAGCACGTGAAAAATGGGGACTAGAATAGAGGTGTCAAATGTAGCACCATAGACAGATGTGGCCTGATGAAGCAGGGATATTAATTGTTTTGCCATTTCAGTATCATATGTAAGGAAAGGCACGAATGAAAAAAGTGTAGACCTAGGCCGGATGTATAAATTAACCCATCATTCCATAAATGTGCCTTTCCACGTCTTTGCAAACAGTTAAGACCCAGATCAGACCACTCCTGTAGGAGCTGTCTGATCAGGGTCTGCTCTGTTTGCTTATAATATAATATAGGTATGATTATAAAGTTTCTGTCATGAGCAAAGAGTCCTGTGTCCATGTACTATTATTACAGTCAATCTAATTAATATTCATAATATCATTATTTCCTACCTGAATATTCATGGGGGAAAGGGTTACAACTTGAGCTCTTTTTTTTTCTCCATCAAACCCTGTTATTACAACTCTTTGGAAATGTCTCATCCAGGAGATTCTAAAGAGTGGTCACAAAATATTTATTTAAGCCCTTTGAATGCAGGACATGCATGCAATGTCATTTTCAAACTGTGTAGACTCAGTTCAGAGGAGTGCTTTGATTAGGGTCTGCGCTATTTGTCAATAAGAATAGGAAATTTTACCTTTTCATATTGTATAGACTAACAAAAAAATTTGATGCACTCTGATAATTCAGCGTTTAAATGGTTTATAATTGAAATACATCCCTTTACCTCTGGCTGGTCAGATGTCACACTTGCTGCGTATACTGGGTCCATGATTATCAGATTTGTTTTTTATTAGTTCTGCAGTTTTTCGAAGAAAAAAATACAAGCTTATCATCGTAACTTTGGTATCCATATTCTCATCGTCATTGTTATCTGGAAACTTTAACATTGGCTATTACTTCTTTACTATTCATGCATATCTTATAAAACTTAACACACTTGTTCACTGTCACATTGGCTACAATCGAACAGATGAGCGTTGGCACCTGGATGCTCTTGATAGGATATAGCAGTGTCACTATCTATAGAATGGTCTATTGTAAAAATACCAATCAATTATGTAATTAAAAATGCATTGCACTGGCATTAGTGTAATTAACTCTTTTATCTCATGAATATTTTGGAAGAAATAATAACAATGAATATTAATTAGACAAATTTTTATATTGCATTATGTCCATGATAATATTTTGCCATGGTAGAAAGTGCAGAATTGTATTTATGTTCATTTATAAGCAGATTAAGTAGAACCTGATTAGATGGCTCCTACAGAAGCCATCTGATCAGGGTCTACTCTGTTTGCAAAGGCATGTAAAGGCATTTGGTTAATTAAAGGATCCGAACAGAAAAGTGCTTGACCTATTTGTAGTGCTGCCTGTAGATGATCCCTCAAGGAAAAATAACTTTTTGCACGAATAGTAATCATTGCTTGTAAAATTTGTTGTCTTCAATGATTCTCAGAATCACTTCTTTTTTTTTTACATTTCTCCCGAAAAATAGTCAGAATGTCAAACATCTCAGATCCAAATGAGATACTTGGCATCTCATCAAGATCTGAACTGTTTGCTTGCACAACCATGAATAGGCTGCTAGCGTGCATGAAGTACAGCGTGCTAAAGTTTAAACCTTGCATTGACACATGTCACACGACAGGGTTACTTGGAGCTGAATGTGATGTTACCGAGTGAGCCTGCAGTCATTTTAGTAGAATTTTATCATCAGCCATCAGTTTGGTATCGATTTTCTCTTCCTTCACCAACCTCAGTAAAATTCCTACAGAGCTCGGTGACATTGGGAGTGTGTGATGCTGTGAGTAACTCTTCTGGGACAACACCTTGTAATAGTACAGTAAAGTCCCCCTCTTACTCATTTGCTGCCATGTTTTGTCGTCTGCTTCGGTTTTTATCGTTGAATACTCCTACATAACCTTTTACTCCTTTTTAACCCATTCCCTCATAGGCTATATTTAGACCAAACCTCTGTGAATAAATCTACCAAAAAGGATTATTTACTAGAGAAAAGGAAATTTTTTAGAATTTTGTAATTTGAAACCATTGTGATAAATAGAGCATTTGCTCTTATAGGAGCAAATGCTCTATTTATCACAATGGTTTCAAAAAGTGGCTTTTACAGAGTCGTCAAAAGCCATCAATATAAGGGAATGGGTTGATCAACACCTTTTTCTGCAAACAGAGCAGCCACAGATTCAATGGCTCCTGACTAGAGAATCTGCCATGGTGAAAACAACCTCTGTTCAATTCCTGTTATAATAATCAGCAAACAAATATTCAGGATGTCATTATTTCTTACTTGAATATTCAACGGAGAAAAGGTAAACAGAGAAAACCCAGATCAGGTGGCTTTTGCTCTGTTTGCTCTTAAGACATGATATAAATAATACCCTACAGTTTCTGCCATGGCAGACCATTCCTGTGTTCATAAAAAATTTCATGTAATCATAATATTTTCTTACACAAACATTCATGGAGAAAAGGGATAAAAATGTGGTGGGAGCATATCAAAATGTTGCATTTGTTGTAAAAATCAAAATCAAACAATCTGGATCCTGATAAGACGTCAAAAAGAAAATTTTGAAAAGACATGCTCATATTATGATACAACAGTTCTTGATCTGCAGTGTTAAGGAAACTGAAGACTTGACAGTGTGTTCATGATGCAGTCAATTTATTTCTGTAAAAGTGACAGGATATAAGAATTCTCTCATACATGAAGAAATGATGCATGACAAACCAACATCTGTTGATAATACAGTAAAACCTTGATTATTCGAATTTTCAGTATAGAAGAATTTAGACCCTTGTAGGCAGGTGGCTGCTTAATGCATGGTGAAAGTCGTGCAGAAAGCTCCTAGAGCTCCTAGAGGAGCTTTATGCATGACTTTCACCATGCATTAAGCTGCCACCTGTCTTAAAGATCGATAATAATACGTATTTTAGTGTTTGGATAATCGAAGTTTTACTGTAGTAGTATTTAGGGAATCTGAGTAGATCTGAGTAGATCTCTCCATCAAACCCCGTCTTGCTGCTACTCACTAGAAGTGCCTCTCTGAGGCAATTCTAATGAGTGGTAGCAAGACAAGAGTTTGGCGGAGAATTTTAGAGAGCTTTTGATAGATGCTTACACATCTTATCTAGGACCTGAAGCTCATTAATTTTCCTTTTCCTCATTTCAGACAATGGCCATTACAGTGGTCCCTGTCAATTTTAAAGTCAAATTCCGAGTCAGCAAAACTGCTCTAATCTTCATGAGAAATCAGTGATAAAAAATGGCATTCTGTTTAGACCAGGAGCAATTTGTTTTTTCAGTAATTTTCTTAGCCTTTTTATGGCCCACTATTGGTATGATACTATTTCAGTTACATATGCTGCATACAGCTAGGAACGAGATACAACTAGATATAGTATTGTAAGCATTGAATCATTCTGTTTTAAAAGATTGGTATTTCAAAGCTTGTTAAAAAAAAATAAACAGAATGTAATAATAAAAGAACATTTATATTTGCAGACAGCAATTTATTGGGATACTAAAGGGTCTATTGATTATCACGTAGCCAGGTCTTTAGTCAGTTACATGCCCCCAGTCCTTTGAAGAACCCTTCAAAGTTGAATAATATCTCTCTTAGCATGGAATTAATTGAATTTTAACCCTTTCACCACTAAATTTTCAGAGTGGAACAGCCTGGTAGTATTTGACTATTGAGTCCACTCAGTGTGAAAGACTTGGACTTGCTAGAATATTTGGAATGACAAATAGTGCAGATTCTGATCAGAGGGCTCCATTAGGAGCCCTCTGATCTGGATCTACACTGTTTTCAAAAGTCACCACATGCATTATCCAGCATACTAAGTATTAAGTGTGTTGTAACAAGACTCTACTTCTATAAGCAACTTTAAATCTTTGTATTCAAGTAACGAAACAAATAGTTGAGCTCCCGAGTTGAGACACTGAATGACTTGGGGCCTCATAAGGTACATGTGTAAAGGCATTTATATTTATATGATGGAATTGGTGCCGAATTTTCAGAGTAAAATAGTAAAAGTACCTAGTTACTCACCTGGTCATTGTGTCATTAGCCTTCAATATTGAGCACTGCTAACATATGGCGCAATCATGCAGCCGCAGTACCAGCGAGTGACCCTCACAGGTACTCATTTTAACCCCTGGGTGGGAGACACGGAAAAGCGTCTCTGAAATTTGCGGGTGGGACCGGGATTTGAACCCCGGACCTCCGGACTGATAGTCAAGCGCTTTACCACTAGACCACGTACTGCCACCTAGCGGTATAGCCCAGAATAGCCCATCAGTGTTTAACTATCGAGTCCACTCAGTACATAAGGCTTAAACTTGCAAGAGGATTTTGAATGACAAACTGCAGACCTCGAGGAGCCCTCTGATCTGGGTCTACACTGTTTGCAAATGCCAATGCATTTGTGTGCCGCATATAAAGGGTTATCTAGCTTCTCAGCATTCAACTGGCAAAATTGTGATTATAACTTTGCAAACATGATGGATCCAGATATATTACCAACTTACTTGGCGTCTCGAGATCATCAGGATCCAGACTGTTTGACAGTCCGATCTTGTTTCTGACAAGAAATGTAAGAAAGTCAATACACTTTGAGCGTTAACCCATTCCCTGTTCTATGTTTATTCCAAATTTTAATACCTGCTGAATATTCATGGACAAAATAGTTATAATGAAATATGCAAGGTGGAATATTGTAGCCATTTTAGAACTAAAGAAACTATCTTTATCTTTATCACTATCTATCAAATTCCATAAGCAAACAGAGCAGACCCTGATCAGATGGCTCGGCTCCTCTAGGAGCCATCTGATCTGGGTCTGCTCTGTTTGCAAATGCATGAAAACACGTTTATATGAGGGAAAGGGTTAAAGTAATAAAATATATATATTTGCCTACAACAATTGTTGAAAGTGCTGGAAGTTAAAAGCTTTGAAATTAGTAGTAAAGTTCAATAAAAAACGTTAGACAATATAATATATGTCTTGTAAGGAATTGGGAAAAAACCTGTTTGGGCTTAATTTGTCTGTTTCAAGTCATTTGTGTGTATAACTAATGAACGTTTTGAATTGTTTAAAGGAATTTTATTTATTCACAGCTTGTAACTGGTAAATTCAATTTAAATTTCTTCACTCTTTGAAAATTTTCAGCACTTCAGATAGTGACTCCTACAGGAGACGTCACATCTGGGCCAACTCAGTATTCAAATGTGTGAAAAGGCTTTTATATTATACATTTATATATTGTTAACTAAACATTATGGAACAATTTGTGATGGCCTTTACAAAGGGTTTGGATCTAGATGAGATGCCAAGTAATTTGATGTCTCATCAGGATCCAAACTGTTATAATTTATTTTTTGAAGAAATTTACCCTTTCCCTCATAGGCTATTTTTAGATCCAACCTCTTTGAAATCTACCGAAAAGGAGCATTAACGAAAGAAAAGGAAAAGTTTAGAATTTTGCAATTTGAAACCATTATGATAAATAGAGCAAAATTTTAATGCTCTATTTATCACAATGGTTTCAACAGGTGACTTTTACAGAGGCGTAGAAAGGCGTATTTATGGAGGAAAGGGTTAAAGAAAAATGTATTTTAACTCTTTACTCCATAATTACACCTTTCTATTCCTTTTCAAACAGAGTAGACCTAGATCAGATGGCTCCCGTAGCTGTCTGATCAGTGTCTGGTCTATTTGTTTATGATATGATATAGATATGATTCTACAGTTTCTGCCATGGTCAAAAATTCCCGTGTCCTTATGCTAATATAATAATTAGTCTAATATTCATGATGTCATTACTTCTTACATGAATGTTTATGGAGTACACAGTTAATAACAGTAATAGACAACAATTTTTACGGTCGAAAGTTGCCTATAGTGTGCAGAAATGGTTTAACCCTTTCCCTGTTGTATATTCATATAGGAAATAATGAGGTCACGACCATGTGTTTCTTACTTTTGGTTATGATGTATGGGTGGGGTGTATCATGCATCATGTTGATGCCTTTTGATGCCTCTGTAAAAGTAACTTTCTGAAACCATTGGAATAAATAGAGCATTAATTTGCTCTTATGGAGTAAATTCTCTGTTTATCACAGTGGTTTCAAAACCACACAATTCTAAAAAATTCTTTTCTGTATTAAATGCTCCTTTGCAGTAGATTTATTCAAAGAGGTTTTGGTCTAAAAATTAGCCTATGAGGGAATGAATATATGCATTTGCTTTTGATATATGTTCACATTCTTTCATAAATTTTGAGAAAATGTAGAAAAATCTTTGACATAATAGCTAAAATCAAGGAATAACTGTTAAAAATGAATATAGTATCCAGACATAAATGGGCTTCAGCTCAGTCAGATTGCTACAACTTGCCAAAGTAATCTTAGTCTGATGGAACAGGTCCCTAAGGACACGAGAATTCTGTATTTGTAATGATGTCTGCTCGAAAATGGGCCCCATTTTTATGTATCAGACAGTTTATATGTATTTTCTGCTATTTATGACAGGATTACAAATTATATTCTACATTGCACATTTGTTTTTGGCAGGATCAGTAATCCAACACATCAAAAATATGGCATGTAAGTTAATGTGTCTGTGATCATTGTTAGGGTTGTGGGTACTGAACTAAAATAGGTCATTATAGGTACACTAGTACCACTCCAAAATGGCTGCTCATATATCAGGATCTACACTGTTTGCAAAATGTGTCCCAAAATACTGTTGTTAACACTAAATACAGTACAACCCCTCTAATGTGACCACTTAATGAATAAACATGGGTTCCAGGAGTTTTCTGTATCAATTTACTTTTGCCCTGCATTAAGCAACCACCTGCATCTAGCACCAAGAATTATACCTCTTTTAGGTGGTCGCATTAGCAGGGTTTTACTGTAGTATTTAATACTGAATCTCTGCACATTACCAGTTTTTAAAGTTGAATAATTCAATTTGGCAACATTTTGAGAACTTTAACTTATAGACCAACATACTGCAGTAACAAAATTTTATAGTGAAGATCCAGATCAAATGTCTCCATCAGGAGCCATTTGATCTGGATCTGCATTATTTGCCAATGTTTGTCTGTCAGGATATGTAGGGTAATTTGGGAAGTCCAAAGTCATGACAGGACTAGGCTCTAAGTATGGAGCAGATACATATGCGGTATTTCTTGTAACAGATGTTTGGACATTAAATCTTGATCTTGGGAAGGATGTTCGTTACATCTGTTGCAATTAAAATGGAGATAAACAGAATTGAAACAGCAGCAAAGATTTGTAATCAAAATATAACAAATTTAACCAATGCCAATGGGAATTGCAAGCAAAATAGACTCAGATCAGATGGCTGCTGTAGGAGCCATCTAATCAGGGCCTGCTCTGGAGAAATATGTTTACAAAGCTCTCAGAGTCTCTTGAACAAACAAAATTATGTTTAACACTCTTAGCCCATTACTCCATAAATATGCCTTTCTACGCCTTTGCAAACAGAGTAGACCCATATCAGGCGGCTCCTGTTGAAGCTGTGTCTACTGTGTTTGCTTATGATATAACATAGGTATGATTCTAATGTTTCTGCCATGGCCAAATTTAAACACCCTTGTGACCATGTCATGTCATAAAAAGTAATCTAATTAATTTTTACGATGTCATTATTTCTTTCATGAATATTTATGGAGTAAAGAGTTAAATTACCTGAATAATTATGGCATAATTAACAAGGCAATATTTGACCATAGCAGAAACTAAATTCAGATCTACATTATTCTATCAGCAAAGAGAGCACACCCTGATCAGACAGGAGCCATCTGATCTGTGTCTATTCCGTATGCAAAGGGGGTCAAAAGACATCCCTCTCAGGACTTAACCCTTTTCCTGTTCTGTGTTTATTCCAAATTTCAATGCTTATTGAATATTCATGGACAAAATAGTTATAATGAAATATGGAAGGTGGAACATTGTAGCCATTTTAGAAAGTAAAGGTACAGATTTTTCATATTCAATTAGCAAACAGAGCAGACTCTGATCAGACGGCTCCTTAAGGAGCCGTCTGATCTGGGTCTACTCTGCTTGCAAATGCTTGAAAACATGTTTATATGCGGGAAAGGGTTAACCGGGAAAGGGTTAACCCTTTCCTTTATATAAAACACCTTTTCACACTGTTGCAAACAGAGCAGACCCAGATCTTGCTTTTGAAATTATAACAGATCTTACTCTACATTTTCTTCTAATACCAAGCAATCCTTCATGTGTATGCCATTATAAAAATTCAGCTAATAAATATTCATAATGTCATTATTTCGTACATGAAAATTCAACAGGAGAGGGGTTAGATGAAGAGTCAGGAGTGGCCACTTTGTTGATCCTATGACTTCAGAAACATGGAATTTCACGAGAGTGAAAACATCGACTGATTAGGTGAAATTTAATTCATCATACAAGTGAGCCATTTGTCGGAAGCGTCAAAGATTGGGGTATGTCACATTCCAGAAGATGATGTCATGACATTAGACTGGCAGAGATCGTAAAAAATAGCCGCCAGATGGTCACAAAATGCTAATGAAGCCAAGGGGGTTTATGGAACAAATCATCTGCGTTTATTACTGACAGATTCTTTAATTTTTTGTGGCAGACAATCTAATACTTGATTTTCATTACACAAGAATTCCGCATTTCACGCTGCAATTTTTATTGACTCGGAGAATGTCTCTTGACTCTGGAGAGGCTGCAAATTTGATTGGTCATTTCATTTAATCAGTCACCCTTGTTTGAACGAGTTAGCATCACATCTTGAAACTTGTTTGTTCACTCTTTTCCTGTTGTGAAAGTATCATCTGCTGAAAGTTCTCGCCTACATTTTTAAACAAGATAGGATCTGCCTAGTGTCTTTGGAAACTGTTAGCCATCAACAAACATCTTAGATCTTGATGAGCAGCTATGTTATTTTGCGGCCGTCTGGATCCAACTTGTTAAAAAAGGGCTGCACCAAGGTAGCAATAAACATCTAAAGGGTTAATTCAATATTGTGTCGCAATATGAACAAAGTATTTTTTTCCAGTAGAGTCAACAGGAATGTGACCGTCTTTGAAGGAATTTTTTATCTTGCTCGTATGACAACAAGACAGTTGATTTATGGTACTCATTAGATCTTCAATGTCTTTGTCTCCCTCAGGGACGATGCCAAAGGTCCAAGTGATTGGCCTTTGTCACAAGTCACATGCTCGCCCAAAATATGGGGCTCAACAGACCCAACAATGATTACAACTTAAGCCGTGGCATAAAATATTCAAATGTTGCTCCATGAGAATTTCTGACAATGAAAACTGTTGATGACACGTTTAACTCATTAGCTGCCACGTATTCTCGTCTACGATATTTGTCAACTGTTTGAATTTTTCGTCTAAGAAACATCTTCCTTTCAGTTTCGGAAAATACATCACAGCATCAGATGGTTTGGATTTTGATGAAATACCAAGTTACTGGGCTCTGATCTGGATCCAATCTGTGTCTAAGGGCAGTAATAAATTAACCCATAGCAGTTAAAGAGAGACTACTGAATAATTAATGTACTCTCTTTTTTCAGCAATATGTGTTGCAGCCTGATTTTGTCCCTTAGTGAATTACACTAACGGCAATTCGTGATTACCTACGCAAACTCGTAGTATCTCGGGGTCTCGTCTTGATCCTATTTTTGTTTTACACTCTGATTGCATTTTAAAGAGAAATTAAAGAAAAAGAATTTTTAGAACTGTAGCAGGTGACAAAGTTGCAGATAATAATTATGTTTGGCAAATTTCTTATCTTTAAAATTCTCCTTCACTTTCTGTTTCTTTTAAACAATCTTGATTAGAGTATCTTAACTCTTTCCATCATTTGAACGCCTTTTTTCACACCTTTGCAAACAGAGTAGACCCAGATCAGACGGCTCCTGTAGGAGCCTTCTGATCAAGGTCTGCTCTGATTGCTTATGAAATTATAATTAATCTGATTCTACAGTTTTTAAAGATATTAACCCTTCTCTTGCTGAATTTTAAAATACATTTCTCCTTCTCTACCCATGCCCTGTTGTATAATTACATTTATCTTCACTGTGTACAAGAATTTCGCTGAGCAATCACTGCTGTGGAGTGCACTGGTTGCACAATCAACTTGTAAATAGTGTAGACCCTGATGAAACAGCTCCTGCAGGAGCTGTCTCGTCTGGGTCTTCACTATTTACAGGTAGGTATATTGACGTGAATAGCAAGCGAAGGGTTAACAAAATCTTGTGTACATAATTATGCCATTATAAACTGTCAGCTAATAAATATTCATGATGTCTGATTATTTGACGTCATCTCATCTGGATCAGAACAGTTTGCAGAATGTTTTTCTCAAATTTGCTCACAGATGGTAAAGAGTTGAGATGCACCAGTACCCATGTTCCACAGTTTTATGCAATTGAATCATGTAATTTCCCCACTCGATTACGGGGGAAAAGTTAATATCCTGTTCGTTCCACATCAAAGTATTTCGTAGATTGGTTCCTTGCAAGGTAAATAGTTTTCCGAGATACTTGTGCTGCTAATCGCGTAAATCAGTATTACAAATAATGTGATGGAAGCATTGTCTCTGTCAACTGTGATGCAGTTATAACGGTTCCACAAGATCTACAGAGCAATGACGAGACCAGGTACAAAGGAAGCCAGGCTCCATGAAGTCCAGATAGCCATATCAATAGAACTATAACAGTGTTGTTAAGATGGTTTCCATTGATATGTTTGTCATACCTTGTCTTCTCTTGGTACTTAACCTTTACTTCATTAATATTCATGTTAGAAATAATGACATTGTGAATATTAATTAGATTAATCCTTTCCCTCATATTGACGACTTTTGACGACGCTGTAAAAAGTCACATGTTGAAACTATTGTGATAAATAGAGCATTTGCTCCTATAGGAGCAAATGCTCTATTTATCACAATGGTTTCAAACTTCAAAATTCTAAAAATTTTCCTTTTCTCTAGTTAAATTGCTCCTTTTCGGTAGATTAATTCAAAGAGATTGTATCTAAAAATAGCCTATGAGGTAATGTGTCAATGTTTGTAATGGCATACGGACAAGAAATATTGGCCATGACAGAAACTGGAGAATCATATCTATACTATTTTATAAGCAAACAGAGCAGACCCTGATCAGACTTTTTTTTTACAAGAGCCATCTGATCTGGGTCAATTCTGTTTACAAAGACATTGAAAGGCGTTTATAAGAAGGAAACGGCTAACTTAAGTTTTCATACTGGCATTATTTAATGAAGAAAATGAATTTTCGGCCATACCAGAAACTGTAGAAAGAGTTCTCTGTAATTCCCCATATGCAAACAGAGCAAACCTTGATCAGATGGCGCCAACAAAGGTGCTCCTATAGGAGCCGTCTGATCAGGGTCTGCTCTGTTTGCTGTTGACATGATATAGATCTAATTCTACAGTTTTTGCCAAAGCAAAAATTCCCTTGAAAACTTAACATTAAAAAAAAATGAGCTAATAAATATTCATGTTGTCTTTATTTTTTAAATGAATACTGAACAGGGACAGGGTTAACCCATTCCCTCATAGGCTATTTTTAGATCCAACCTCTTTAAATAAATCTACCCAAAAGGAGCATTAACTAGAGAAAAGGAAATTTATTTAGAATTTTGTAGTTTGAAACAATTGTGATAAATAGAGCATTTGCTCCTATAGGAGCAAATGCTCTATTTATCACAATGGTTTCACAAATTGACTTTTACAATGGTTTCACAAATTGACTTTTACAGAGTCGTCAAAAGTCGTCAATATGAGGGAATGGGTTAAGCAATAACAGTCATTCCAATATTAAAACTCACTATTGAAGGGGTTAAGATGGATAGAGTGTCACAGACTTGGCCATATCTCCAGCTAGCTGTTGGATAGCACGCCTTTGGTTTCATTCTGATGTCTGTTAATGATGGCCTATTACTCTTAGCCGCTTTTTTTTCGCCTTTTACGGAGAGACCCAATCTATATTAGACAGGCCTTGCCTATCAGCCTAAGTTGTTTCTTATGTAACAGTCTGGGAATACAAAATCAATTAACTTTTACCACTATAAACCATTATAGTCTGCCAAAAAATGCTGTCTGCTTCAAGAGACTAATGCAGAATATAATCTCATAATTCGTTTTAATCATTTTACTTCATATTTGTACCCATGACCTCATAGACTATTTTTAGATCCAACCTCTTTGAATAAATCTATTGAAAAGGAGCATTTACTAGAGAAAAGGAAAGGTTTAGAATTGAGTAGTTTTGAAACCATTGCGATAAATAGAGCATTTGCTCCAATAGAGCAAATGCTCTATTTATCACAATGGTTTATGAAAGTGACTTACAGAGGCATAAAAAGGTGTCAATATGAGGGAATGGGTTAATGAATATTCATATGTACAGATTTTGAAATTTTCCAATGAGACGGAAATTTTATTTGGGCGTTTCAGAAACTAGAATCAGCCCCTGAATATTCAACAGGGAAAGGGTCAACTTGTAATTGTTGCCTGCAAAAACTGTTTTCTGTGACAAATTTTCTTCATAATCCTTTTTGAAAATTCTGTCAAACTGCCAAATTTCTTTAATTCTGATTAGTGATATTATAGTTGAATCCCACATTTATCTCTGCAATCAACAGCATTTTTTATCAGACAACCTGATTTTAGCAGACTGCAAACTCTCCTTAAAGATAACAAACTTTAATTTTTTCACCAGAGGATAATTTTAAGCCAAAGATAAAAATGATTAGTTGATCTCATCGAGAAGCAGGTGCACCTTCAAGATTTTAATACTCATTTGTCACAAGATTCAATTTATATACAGTAAAACCTCTCTAAACGGGATGTTAAATTTGGTCTTTTAATATCGGTCTTGGAGACAGGTGGCAGCTTATAATGCAGGGTGAAAGTCATGCAGAAAGCTCCTCTAGGAGCTTTCTGCATGATTTTCACCCTGCATTAAGCTGCCACCTGCAAAAAAACATAATTCCAGTTTAGAGGGGTTTTACTGTACTTTCACAACAGCTCAGATTAACACTTTACTCCATGAATATTCACGTAAGTTATTACTTTAAAAAGTCTATTTTAATTTTATAAGCAAACAGAGCAGACCCTGATCAGATGGATCTTACAGGAGCGGTCTAATCTGGATCTACTCTGTTTGCCAAGGCGTGAAAAGCCATCTACATGAAGGAAAGGGTGCCCTCATAGGCTATATTTAGACTCAACCTCTTTGAATAAATCTACTGAAAAGGAGGCATCAATATGAGGGAATGGGTTATTGAAACTGGCTCCTCCCTTTCTGAATATTAATTAACCCATTCCCTCATGGGCTATTTTTAGATCCAACCACTTTGAATAAATCTACGGCAAAGGAGCATTAACTAGAGAAAAGGAAAATTTTAGAATTTTGTAATTTGAAACCATTATGATAAATAGAGCATTTGCTTCTATAGAAGCAAATGTTCTATTTATCACAATGGTTTCAATAGATTATTTTTACAGAGGCTTAGAAATGCGTATTTATTGAGGATAGGGTTAATTAAACAAGATACTGTTAATAAAATGTTTCACTAATGAAAATGATTTTAAAGACAAACTGTGCAGATCTTGGTCAAAGGGCTCCCTTGGGAGCTATTTGACCAGGGTCTACACTGTTTGAAAAGGTATTATATATAGATCAACTCTTTGCACATCTGTGAAAAGTGTTGTCTTCTACACAGCTATAGTTGTACTTAACCCTTTCCCAGTTCTTTATTTATTGCTTTTATTTATTGCTTTTAGATCCAACCACTTTGAATAAATCTACGGCAAAGGAGCATTAACTAGAGAAAAGGAAAATTTTAGAATTTTGTAATTTGAAACCATTATGATAAATAGAGCATTTGCTTCTATAGAAGCAAATGTTCTATTTATCACAATGGTTTCAATAGATTATTTTTACAGAGGCTTAGAAATGCGTATTTATTGAGGATAGGGTTAATTAAACAAGATACTGTTAATAAAATGTTTCACTAATGAAAATGATTTTAAAGACAAACTGTGCAGATCTTGGTCAAAGGGCTCCCTTGGGAGCTATTTGACCAGGGTCTACACTGTTTGAAAAGGTATTATATATAGATCAACTCTTTGCACATCTGTGAAAAGTGTTGTCTTCTACACAGCTATAGTTGTACTTAACCCTTTCCCAGTTCTTTATTTATTCCAACTTTCAATACCTACTCAATATTCATGGACAAAGTAGCTATGACAAAATATGGAGTTGTCTGATCCAGATCTTCTCTGTTTGCAAATACGGGAAAATGTGTTTATATGAAGGAAAGGGGTTAATACATGGTGCGGTCCTCAATGACCACACTGACCTAGTCTGCGAGGACAGGACGGCCAGGATATATATCTATTATTCATCTGACGTGGTCACTTAGCTTCCCTTTTATTAATAACAAGTGGATCAATATCCTGTCTCGAATAGAAAATTGTCGCTGTGTGCATAGCTGTCAGCCGTTGGATATTTATCAGCTTTCTTAATAATCTCACGTTTATATTCCTTTGCAAACAAAGTAAACCCAGATTAGACAGCAGTTTGCTTACATAAGTGATATATCTAATTCACCACTGTCTGTCAAGGAAAAAATTATAAATATTACTTAATATTAACGAATCATAGAGTCTAACATGAATATTCACGTGAAGTAAAGGGTTATTTGAGCTGTTTATATTCTGCCAAGATGAAAATTTCCCGTATTCATAATGCCATAATAAAAGTTCAGCTAATTAATATTCATGACATCATTATTTCTAACTTGAATATTTATCTGCTCCAGATAAGATGAGTAAAATAAAACATTTTCCAGAATAATAATAAATTCCTTTATTTCTCCACCAAACCCTATGTTGTGACCACTCTTTAGAATCGTCTCTTCGAGACGATTCTAAAGAGTATTCACAACATAGGGTTTGGTGGAGAAATGACGATTTTAGTAAATGGGTACGCACCTTTATCTGTTGCTCTGGTTAATTGTGGCGTCTATACAGTATGACAAGGATTGTGATGACAAACAAGGCAGACCCTGATCTTTGTCTAAGTTTCATAATAAGGGCATATGCTTAGTATCATCAGAGGAAGACGCCTATAGTTTTTGGGCTGAATAAGATCACTATGTCTAGAGTTATCTGCCTTTGATTACAGAGTCAGTTTTCTAGTTTAAAATTAGACTGACATAGTAAATAGTGTAGACCCTGATCAAACGACTCCTTCAGGAACAGTTTGAGATAGGTCTGCACTATTTGCCTAAATTTGCCTTTGAGATAAATGTAGAATTATTTCAACTGGTCAATTTCTTGATACCTTCTTTTCCTCTGACACTTTCCAAATAAACTTTATACATAGAACTCTGTTGATGTCTGATTCTGTCTCTTGTTTTTCATGTTCTTGACAAATTTTTGGGCGTCTTTTTCGTAAAAAAATTTCTCGATTATGGGTTGCTTTATTCAATAATCTATTGGCATGTTCCAGCCATTTTAACTCTTTCCCTGTTCAATATTCATGTAAGATATAATGACATCATGAGTATTTATTAGCTGAATTTTTATTATGGCATTATTATGTACACACAATGTTTTGGATCAGGCAGAAACTATTAGAATCAAATCTATACTATCCATACCACAAGCAAACAGATCAGACCCTGATTAGCCAGCTCCTATAGGAGCCGTCTGATCTGGGTCTACTCTGTTTGCAGATATGTGAAAATGCGTTTATATATGGATAATGGAGGAAAAGGACATTTGTTTATGCCTTGGATGTTTTCATGTGAGAATGGGTTAGTCTGGACCATCAAGCATTATGGCCCATGTGGCTGGAGTGAGCCATTATTGATGTCGAAACAAGACGAATAATGATCAAATTTAAGGGCATTTCTGCTACTATTTATAGTATGGTTTACTACAAAAATTAGTCAAGCAGTCATGATGATGAGGCTACTTCAAAGTAATTAGAAGTAGCCGCATCACGAATGTTATTGCATATAAAACCCTTGCAAGCCGTCTTTGTTACTCAAATTAGATTCTTTTACAGAAACTGCAACTGAGCAGCTTGTCAGATTGACATCTTAACCCTTTCCCTGTTCTATGTTTATTCCAAATGTCAATACCTACTGAATATTCATGAACAAAATAGTTATAATGAAATATGAAAGGTGGAACATTATATATCCATTTTAGAAACTAAAGAAGCAGATCTACCAAATTTCATTAGCAAACAGAGTAGATCCTGATCAGACGGCTCCTCTAGGAGCCGTCTGATCTGGGTCTACTCTGTTTGCAAATGCGTGAAAATACGTTTATATGAGGGAAAGGGTTAAAAAAAAAGTCTGCTCAAACTCTGATATGAAGCGAGATTTATTTACTCGGGATTTCATTCAAGCATGTGTCAAACAGCTTGGATCCAGATGAGACGCAGAGTTACTCGGCATCTCATCTGGATCCAAGCTGTTTACAAGTGACGGTTAGGTCACGATGAGCAGGATAAGGGTTTATTATGATTTTGCTATGGATGAATGATTGATTTTCTTTACAAGCAGTATAGATCCAGATGAAACACAGTGGAAGATTCGAATTGTTTATCTGTGATACTGAGGGGAAGATTCAAAACTGTTTATTCTGTGATACTGAGTTTGTGTAAAGAAAGGGAAGACACCGGACTTCAGAATCTGAACTAGAAAACATTTTCTATTTACGAATATTTGTTCGACAAGATAACTGTTAGTGATCAAATATCATGCTAAACTAGTAATTTACTAGTAATACTAGGGGCAGACAATCATTATTTCTTATATAACTATTCATCAGGTAAAAGGTTCAGGACCTAAACATCTCAGGGTTGAAACATCCATTTGTCCTATAGATCGTAAAATACCAGCAACAAAAGGAGCCGAATTAGCTCATTACAAAAATAAAATTGTGAGTTATTGTTATAATCATTTTGTGTTTATTCACTCAGTTTCGTGTTTCTTAACGCTTTCCTTCATATATTCTTCATAGAGGGTCTGCTCTGTTTGCCTATGAGTTTATAGTAAAAAACTGCGGTGTTCATGTACAGTAAAACCTCTCTATAACAACCACTAAATTGTGTTAATTAATTGGTATTTTGGGCAGGTGATTGCTTAAAGCAAGGTGAAAGTAAAACAGAACGCTCCTATAGGAGGAGCATTCTGTTTTACTTTCACCTTGCTTTAAGCATCCACTTGCCTTTAACACAAAATACTTGATGTGATGTAGTGGTCGTAATAGAGAGGTTTTACTGTAATTTTGTAAATATTTAGCTAATAGATATTCATGATGTCATTATTTCGTACAAGAATATTGAACGGGCAAAGGGTTAAAACTAAAGATTTTCGTTCAGCGGCAAGTAATGGCGTCTGCTTATGGTTTTGTCATTTTTACATCTGTTAGAAAATAAAATGCATCACACAGATTTGCTTGGTACTAATGAGTGCATTAAACTGTCAAGCTACACGATAAAGATACATCGGGGTATCTAAGTACCGGTCAATCAGCAGACTGGATGATTGGCTGATTGTCGGCTGTTTCAGCACTTTATGACCATATTGCGTGACCATCTACTTTGACCATTGTCTAGTCTATCTACTAAACCTATTCTCGTAATTTCTGTGGCTGGGTTTAAACCCTGAGCGTGCTACAAGCAAGCTAGTGATACACAGTTTGAAACCAGATGAAACACCAAGAAATTGTGTTTTGCAGTGTTTTGAATTGTGTATTTAACACCTTGTACACTGAATTTTCAAATGGAGTATTCCAAAATTCAAACAGGTCATTTAATTACCTTGACTATTCAAGGATTGGTGTAAGGAAAAGTGTCATATGCCAATCCGTGCAGACCCTGATGCCTCTCATCTGGTTCTACACTGTTTGCAAAGGACACTTGTGACTGGTTTCCTGCTTTGAAATGATGAAAAGTCTACATACAACATTGTGAATTAGTTTAAAATGTTTCTCAGCAGACTTAAGGATACATAGGATAGTAATATCGGTAAAAACAAACCTGTTTGGTGGCTTTTAGTTCATTAAGTCTGCAAGGTGCATTAACACAAACAGTGCACCATAAGTAAATGTACAAATAAGACACTGTAACAAACATGCAGACCTAGACCAGCTGATGTTAATCCTTTACAATGTGGGAACAATGTTAACCCTTTCCTCCATAAATACGCCTTTTTACACCTCTGTAAAAGTCACCTGTTGAAACCATTGTGATAAATAGAGCATTTGCTCCTACAGGAACAAATGCTCTATTTATCATTGGTTTCAAACTAGAAATTCTAATTTTTTCCTTTTCTCTAGTTAATGCTCCTTTTGGGTAGATTTATTCAGTGGTTGGATCTAAAAATAGCCTATGGAGGAAAGGGTTATAGTACATTTTTCTTCCATTTCTTGTCAAAAATCTGTCAGAGTGTCAAATGGTTTGGATCCTCAGATGAGACACCTTGTTACACAGCGTCTCATCTGGGCCCAAACTGTTTGCAACGGTTATCGCAAAGTCGCCAGTAGAGTGATGAGGTTAATAGGTTTTAAAATTAATGTAAATATGCATAAGTGATGACTAGGCATGGATGAGCGAGATTGGGGTGCTAATCTAATTTCTCTAGTGACACAAAATGACTTTTTGACATGAAAATGTGGGCTGCACTAACAGAATCTCATTATTACAATAATTAAAGCATTGTCTTTGAGACTAATGAAAATTAATGCCTCAACTTGATGCACTATGCTGTCCAAATCTATGTTTTTTCTGAACAAATTGTTCTTAGAATTGACTTTCAGATCAGATTAATGTCTCTTTATGGTTTTGCTCACTGTATGTTAATTTCTTTAGTCTGGCATTATAAGCACATGTTCAACAAATGTAATACATGATACAGTTAAACCATTCTAAACTTACTGGGCTGTTTTAACCCATTCCCTTATCTTGATGCCTTTTGACGCCTCAGAAAAAGTCACTTTCTGAAACCATTGTGATAAATAGAGCATAAATTTTGCTCCATAGGAGCAAATGCTCTATTTATCACGATGGTTTCAAACTACAAAATTCTAACATTTTCCTTGTCTCTAGTAAATGCTCCTTTTCGGTAGATTTATTCAAAGAGGTAGGATCTAAAATTAGCTTATGAGGTAATGGGATAATGTGGGTTAATATTTATACCCCTGCAAACAAAGTTTGAGCGGGTATACTAGAATCACCCTGGTGGCTGTACAGTCCCTCCGGTGGTCAGTCATTCCATCCGTCCGCGTTTAAATATGGGTAGTTGGTGTCATGGACTCCTCCATGGATTTGAAAGTTATTTCTTTTATATTTGGCATGTATACATAATACGACTAGTTGATGTACAAGACTCAATCTTCATGTGTTTAGCGCCAGGCAGTGCAGAATTATCTACCTTTGAGTTATTGTTTGGATTTGCGATCAAGACTGCAATGGGGGTATTCATCACCTTTAGCGATAGTTCTAGTGTTTGCAAAGAGTAGATCCAGATCAAATGGCTCCTGTTGAAGCCGTCTGATCAGGGTCTGCTCTGTTTGCTTTTGAAACTATAATAGATAAGACTACCAATACTAAAAGCTCACATGTACATAATAAATACTCATGATGTCATCTGATATGGGGCTACTCTGTTTGCATAGGCATTGAAAGGCGTATTTATGAAGTAACAGGCTAATACTCATAATGGATGGGATTTTACATGAATATTCATCAAGTAAACGGATGAATGAAGTTGCCAATCTTACATTCTGTGTGTGGTAGAACCTCAGGGTGGCATTCATCTTATCAGTATTGCATTTCCGTGCTCCATTTTTAGCTCATCTGTTTTCGAAGAAAAAGTCGAGCTATTGTGGTTGTAGGCGTTGGGGTAGGCGTTGTCATAGTTGTAGGCGTTGGCGGGGTGCAAAAACTTTAATGTAGTAGTATTAGAGGTATCAACATAAAACTTCATAGGTTGGTAGATCTCATTGAGGAGAAGTGTATGCAGTGGACAAGCACCAAATCAGACGAGCGTTGGAACCGCATGTGGCTCTTGTAATGTTTCGAATGCGGCGAAATGAGTGTACTGGAATTTGCAAACCATGTAGATCTAGGTCAGAGGACTCCTACAGAACTGTTCATTATTCAAGATTGTCTAGCAAATTTAAGCCTTTCATTTTGAAATTGATTCACCCGTCTTAAGCAGTCATCAAAAAGACGTCTAAGTATGAGTCTGTAAGGCAGGTGGTTGCTTAATGCAGGTCAAAAGTAATGTAGAAAGCTCCTGTAGGAGCTTTCTGCATTACTTTTGCCCTGCATTAAGCAACCACCTGCTTTATAAGTATCCCAATGTTCAATAAATGAATGACCTCGTAATTATAAGACAGGTTCAACTGTATAGTAATACACTGATATTCGGCATTCAAAGGGTTAACCTTAAATGTGTAGGGACCGAGTATGTAAACCTTTACAAACAGTGTAGACCCAGATCAAAGAACTCATGAGGGATCCCTTTTATAAGGGACTGCACTGTTAGCCTTACTTATCATTTTCTTCAGTGATAAATTTTGATATAACTTTTTGTCTAATTAACATTCAGAAGAGGCGGAGCCAGTTTTAATTATTCAGCAGATTAAGGGTTAAAGACCATTAATATCACAGAAAAAAGATATGTGACGTAAAATTGCCACCCTCACTGCTCTGTGAGGTTCCAGCAGAGATGATCTCCATTAAATCACATGCGTGACTCAAATTCATGTGAATGATTCATTTTTTGCATGTTCAGGAATCATTTAAGGTAGTTTATCTGTACCCAGTGGAATAAATCTTGATAAAATTTGCAAATAAATTGGATCTGGATGAAACTTCTTGTAACTTTAGTGTCTCATCTGGATCTGTCTTGTTTTTTATTCTCTTAATGATTGTGAAAAGAATGTTTGAGACAAAAATTTAATCTACGTCAAATATAAATCAACCTTTTATCTGATAGAGACAGATTGTTTATGTTTTAAGCAATGAGCTAACCCAGGACAGACAGCTAACCCAGGACAGACAGCTAACCCAGGACAGACAGCTATCTGATCAGTGTCTGTTCTGATTTAACCCATTCCTCCATAGGCTATTTTTAGACCTGCAACCTCTTTGAACAAATCTACCAAAAAGGAGCATTTACTAGAGAAAAGGAGCATATTAGAATTTTGTAGTTTGAAACCATTGTGATAAATAGAGCATTTGCTCCTATAGGAGCAAATGCTTTATTTATCACAATGGTTTCAACAGGTGATTTTTACAGAGGCGTTGAAAGGCGTATTTATGGAGGAAAGGGTTAAAATATGGATCTCATTCAGCAGTTTCTGCAATGACAAAAAATGTCCTTGTTCATATTCTAATGTTAAAACTCAGCTATGTAAGATTCATAAAGTCATTATTATGACTGGTCATTAACCCTTTCCTTCGTATAAACACTTTTTCATGCATTCATAAATGTATAAAAATGTGTTTATATGAAGGAAAGGGTTAACTGAAATCAAAATTGGCTTGCTATGCAAATAAACACCAATCAACATTTCAAACAGCATAATCCAAAATTCTTAAAAGGAGCGCCTTGCATTTTGTACACAGGTGGTTGTTTAATGTAGATTCTAACACACCTCGCGCGCACATCTACATAAACAAAGAAGGGACGTATCTATGTTTGAATTCTCAATAAAACACTGCACGCGCTGTAACAGCTTAACGTGACGTAATATGGCTTCGAAAATTCGTACGACAAGAAACGTAGTGCCGTTGTGGCGGTGCAAATTATAGTTAAATTGAAGTGTTAGAATCGAAATAATAAATTTATACCAGTGTTTTATCGTGCAATCGAACACGGGTAGTCGTTGAGATGCTTATAATTAAATCCCTCGGCCTGTCGGCCTCGTGATTTAATTAATACGCATCTCAACTCCTACCAGTGTTCGATTCCACGATAAAACACTGGTATGAATTTATTATTTCTTAAATGAAAGCAATGCAGAAAGTTCCTAGAGGAGCTTTCTGCATTGCTTTCAGTTTGTATTACTGGTAAGCTATCACTTATATTTTGAAAAAGCTATATTTCTTTATTTAATGGTTATTATATAAGGGTTTAGTTGTTTTTATAATTGTTAATTTCCTCCCCAGAAGAAAGGGTGTGTTTATTAACCCATTCCCTCATAATGACACCAGTCCTGTATAAATCACTTTTTGAAAGCATTGTATTTATCACATTGGTTTCAAAACTACACAATTCTAAATTTTTCCTTTTCTCTACTAAATGCTCCTTTTCAGTGAATTTATTTAAATTATTAGAGACTAGGTCTAAAAGTAGTCTATGAGGGAATGGGTTAAGGAGAATTATGTTACAGTGTGTCTAAAATATGTTTCTATTTCTTACTGTACTAGCTTCGTAGACACATGGCAAAAACAGTTGATATGAAGTTTTGGATAATAATAAACAAGTGTTGGCATTCAACTTCACAGTTGCTGTAAAAGCCAGCCAGTGATATAAAAAGACCTTTCATTCAAGTTCTTAATTGATTTCTGTTTATATAGAACAGTATGCATTTCGACTCTTTCAACATTGTAGCTTTTAGCCATTTACTCCATATATATGTGTACGTGCCTTTTTACGCCTTTGTAAACAGTAGTCACCGATCAGATGGCTCCTATAGGAGCCATGTGATTAGGGTCTGCTCTGTTTGCTTATGAAATAATACAGTTTCTGCCGTGGCCAAACCTTTCTATGTTCAAATGCCATCATAATAATATACAGAGGTCTAGATAAGATAGGGAAATTAAAGCATTTTCAAGAATAACTTTTGTATTTCTTCACGAAAGCCTATGTTGTGACTACTCTTTAGAATCGTCTCGAAGAGACGATTCTAAAGAGTAGTCACGACATAGGCTTTTTGGTGGAGAAATGACTATTTTAGTATCTGAGTATGCACATTTATCTGTATCTCTGATAATTTATCATTTTCTATTTCTTTTGATAGAAGAAAATGGCAGAAATGAGCCCACTTTCAAACAGTTTGGATTGTGATAAGAACATGAATGACACTTGGCACCTCATCTGAAATCAAGATCATCTCAGATTTGTAGTTGGATTCAAAAACGTTACTTTAGTATTCAATAGATATGTTATGAACGGCGTGACACGTATGAAGTTTTTCCATATGTTATGGACTGTTGATTGGTGATTTGCCTTTATAATTTGATTTGGACGTTGGAATGAGATTGGTGGTCCACAAGGTTCATTGATTACTGAGCGGAAATTGCAGACATTAGAAGATGGAAGTTTATAGAATGAGGTCCCGCAGGAGTATAGAGACATGTTATTGATCAGTCAAAATCATTTAGGTTTGCTTCATGATGTAATTGATATTGGTGATGGGTCAGATATAGGTGTGATCTCTCTTTCTTCCATGCAATGTTGACATAATGAAGTTTAACCCGTTACTCCATGAATATTCATGTAAGAAATATAATAACATCATGAATATGTGATGCTAATATCATTTATCCCTTTACTCCATGAATATTCATGTAAGAAATAATGACTTAATGAATATTAATTAACTGATTTTTCATACTGGCTCATGAACACAGGAAATTTTGCCTAATGCAGAAACTGTAAAATCTGATCTTTATTATACCATCAGCAAACCCTGATCAGACAGCTCCTCCAGGAACCATCTGATCTTTGTCTACTATGTTAGCAAAAGCATTGAAAGGGCTATCTATGAAGTAAGAGGTTATAATAAAAATCATGGAATTACGATAAAAACAATAAATAATATTGCATATGACGCCCTGCTCAACATGCTTAAGGGTAAATCCCCTTTGAACAATGCCGGACTAGCAATCTCAGACAAAAATCAAAAGGGCAAATAGGTTTTCTTTTTTCATTACGGCGTGTGACATGGTATTCTCATTGAGTTTAGTTGATAGTTCTCGTATCTATCAATGTTGACAGAAAGTGGTCGTGCATTTTCTCTGGCTTCATTACCCACTCTGCTCCGCAATTGCATATCGATTGAACCTCAGAATCACCAACATCAATTACGAGGGTTCTCTCTCCAAAATAATGACCATGAAAGGTGCAATATTCTCACAAGTAATCTATGGATAAATGGTCGTGCTCTGCGTTGACAAAGAGCCAAAAGGGGACGTGAGGTGACTGCCATATTCTGTCCCTTAACCCTTTCAGTCATGTATTACTAGTGTCCTTTGCAAACAGTGTAGACCCAGATGAGAGGGCTCCTAGGGGAGCCCTTTCATTAGAGTCTGCACTGTTTGTCACATTACACTTTTGTTTAAAAAAACAACTTGAATAGTTACACAATTCTCAATTCAGCCTTTTCTTGAATTTTAACCCTTTCTCTGTTCAGTATTTCGTTCAAGAAATAATGACATCATAGATATTTATTAACTGAATATTTATATTGTCCTAATGTACACTGGTGGTGTTGGCATTGGTAGAAACTATAGAATCAGATCTCTATTAATTCATAAGCAAACAGAGCAGACCCTGATCAGACGGCTCCTATAGGAGCCATCTGATCTGGCTATACTCTGTTTTCAAATGCGTGAAACGGCATTATTATGAAGGAAAGGGTTTAATACTTAATTTTGCATATCAAACAGTTACTTTATATCTCATCTGGATTCAATCTTTAATCCATTCTCTCATAGGCTATTTTTAGATCCAACCTCTTTGAATAAATCTACCGAAATGGAGCGTGCACTAGAGAAAGGGAACATTTTAGAATTGTGTAGTTTTGAAACCATTGTGATAATAGAGCATTTGCTCCTTAGGAGCAAATGGTCTATTTATCACAATGGTTTCAAAAAGTGACATTTACAGAGGCGTAAAAAGGCGTATTTATGGAGAAAGAGTTAACAATATTCTGAAGGTTAAAGCAAATATACTGTCGAAAAAATAATGTCTGCTCAATGTTTGATATGAAACAAGATTTACTTACTTACCATTCGTTCAAGCTTTGGAGAAACTATGGATCGAGTGTCAAACATCTTGACACCTGATGGGACACGGAGTTACTTGGCATCTCATCTCTATCCAAGCTGTTTGCCAATGACAGGTCGTGATCAGCAAGATAACAGTTAAAATCTCTGTTGTAAATTATTGGTCATTTGTTTGAAGCTGTATATTGCCCATTAAAAAATTGGTACCCTTGTTTGTCAGTCCATCTGTTCATCTATAAAATGGTTTCCCAACATACTTGTGAACTTTTGAAAGGATTTATTATTTCATTCTTCTTTGTTGCAATATAATAAAACAGAGGTCCAGATGTGTAAATTAATCCTTTCCTCCATAAATACGCCTTTCTTAGCTCCTCTGTAATAGTCACTTCTTGAAACCATTGTGATAAATAGAGCATTTGCTCCTATAGGAGCAAATGCTCTATTTATCACAATGGTTTCAAACTACAAAATTTTAAAACTTTACTTTTCTCTGGTTAATGTTCCTTTTGGGTAGATTCATTCAAAGAGGTTTGGTCTAAAAATAGCGATGGAGGAAAGGGTTAAAACATTTTCATGAATAAATGTTTGATAAACAGGCTACAATCCCATGAATCAACATAAAGTTTTACCCCTTTGAATGTGGCAAACAAGTGGCCTGGCATTTGCAAACAGTGTAGATCCAGATCCGAAGAAGAGCCCTCTGATCATGTGGTCTACACTGTTTGTCATTCAAAATTTACCATATTAATATTCATGTAAAAACAATGACATCATAAATAGTAATTTGATGATTTTTTTCTAATGGTCCCATAGGCAAACAGCTGAGCAGACCCTGATCAGATGACTCCTATAGGAATCACCTGATCTGGATCTGCTCTGTTAAAGTGAGGTAAAGGACCGTTCATATTGATTGTATAGTTACACATTGATAGACCATTCCACTTTGAATATTCAACATTCAATGGGTTTCCTGTAGAAGCATTCAAGTTTTAAGTCCTCTTCCATCTCAATTTGAAAATAGTGGTTTTATTTAGTAGTCCATTCCATTGTGTCTGTCTGGCTGTTTCATTCAAACCCTTTGCATGCTAGCAGCATATAATTCGTGATTCACCTATGCAAACATTTTGGATCAAAATAAGACACCTTGTATAAGTTGGTGTGTGTGTCATTAAGATCCGAATAATATTATTGTTTGACTCGCTTTCTTGCAGGGTTTTTTTGTTGTGTTTTAGCAGACGGCACAATTTGCAGACAGGAATTTCTAGGTGTACAAAGGGTTAAATATTTACCAAAAGCTGATGGTGTGTCACAAATAATATTCATTTTTCTTAACCCATTGCTTCATAATGATGCCTTCTGACGCCTCTGTAAAAGTCACTTTTTGAAACCGTTGTGATATAGGAGCAATTGCTATATTTAAAACAATGGCTTCAACACTACACAATTATTTTGTCTTTTTTTTTTCTAGTAAATTGTCCTTTTCAGTAGATTTATTCAAAGAGGCTGGGTCTAAAATAGCCTATGCGGGAATGGTTTAATGATAATCACATTTACATGTTACCAAATTATCAAAAGCTGAAGTGCAGGATTTAACCTTTTGAGTGCTGCATTTTCAAATTGGAATGATCAGTCATTGTTTATCCCATTCCCTAATAGGCTTTTTTAGATCCAACCTCTTTGAATAAAACTTCCGAAAAGGAGCATTAACTTGAGAAAAGGAAATCTTTAGAATTTTGTAATTTGAAACCATTGTGATAAATAGAGCATTTGCTCCTATAGGAGCAAATGCTCTATTTATCACAATGGTTTCAACAGGTGAAGTAAAAAATGATTTGGTTTCGACAGTTGAAATAAAAAAAAGAAAGAAAGTTAAATATTATACAAAGGGAGATGATCTATCTTTTATTTTGTCTCTATCCACTTGTTTGTGGTATAGTTTGATTTTGAGCTGTGACCTTTAGGACGAGTCCACCAGTAGAGGTAAAACAGAATAGCCCTAGATGAGATGGCTGCTGCAGGGCCTTCTCATTTTGCTTATGAAAAGAATATAGAAGATCTGAGTCTTCAGTTTTTGTCAGTGCCAAATATTTCCATGTTCGTAATGCCATTATAAAAGAATTAGAATATGTATACAATTACTGTTACTCCTATTCTATTTTTACATGAATGATCAAGGACTAAAGGATTAAGGACTGGCCGACAAACAGTGCAGACCCTGATATAGAAGACTGGGCTAACAGTACATTGTATTTACAAATCCCAGTTAACCCTTTACTCCATGAATGCTTTAGGAATTATGATATGAATATGTATATTAGATTATTTTTACAATGTCATATATATATATATATATATATATATGAACACATGACATTTTGACTAATACAGAAACTTTTGAATTAGTTCTACATTATACCATAATCAAACAGCAGACCCTGATCAAATGGATCCTATAGGAAGTATCTGATCTGAGTCTACTCTGTTTGCAAAGGTGTAGAAAAGCGTATTTATGGAGTAAATTGTTAATAACTACATGCCCACATTTAAATGATTTATACATGCTAGGGATCATAGTAGATTGACAATTTGATAATTCAATATTTTATAATGATTATTCTTGGGGGAAAAACGGTCTTATCTTCAGCTGCAGAGCAAGTGTTATTCTTCTCAAACATATTTATTACTGTTAAATGTTGACAATTGTTACCCTATGAATGTATGACATGCACGCACTGTCATTTACAAACAGTATATATAGACCCTGATCGGAGGGCTCCTTAAGGAGCTGTCTGATCAGGGTCTGCACTGTTTGATATTAACTCCTGAAGTAGCAAGCTTAACCCTTTTATACTGAGTGGACTCTATAGTTAACCCTTACTTTTCCTCCATAGGCTATTTTTAGACCCAACCTCTTTGAATGAATCTACCCAAAAGGAGCATTTAATAGAGAAAAGTGAAATTTTAGAATTTTGTAGTTTTAAACCATTGTGATAAATAGAGCATTTGCTCCTATAGGAGCAAATGCTCTATTTATCACAATGGTTTCAAGAAGTTGTTATTACAGAGGCGTAGAAAGGTGTATTTATGGAGGAAAGGGTTAAACACTGATGGGCTTTTCCACTCTTAGAATTTATTATTGAAAGGACTAATTGTACACTGGTTTATGCAGTGTATGCATACTGTGTTATGATTGCCATAAATTGCATGCATGCTGTGTGTTCTCTGCATGTCCAGTGTTTACAGCGTATTATGTACAATTAAATAATTTGTGAAATTACTTTGGTTTTTTACCAGATTGGAGTTTGTCATGAAAGATTCTTCAACAATTTACTAACAAAATAAAATTTGATTTCTGTATGAATAAGAATTAGGGTACTGTAATTATCTGAAGCATTCGGACAGCCAAACATTATAAGGCAAACAGTAATATGTACCCAGATCGCAAACAGCTCCTGGAAGAGCAACTCCAACAAGAACTAAATTATTTGCTATGTCATTCTTAGACTCCTTTATAGCACTTATTCAGGTTGACAACTTCACAGAGAGGGGAGATTAGGTGCCCAAATATTCATTTAAAGTAAATATGGTAAAAAAGACACTTCTTTCAAGTTGACACACATGAAGTCAACATGGGGTCTATAAATGCAAGTGGTTGTTAAAGAATGAAAGAAATTTTAATTGTTTCTGTATTATAACCCTTAACCCATTCCCTCATATTGACGAATTTTGACGACTATGTAAAAGTCACTTTGTGAAACCATTTTGATAAAATAGAAATGCTCTATTTATCACAATGGTTTCAAACTACAAAATTCTAAAAACAATCCTTTTCCCTAATTAGTGCTCCTTTTCGGTAGATTTATTCCGAAGTTGTGTCTAAAAATAGCATATAGCATACAGTGTAGACCGACATATCAGAAGACTCCTGGAGGAGGATTCTAATTAGAGTCTGCACTGCTGGTCATTCAAAATCATCTAGTAAGTTTAACCCTTTACTTCCATAACACCTTTGAAAATAGAGCAGACCCAGATCAGGTGTCTGATCAGGGTGTGCTCTGTTTGCTTATTGAATTATACAGATCTGATTCTAAAGTTTCTACCATAGTCAAAATTTTCTGTGTTCATATACCATTTTAAACTGTACTCGAAGTAATGTTCATGATGTCATTATTTCTTACATGAATATTCATGGAGTAAAGGGTTAAGCCTGTAATACTGAGTTAATACACTGATAGTTAATACACTGATGGACTATTCCACTTTGAAAATTCAGTTCGAACGGGTTAAACTCTTTTCTCCATAAATACGTCATTTCAATGCCTTTGCAAACAGAGTAGACCAAGATCAGATGGCTCCTATAGGAGCCATCTGATCAGGGTCTGCTCTGTTTGCTTATGATTTTATGTTCATGTGCCATAATAAAAATTAGTCTAATTAATATTCATGATGTCATTATTTCTTACATGGAGTAAAGGATTAAAGCTATAGATCGCCTATCATACAGACTGGCAATTAGATTATATTTTAGTAAGGAGAGAATTTGAATGGACCGATACTGATCTCATTTTATGGCCACTGTGGTAAATTCCCCGGCTAAGGTCTGTGGTCGTTCAGTCTCATTATAGCTATGATAATTTGGTTGTCACCAAGAGTGGCTGCCTAAGTTAATATTGACACATTGCCATGGCAACGTCAAGAGTTTGAGCTGTTAGGAAACATCTTAGTGAAAACACTCAGAAAAAAAGATGAAATATGAAAATGGAGTTGTCAAAAAAATTGTGGCAGTATTTTTTAAAAGCGTGACAATGCAAAATTCAGTGGCCAGAATTGATTGCAAAATTATACAAAATTTTGGATTAATTCTAGAAAGAAAACATTTTTTGTGGTTTTCGACATTAACTTTTTACTTCATGAATATTGATGCAAGACTCTTATGAATATCAATTAGTTAAACCCTTTGGTCCATAAATACACCTTTCTATGCCTTTGCAAACAGAGTAGACCCTGATCAGATGACTCCTATAGGAGCCATTTGATCTGGGTCTGCTTTCTTTGCTTACGGTATTATTATAATATAGATCTGATTCTACAAATTTTGAACTTCAAGAAGCATACAAATTACTTCAAGAGGTTTGAGTCTATACCGTTTTCTAATCTGAACAATTTCTCCAGTTCATAGCCTAATGCAGGTCTAAAGTAATGCTGAAAGCTCCATAGGAGCTTTCAGCATTACTTTAGACCTGCATTAAGCTGTCATATGTGTTTCTAGATATATGTATTGATACATTTCAGAACAATTCTCTATTACAAACGTCTTCAATTTATCTCCGGGTTATCCAAGGTTCGAGATATCGAAGTTCAACTGTACCGGTTAATACTCTGTGACCTTGGTATAAACAGATGTCCTCCCTGATTCCAAGTGTATTCGATGTTATCCCGGAATGACACTGGTTCAAGTGAACCAGTGGAATTTCTTTAATGCTCTTCTTCATGGATATTCATGTAAGAATTAATGAATTTAGAGTTTTTATAATGGCATGTGAACACAGGAAGTTCTGGTCATGGCAGAAAGGGAAGAATCATAATATTACATTAACCCTTTCCTTCACATAAACGCCCTTTTATGCCATTGCAAACAGAGCAAACCCTGATCAGACGGCTCCTGTATCTGGGTATACTCTGTTTGCAAAATGCATATCTGTGGGATTTAAAAGGGCTTGAAGCATATTTGTTTTAACCCTTTCCTCCATAGGCTATTTTTAGACCCAACCTCTTTGAATGAATCTACCCAAAAGGAGCATTTACTAGAGGAAAGGAATTGTTTTTAGAATTTTGTAGTCCTAAGGAGCAAATGCTCTATCTATCATAATGGTTTCAAGAAGTGTTTATTACAGAGGTGTAGAAAGGCGTATTTATGGAGGAAAGGGTTAATCAACTTAACTTCTCATCAGGATCTAAACTGTTAGACACCCTGACATGTGTTAATGAAATGGATTAGAATAGTAGAGGCCTACAACAGTATTCACAGAAAAACTGAATCCGGGAAACAAGTTCACTGGCATTTGCAAACAGTGTAGACCAAGACCATAGGACTCCTAAAAGAGACCACAAGTCGACTGATTGTCAGTCTGAATTCTTTTCAACAACGTTTTACCCTTTAAAACTAAATGGATTTTCTGTAAAATGATGATGGAACATGCCACTTTAAAAGGTTTGCATTCGAGGAGGTAAATCACTCACTTGATCAAAACGATTAGTTTGCATTTTGCAGCAAGAATCTTCCACTTGATCTATGCAGCACTCAGCAGAAAAAGTCATTCGACTGAAAGTGCTTTGTCGTGCCTAATCTCCAGGGAAATTAGAAGTCAAAGGCTTTGATGTAAATAAAGATAATCGAAAGCTTCAAAAACACAAAATGATGCAGAGGTCAATCAATGTAATGTTTTTCCTGATTTTTGCTTCCAAATATCCTGAGGCCTTTTTGCCAATATAAGGACTGGCATTTAAATGGACAAGGTTTTTGTCCTGTTGTTAACCAGGCTATTAGACTGGCAAATGTGGTCCAGCCAGCAAGAGTGCAAGCATACAAGGGCAGCATGCATTCATTCAATAAGTTATTGACATGTTTTAATCAAACTTAGTTTATAGATAGCTTGCATGGAAACAAAGCTTGGGACGGTATGCATCTTGTGGATCTCAGCTCAAGGTCAAGGTCACTGTTATTAAAAATTGAAATTACTTGTCATGACCAAACAAAAGTCTTGGTGTACAGAGAACTTACATAAAGAAGAAAAATTAAGATTGTATCTTGGTTGGCTCAAGGTCCAGGGGAAAGGGGATTTAGAGTCAATCTCAAGGTCACTGTCATTAATAATAATAATAGAAAAACAGGTTAAGCTTAACCTTTTGAAAGTGGAAAATGACGCCTCTGTAAAATTCACTTTCTGAAACCATTGTGATAGATAGAGTATTTGCTCCATAGGAGCAAATGGTCTATTTATCACAATGGTTTCTACTCTACACAATTCTAAAAAAAATCTTTCCTCTAGTAAATGCTCCTTTTCGGTTGATTTATTCAAAGTGGTAGGGTCTAAAAATAGCCTATGAGGGTCTAAAAATAGCCTATGAGGGAATGGGTTAAACAATGATAGACTCTTCCACTTTAAAAATTCTGCATTCAAAGGGTAAACAGCATTCTGCATTGAAAGGGTAAAAAAGAACATACTGTGACAAAACTTATAATATGTATATACTGTGCATAAAATTAACACTTTGAATTCAATGGGATGGTTTTAATAATAATAATAATAATAACGACTTTATTTTAAGTGGATTACATATTTGGTACAAGACCAATTTTCAATATGGTCCACATGACAAGAACATTAATATACAAAACATATAAATAGAATTGAAAACCCAAGCTGACCCTGTTTAGACTTAAGAAAGTACTACTAATGCAAATAAATTTATATCAAGATCAGGTTGGACTGTTAAGGAGACCTGATTTTGAGGTAAGCTTAACTCGTAATGAAAGTATAATTTGGAACTGTACAAAATAAAATGTTGACATTTACTTTTTGGGTTGCAAGGGTCAGTATGGTGTACAATGTAAATTATGATTCAATATACATATTACATGTTACATATACAGTTGAATCTCATTATGTCCATTAATTCGAGACAACTAAGTTTGACTATTCATATTTATAATGAAGACGCTTTACTAAGGTTAAAGCTGAGATATCCGACTTAAGATAATGAGAGTCAACTGTATACATATCACATGCATATACATACAAACAGAAATGTACATCTGAACATAGGCAATGAAATCATCAAGGTATAATGTCCATCATTCAAACCCTGCATTATGACTGCCAGAGTACTTCCACCTAAGATAAGATGTTTTAAATTGTTTCAAGGTGTCTGCGGAGCGTATAGATTTGGGAATTCTATTCCAGATAACTGGGCCCGAATATGACAGAGATTTCCGAAAAAATTCAAGATTAGGTTTCGGAACTTTTAGCTCTCTGTTCTCTCCAGATCTCAATGAGTGAAGACTGTTTCTGAGGCCAAGGTCACTGATACTAAAATTTACCTGACAACTCGGCCATTCCGCATAGCAGTCTAGTGCAATTTATTGACCTGCATTCGATGGATACAAAAGGTATATGGCATCCAGAACCAATCATTGCATACTATTTCTGACCTGAAAATGCTTCGTAACATAAGCTTCGGCTTAGTATGTGTAACAAAATCCACAAAATATAGCAATGTGTAAGAAGGGCGCACGAATAACAAATATGAGTCACATGACGAAATCACGTATCATGATATGAATGAAAGTATTATCCCAGAGGTAATTACTCAATGAATAAAGAAGCACGCATCAGATGACCGTATGCAAACGATTAGGTAATCATGCCATAAACTGCGAGTGGTCAGTTTGATAATAAGCATAGCGGGAAGCGGCTGAAATGTCAGCTGCAACTTAATCATCAACTGGAAAGAGTGTTAATCCTTTCCCTTACAGATCTAGATACGCAATTTCGTGCCAAAGCGAAATTATTCGGTATCAGATTGATGCCATGCAAAGAATACTGCAGCGTCTACAATAGGCAGAAACTGTACGTAATTTCATAAGCAAATAGAACAGAACTTAACTCTTTGCACGCTAAGTCATTTTTCATCTGCAACAATTGTCGTCTGCTTCAATTCTTAAAATAGCTTTTCTCTAATTTCTTTGTAAAAATATGATCTAGATGACAAACAATTTGGATCCTGATGAGACGCCGCATTATGCGGCATCTCATCTGGATCCAAACTGTTTGCATAGGTAATCACTGTTTCGCTGGTTAGCGTGCAAAGAGTTGTTCCAACGGTTCCTACAGGCTTAGCTAGCCCATGTTGAAATTACCTACACAAACAGTTTTGATCTAGATCATAAATGCCAAGTAATCCTTTGTCTCAGCGGGATCAAAGCTGTTTGACCCTCTGATCACGGTTTCAGTAAAACAATGGAGACAATCCATTATTTGTAGCTCCTCAGACGAGTTTTCAAGACAACATTAAAGAATACATAGAGGTATTAAGAGAATGGCAGTATTTCATGAATGTGGACATGAGTTCGTTGTAATTTGCAAACAGTGTAGACCCAGATCAGAGGGCTCCTAGAGGAGCCCTCTGATCAGGGTCTGCACTGTTT
The DNA here is from genome assembly GCA_963576725.1 of Azorinus chamasolen. Taxonomy (NCBI): domain Eukaryota; kingdom Metazoa; phylum Mollusca; class Bivalvia; order Cardiida; family Solecurtidae; genus Azorinus; species Azorinus chamasolen. Next base: position 37,095,932 of record OY755244.1, read on the forward strand.
GCAAATTCTCTGGCAAATGATAGCCTTTCTTACTGAATAGATCATCAGCTATTGTCAGTAATGAAGTAATCGACTTTTGAAATCTTAGCATTCAAAGGGTTAAACTGGTAACCTTTGGTTGGGTTTTAGTAATAACTGTGATTATTCTAGTATTAGAACTCCCTGTACTTAATGCTTGTGAGTAGTATAATGTTATTCGATTTGATTGACATATTGTATTATATAGGTAGGAAATTAGCGTAGAAACTATTTCCAAGCCTTTTGTGATTTGAGATGACTTTTTGTTCGCGGCAACATAAAGGTCTTCTGAATATAGCCCTAAAGAGACGGGAAAACTCTTTCCATATATAGCCAATAAAAAGATTTTTTGTTCTGCACAGACAGTCTAATGGCCGTGTAACAGGGCCGAATAAACCATCTGTAGCCAGAATTACATTTTAAGTAATCATTGGCTCCCCCCATCCACCTTTCACCATAATAGGCTGGTTCCCAGGACGCTAATATTTCCGTCAGAATTTCTGGTCTGTTTTAACAATAACAACCTTTTGGCATTATAGACCAATTTTTATGAGATCGGCATTTTGGGTGATTTTGTCTAGCATACAGTTTCATCTTATCTCTAATATATACAGTACAGCTCCTCTATACCGGACATTAAATCAAGAAGTATAAAGATAGTTTAAGCCAGGTGAATGCTTAATGCAGGGTGAAAGTCAAGCAGAAAGCTCCTTTAGGAGCTTTCTGCTTGACTTTCACCTTGCATTAAGTTGCCACCTGTCTTTAAGACTAACAATGATACTGCTTTGAATGTTCAGTTTAGAGGGTTTTTATCGTACATAAAACGTAGGAAATTGCCAAGTCTAACATTAATACAACTGAGTTCTTCATAGAGAAGCAATATTGAATAAAATTAGAGATTTATTGCAAGATTTTTTTCCATATACAGAATTGATTGTCCAACTTGAATTCAGTAATAACTTCTAATATCTACTAAAAAATAAATTTAAAGATGATTTGCAATAATTGCTAGAGTAGGTAATAAAGTTAACATTTAACTCCATTGCCTTTCTATGCCTTTATAAACAGTGTAGACCCAGATCAGACATCTGATCAGGGTCTGCTGTTTTCATCCCCTCCCCCCCCCCCACCCCCAAATCAACCCATCAAAGGGAGTGGGGGCATATTGTTTTTGCTCTGTCTGTTGGTTTGTTTGTCCCCAGCTTTAACGTTGGCGATGATTTTGAGGCCATTGCACATACATACTTCAAACTTGTCATACATGTGCAACTTTAATGGAGGCGAACATTTTTAGGGGTGACTTATTAAGGTCAAGGTCATACATCAAGGTCAAAGGTCATATTACAGATCAAATTTAGATTGGTGATAAATTAGAGGACATTTGGCGATGATTAGAGGACACCTTGGAGCCCTCTGATCTTGGTCTTCACTGTTTGCAAATTTTAGTAAAGTTGCTTGACAGCAGTCCCTCCCTATAGTACAGGCTGATTCCACTGTTTTGTCAACAGACACCTAAATGAGAATTGTGCCATCCCATTGTGCCATCCCACTTCTAGTTGGTTCAGATTTTATTTGGATCGTATTAGCCCATAGGTGACTCAAAACTAATCTGTGTAATTGGGATAGACTCATGGCAGTGGACAATGATTCATGATGGCCCATACAGCATACTAAGTATGTATTGTCATTTGTTGCAAAATTACCCAAATTGGACTTTTCTTTCATTTATAAATTAAAGAAAACTTGGTGTCAAACAGTGTTGATCTAGATGAGACACAAAATGGCCCAGCATTTCATCTAGGTCAAAAGTGATGCTACTGTTTACTCCACAAGTACGCCTTTCTATGCCTATGCAAACAGGGTCTGCTCTGTTTGCTTATGGAATAATATAAATCTGATTCTACTGTTTCTAGCTGGTTTGACAAAACTTTTTCTGTGTTATAAACCATTTAAAAAATTAATCTTATTAATATTCATGATGCCATTATTTCTTTCATGAATATTCATGTAGTAGAGGGTTAATAAATCATTGAGAGATACTCAAACTACCCAGACAAACTGTTAGGTCAATACTCTATTTGGACAAATAGTGCAGACCCAGATCAAAGTTTAACTGTTCCTGAAGGAGCAGTTTGATCAGGGTCCTCATTATTTGCTACTATGTCAGTCTGTTTCAATATAATTACAAACTGAATAATTCAGCCCTACAAGGTGATGGAGAACTTGCGTGTCTGGATATTTTGGGTAATTAAGAGTTACAGTTTAGACCCAGTTCAAACTGTTTCTTAAGAGTGTTAACCCTTTCCCTCATATAGACGTGTTTTCACGCATTTGCAAACAGAGTAGACCCAGATCAGACGGCTCCTAGAGGAGCCGTCTGATCAGGGTCTGCTCTGTTTGCTAGTGGAATTTGATAGACCTGTTTCTTTACTTTCTAAAAGGGCTACAATTTCCACCTTCCATATTTCCTTATAACTATTTTGTCCATGAATATTCATTAGGTATTGAAATTTGGAATAAACATAGAACAGGGAAAGTGTTAATCTCAGTCTACACTGTTTGCAATCATTAGTACTCTTATCTCTCACATTCAAAGGGTTAAATTGACCCCTTTTAACCCTTTCCATCATATAAATTTTTACTTTTTTGCAATCAGAAGACCCAGATCAGATGGCTCCTATCATAGGTCCTATGGGAGCTATCTGATCAGGGTCTGCTCTGTTTGTTTATAGAATTTGATAAATCTTTTTCTTTACTTTCTAAAATGGCTACAATATGTTCCACCTTCCATATTTCATTTTTGATATTTATCCATGAAAATTCAGTAAGTATTGAAATTTGGAATAAACCTAGAGCAGGGAAAGGATTAATGTAGCGTACAAATTAAATGACATTCGCAAACAGTCTGCAGACACAAATCAGAGAGCTCCTGGACTGGCCGTATTAACGTGGTCATAAATTCCTTAGACTCAACGCTGTCAAATATAATAATTTTATACTAAGTAGACCGTTTAATCCTTACAATGAGAACACCTAGCTTTTGCAGACTGTGTAGACCAGATCTGATGGCTTCTGATGGAGCCCTCTGGTCAGGGTCTACACTGTTTGCCATATTTTACATTAATTGGAAACTGGCATGAGACAGTCCACAGTCAAATTAAGAAGTGTCCCTTTTAAAACTCAGTGTTGCAAAGATTAAACAATGATAGACCCTATCATGTGTAAAATACCATATCACTTTGTGAAATACTTGATGACGCCAGTATATAGTAAAACTTCTCTAAACCGGAATTCTAATGAAGGAGAATTTAGATAATTTCAGGCAGATGGCAGCTTAATGCAGGGTGAAAGTCGTGCAGAAAGCTCCTAGAGGAGCTTTCTGCATGACTTTCCCCCTGTATTAAGCTGCCACCTGTCTCCAAGATTGATAATTATACTGAATTTAATGACCAGTTTAGAGAGGCTTTGCTGTACTTGTGTGAGACAATGGTAGAGCATTTATTTCAGATACCATGTTCTGAATTTTCCGCTCTTTATTCTTGATAACTCTTTGCATACAACCTAATTACCGTCTATAACTTGTCGTGAGCTTCAATGTTAAGATATACATTTCATTCATTCCTTTTTTGGACAAATGATTGGAACAATAATTATGTCAGGTCCTGAGAAGGCTCTGAATTACTCCGCGTGTCTTCCGTACTCAAACTATTTGCAAAGCAAATTTGGCCACGACATGCAACAGGTTTAGCATTGGAATCACTGCTAGTTTAATGAAATGCATTTTAATGGATGCATTACTGGTTTTTATTGCGTTCTAATTTTGGCTCATTCTAACAAGTTGGAAGCATTGCTAATAGAGTGTTGAAGCAAATTCCTCAAAACTACAAGGCTTCCGATCCATTAACTCTTTCCCTGAGAGTCTTGAATCTTTGATTACATTTGCGAAGAGTATGGATCCCGATGAGACGCTGAGTGAGTCGCTGTCTCGTTAGGGTCCAAATCGTTTGATGCTGTGATTATGTTTCTATGAAACAAAAAGGAAGAAAATTGAAAAGTAAAACTTTAAGCAGATGAGAGATGTTTACGGAAAACATTTGTTTGCAATGAAAGAATTTAGCATGTGGAAAACTTGAAAATCGTACATGGCACAAATGTGGTAATTAGGAAAACGTCTTCCGAGAAAAGATTTATTGACTGCGAAAAAAGCCTACTTTGGAACATTGATTATTTTCCTCTAAACAAGTTTTTTCTAGTGATTTAGCCTTAAGAAGGCTGTGGATACAATTTTGAGATTTTCTTTGCAAACAGTTTGGATCCAGATTAGACATCCAGGAACACACTGTCTCATTGGCATCCAAACTTTTTACACTTGGATCTGGTGTTTTAACCCTCTACTCCATACATACGCCTTTCTTCGCCAAATTTGCAAACAGAGTAGACCCAGATCAGACGGCTCCTATACTTGGAGCGGTCTGATCAGAATCTGCTCTGATTGCTTATGATGTAATATAGTTATGATTCTACAGTTTCTGCCATACCTAAAACGCCATGTGTCCATTTGCTATTATAACAAGAAATCTAATAAATATTAATGATGTCATTATTAAATCTAATAAATATTCATGATGTCATTAACCCCTTTCCCTGTTGAATATTCAAGTTAGAAATAATGACATCATGAATATTTATTAGCTGATCTTTTATAAAGGCATATGTACACAGTATGTTTTGGCATTGGTGAAAACTATAGAAATAGACTGATATATATAGATAAGACCCTGATTTAAGATGGCCCCTATAGGATCTGTCTGATCTGGGGTTACTATGTTTGCAAATGCCTGAAAAAGGGTTTATATGGAGTAAAGGGTTAAAAATAAAAGTGGAAGAAAATGCCATGTTGAAAGATGCATTTCGGCTGTGATTTTGCTCAGCAGGCTAAAATTAAGTGGTAAGGGAGTATATTATGGTGAGATAATACCAAGTACTACACACGTTTTAAACCTTTCCCTCATATAAATGCATTTTCACACATTTGCAAACAGAATAGACCCAGATCAGACAGCTCCTATAGGAGCCATCTAAACAGGGTCTGCTCTGTTCGCTTTTGACATGATACACTTCTGATTTTATAGTTTTTATATGCCTGTTTGAAAAAACAGGACATATTATGGAATGGTGCTGTCTGTCTGTCTGTCTGTCAATCTGTCTGTAAATCTCTAACTCAAATTCTGCTTGGTGGATCCTTCTCAAATTTCACTATAATGTTTATCTGGACATGCTACAGTAGCATGGATGTGTCCTGGTACGTATATCCAAGGTCAAGGTCACACAAATTTTAGCAAATATGTTAACCTCAATTTATGTTAAACAAGGCCTTGACGGGCATATATTGTGCCCACTGGCACTCTTGTTGTTAAAGCTAAAAAAATCATTGACAAGTTTACATTATAAAAATTCAGCTAATAAATATTCATAATGTCATATTTTCTTTCATTAATATTGAACAGGGAATGGGTTAATGATCTCCCACTTTTTCTTGTATAGACTTTATCTGCACTTAAAAGGAGCTTGACATGTTGGTCCCCTACATTTTATTTAAGTCTGTTACCTGGCAGGGAATCAGTCCCACGACCTCCCACTTTTAATAAATTGATGTACACTGGGAAGAAACAAAAAACAAGCGATAAAGATGGCAAAACAATCGGGACTTTGCACTACCTATCGATAATTTAACCGCTTTTCCAATAATTTCTGTCCAATTACGGCCTTATGTTATCATTAAGGCTAGCGCTGAAGCGACAGCATCTACAGATTTATGTCCTGATAGTCCAGTAAATCTTTTGTTGCTGGGTTTCATTTCACTCTTTTTGCAAAGATTAATTTTCAATGTAATGAATATTTTATAGGACTTTCCCTGTTTTTATGACAGGTCTGGACATATCTGCACGAGTGATGGTCGGTATTGACATGTTCTACAAGAACTGTTAGCCATGAATTTATGCAAATTTTTTCTGCCCTGCGGCCAGCAGCTATCGCAGATCTCTCTTGATGCCTTCTTCATGATTTTTATTGCAATGTCGATACAAAAATAAGTTTCAGCAGGTACTACTGTACTCTCTCTAACACATGGAATTCAGGGGTATACAGAACCATTCCCTCATAGGCTATTTTTAGATCCAACCACTTTGAATAAATCTACCCAAAAGGAGCATTAACTAGAGAAAAGGAAAATTTTAGAATTTGGTAGTTTGAAACTATTGCGATAAATAGAGCATAGGAGCAAATGCTCTATTTATCACAATGGTTTCAACAGGTGATTTTTGCAGAGGCGTATTTATGGAGGAAAAGGTTAAAAGAAGAAGAATTTAGGTCTTTATAGGTAGGTGGCTGCTTTATGCAAGGTGTATGTCATGCAGAAAGGACCTTTTCTTAAACCCTTTCCCTGTTCTATGTTTGTTTCAAATTTCAATACCTACTGAATATTCATGGACAAAATACATTGTAGTTATAATGAAATATGGAAGGTGGAACAGTATAGGCATTTTAGAAACTAAATAAACAGATCAATCAAATTCTATTAGCAAACAGAAAAGTAGGAGTCATCTGATCTGGGTATATTCTGTTTGCAAATGCGTCAAAACATGTTTATATGAAGAAAAGGGTTAACCCTTTCCCTGTTCTAATTGTTTGTTTCAGATTTTAATACCTACTGAATATTCATGTACAAATTTGTTATAATGGAACATGGAGGGTGGAACATTGTAGCCATTTTAGCAAGTATAGAAACAGATCTATCAAATTTCATAAGCAAACAGAGCAGACCCTGATCAGACGGCTCCTCTAGGAGCCATCTGATCTGGGTCTACTCTGTTTGCAAATGCGTGAAAACACGTTTGTATGAGGGAAAGGGTTAAGAATTGACAATTGTCGCAGATGAAAAACTACTTAGCGTGTAAATGGTTAATGAATACATTCAAGGTAGGATTTTGTGGAAAATATAAATAAACGATTTTAACCATGCTTCCCAAATACGCCTCTTATCTAGAAATGTTAGTCACGATTACAGGATAAGAATTGCATGCTCCGTTTTGTATTTTGAAAATGCATAGCATCATTCAATTCTGGTATGAATATCATGAATAATTTTAATCAATATGCGTGACATCAATTCTTCACTCTTTGCGTGCTAGTGGCAAATTTGTGATTCGATGTATTGGGAGGTTAGATCCTGATAAGATGCAGTGAAGCTCGTTGACACGCAGTTGTATAGTTGAAGAAGAAAATGGGAAGAAAAAAATAACTTTGAGTGTTTCACATAAAAATGATTTTGTTCTATCATAAACCCTTTGGACGAGGGAAATGATTTGGTTGTCCTTTGCAAACAGTATAGAACCAGATGAGAGGGCTCCTAGAGGAGCCCTCTCATCTGGGTCTGCACTGTTTGTCATGTAACACTTTTCTTCAAATAATTCCCTGAATATTCACGGTGTAAACTTGACCAGTTTGAGTTTTGGAATAGTCCATTAGAAAATTTAGAGTTGAAGAGATTAATGTATTGCGGTTCAAACTTGAATGCTCTGAAATTTTCTTTAAACTCAATTTATTTTCTAAAGTTTATTTTGTCCAACATCTATTCATGAAATTCTATTGAAAATATACAAAATTGGTATGGCATATAATAATATAGAGAGACCGGTTATGTTATCTAATTCAATCTTTGTCTATCTTGACCGCAACAAATTTCAGGTCTTTTATAGATATAAAGTATTCTCCCTTTACAAAATTGTTTTACAAACTACTCAACTCCCTTGTATGTAAAACCCATTAACCCATTCCCTCATATCGACGACTTCTGACGGCTCTGTAAAAGTCACTTTGTGAAACCATTGTGATAAATAGAGCATTTTGCTCCTATAGGAGCAAATGCTCTATTTATCACAATGGTTTCAAACTACAACATTCTAAAATTTTCCTTTTCTCTAGTTAATGCTCCTTTTCGGGAGATTTATTCAAAGAGGTTGTACCTAAAAATAGCCTATGAGGGAATGGGTTTAAGTGGAATAGTCATCCGATATGAAAGCGTACAATTTGCAAGCCCTCTGATCATGATCTTGGTCTACACTGTTTTGCAAATATTTGTCACTCTGGCTCAACTTTTAAAATAGTTTTGAAAAACTACGACACGACAGTTGAGCAGATGACCCATTCCCTGATAGGCTATTTTTAGACCCAACCGCTTTGAATAAATCTACTGAAAAGGAGCATTTACTAGAGAAAAGGAAAATGTAAGAATTGTGTAGTTTTGAAACCATTGTGATAAATATAGCATTTGCTCACAATGGTTTCAAAAGGTGACTTTTACAGGTGTAGAAAGGCATATTTATGGAGGAAAAGGCATATTAATGGAGGAAAGGGTTAACCCATACCCTCATATTTACACCTTTTGACTCCTGTAAAAGTCACTTTTTGAAACCATTCAAAACTACACAATTCTAAAAGTTTCCTTTTGCTAATAAATGCTCCTTTTTGGTAGATTATTCAAAGAGGTTGGGTCTGAAAATAGCCTACGAGGCAATTTGTGCATAATTTCTGATCAGATTCTGGCCAAAGCGCTTTTCCAGTAACCAACAAGATATATGCTGATCACCCTGAAGACAGAATTACTGGAACATTTACTACCAAAACCTTTTAAGACTGATCAAACAAAATTAATGGATGAGACCAAATACATACTTTGCAAGGAGTTATAACCTTAGTGCATTTACTAATAAAACTTTAACCCATTCCCTCATATTGACACATTTTGACGCCTCTGTAAAGTCATTTTTAGCTCATCTGTTTTGAAGAAATCACGAGCTATTGTCGTAACCCCGGCATCCGAGTCGTCGTTGTCCGAAATCTTAACATTGACCATAACTTCTTCAATTTTTCATTTACAACCTTCATTTTTGGTATGCATGTTCATCTTGACAATGACGACAGACGAGTGTTGCACCCGCTTACGGTGCTCTTGTTTGAAACCATTGTGATAAATAGAGAATTAATTTTGCTCCATAGGAGCAAATGCTCTATTTATCACAATGGTTTCAAAACTACAGAATTCTGAAATGTTCCTTTTCTGTAGTAAATGCTCCTTTTCGGTAGATTTATTCAAAACGTTTGGATCTAAAACTAGCCTTTGAGGTAATGGATAAGGCGATTCGCAAACTCTGTTTTAATATGAAGACTTGTAAATTGTTAACTGATTTCTATTCATGTAAGAGATACTAACATAATGAATATTTATTAGCTGACTTTTCATGGTATATAAAACAGGGTCATTTTAGCATCAGCAGAAACTGCAGAATTATATTATATAATTCTATAAGCAGAGCTACATATAAGGGTGTATACCCAAATACTAAAATCTTCATTTCTCCACCTTACCCTATACTGTCACCACTCTTTAGAAGAGAGGATTCTAAAGAGTGGTCACAGTATAGGGTTTGGTGGAGAAATAAAGCATTATATTTGAAAAAAAAATAATTTACGCATCTTATCTGGAGCTCTGTATAAGCAAAGGGAAGCGAGCCTGATCAGGCTATTCCTACAGGAGTTGTCAGATGTAGGTCTACTCTGTTTGCAAAGACTTAAGGGGAATGTTATGGTCGGATAATGAATATTTAACAGCTGAAGTTTCATAACTTTGGTAAATGAATTGGGACAAATCAGAATAAATCCAGTTATTCTCAAAGCCGTCTAGATTTAAAGGTAACATAACTTTAGTATCAAATCCAACAAAAAACAACAGGAGGATGTGTAATTATCCTCTTCCCGCATGAATACTCGTCTAAGAAATGATGACATCATGAATATGTATTGACTTATTGTTTGTAATGGATTGTTTCGTCATTACAGAGACTGTAGATCAGATCTATATAATTCCATAAGCAGCAAAGAGAGCCGACCCTGATCAGATGGCTCCTACAGGAGCCATCTGATCAGGGTCTGCTCTGTTTGCAATGTCATGAAAAGGTGACTGTATGAGGTAAAGGGTTGTAAATTAGATTGTCGGGAATGAAACTGCCAAATTGTCAATATGAATCAGTTGCATTCCAGACAAAACATACAATATTCATTGTCTTGTGCCTGACAGGTTGTTAACAGTGTCTGTTATAGATATTACACATAAATACACAGCCCTGTCAGTAGAGTCTGGAACTGATGCATCCATTCCATCTTCCATAACTCTTTGCACGCTAACAGTGGATTCGTTGATTATGTATGCAAATGCTTTGGATCCAGATTAGATAATAACATGGTCATCATGACAACTGATTGCAGTGTTTGAAGAACTGCAGCAGATTAAAGATTTTCATATAATAATTATTTCATGCAAAGAATAAAACCACATTAACCTGTTACTCCATAAATACGCCTTTCTGCGGCTTTCCTGTAGGAGCCGTCTGATCTGGGTCTGCTCTGTTTGTTTATATGATATGATATAGATCTCATTGCTGATGGACTTTGAAAGATGTGTTTACTTTCTAAATGGCTACAATGTTCCACCTTCCATATTTCATTAAAGCTAATTTGTCCATGAATATTCAGTAAGTATTGAAATTTGGATTTAAGATGGAACAGGGATAGGGTTAAATTCCACCATTGCATTCTAAAGATTTAATCCTTTCCTCCATAAATACTCCTTTCTACGCCTCTGTAAAAGTCACTTTATGAAACCATTGTGATAAATAGAGCATTTGCTCCTATAGGAGCAAATGCTCTATTTATCACAATGGTTTCAAATTAAAAAAAATGGGGGAAATACATGTCTGCTCAGACTATGGTCTGAAGCAAATGTTTGCTTACCTCTGATACAATTTAGAAACTACTGATTTCATTTTAAGAATTGAAGCAGATGACAATTGTTGCAGTCGCAAAATTACATAGCGTTAAAAGTTAGAGACGCATAAACAAGAACACATGGGGCTTTATTTTCAATATCTTGGAAGTGGAATTGATATCTACTGTTATCTTAGGTTCTAACTATTTCATCTGTTTGACAAAGGATATATGACTAGAATTTGTGGCTAACAGAGTAGATTCATTTCAACATATTCCTGGTTAATGTGCTACATTATTGTTTATTTGTTTCTTTACATCCCCATAGACAAAGTTTTGAGAGATGGAGGTATTTTTGAGAGATGGAGGTATATTTATACTGTACTTACCAGGTTAGTTAACTCTTTCCCTGTTCTGTATTTAGACCGAATTTCAATACCTACTGAATATTCGTTAACAAAATAGGTATAACGAAATATTGAAGGTGGAACATAGTAGACATTTTAGAAAGCAAAGAAACAGATCTATCAAATTGTATTAGCAAACAGATAGACCCTGATCAGACGGCTCCTGGAGCCGTCTGATCTGGGTCTACTCTGTTTGCAAGTGCGTTAAAACACGTTTATATGAGGGAAAGGGTTAAACATTTACGCCCTGAATATCCATGTAAGAAATAACATTGTCGTGAATATTAATTAGTCAGGAAATGTTGCCCAAGGCAGAAACTGTGGAGTCCTATCTATATTTCATGTATTTCATAAGCAAACAGAGCAGACCCTGATCAGACCCTCCTGCGGGACCTTTCTCTACCACTTCTGTCCTGCATCCTGCAATTTCCATCATATAAATGCTTTTTCATACATTGGCAAACAGAGTAGACCTAGATTAGACAGCTCCTATTGGAGGCATCTAATCAGGGTCTGCTCTGTTTGCTTATGGAATTTGATAGGTCTGTTTCTTTAGTTTCTAAAATGGCTACAATGTTCCATTCCACCTTCCATATTATAACTATTATGTCCATGAATATTCAGTAGGTATTGAAATTTGGAATAAATATAGAACAGCAGAAAGGGTTAAGCTACTATCTGTTTTAAAAATCCAGAAGTAGACTTCTTTGGAGTGGTCATATTAGCGAGACTACTTGGCAGGTCAAGTTTTGAGCGACAAAAAATATTTGCTCAGCATTCTAAAGGTTAATGAGGACAGTTTCTCAATGATGACGGAAAAATGTTGACAGATTTAATCACCCCCTTCTTTCCTGCGGAAAAACGGTAATGTATGCTCAATATGTATTATCGATAAATCTTATCAAGACTACAAATTACCGAAACTCTTCGCATGCATGCTTAGTAATTTTGTCCATCTGCTAAATAGTCATCTGCAGCATTTTCAAAACTATTAATATTCTTTCTGATTTTTTTGCAGAAGTTGAGCCTGAGTGACGACAGTTTGGATCTCACATCAAGCATCACGTTTGTGGGGCCTGATCTGGATCCAAATTGTTTGCAATTAGGTCATTAATGGTGGGAGAATCGACCGTTAGAATGGAAAGAGTTAATTATCTTTCTAAGACAACAAATTACTGTAACCTCACAACTGCAGATAAGTGGCATTTGTGGGAAATTAAGATTAAATTTTCTATATTTCACCACCAAAATCTATCTTGTTGGTGGTAGTCAGTAGAATCAACGCAGAGAGACGTTTCTAATGAGTACCAGCAAGATAGGGTTTCGGTGGAGAAAATAAAGACTTAACCCAATGCATCATGGGCTATTTTTATAGTAAAATCTACTGAAAAGGAACATTCACTATAAAAAACATTAAGAATTAACCCTTTCCCTCATATAAACGTGTTTTCACGCATTGGCAAACAGAGTAGACCCAGATCCTAGAGGAGCCGTCTGATCCGGGTCTACTCTGTTTGCTAATAGAAATTGATAGATCTGTTTCTTTGCTTTCTGAAATGTATACAATGTTCCACCTTCCATCGTTCTTTATAATTATTGCATCCATGAATATTCAGTAGGTATTGAAATTTGAAATAAACACAGAACAGGGAAAGGGTTAAGTAGTTTTGAAACCATTGTAATAAATAGAGCATTTGCTCCTATGGAGCAAGTGCTCTATTTATTACAATGGTTTCAAAAAGTGATTTTTACAGAGGCATGAAAAGGCATCAATAAGAGGGAATGGGTTACTTAAATAGATCAATATTCTGCAGCTCTGGTATATGTTTCACAACAAGCAATGTCCAAAATAGAAGTACAATAGCAATGTTAGTCACTAGGCAAAAGACATGCTAAAATCTTATTTGTATTGGTAGGTTTTGGTTTAAAAGTGCTATAAAACAGCTACTACTTAACTGTTAGAGAGACAACAACAGGCATTAAAGTGTACAAAGCCTTTTTAGCTCTTAAAATCTTTGGAAAGAAAATGTTTCTCTCTGTGTGGATTATTCTGTAGAGTTAGTGTACTAATTGTTACTTTGTCATCTGCCTAAGTCTATGTATCTGTGTAATTTAACTCTTTACTTCATTGACCTTTTTACTCCATGAATATTCATGTAAGAAATAATGACATCATGAATATTAATAACGTTAATTTTTATAATAGCACATGGACACAAGCATTGTTTTGCCATGCCATAAACTGTAGAATCATATCTTTATTACATCATGATACAGGAGCTGTTTGATCTGGGTCTACTCTGTTTGCGGAGTAAAATGTTAATACTCGTATAAGAAATAATTATTATGCCTTTTAACACTTTCCTCCATAAATACGCCTTTCTACGCCGCTGTAAAAATCACCTGTTGAAACCATTGTGATAAATACAGCATTTGCTCCTATAGGAGCAAATGCTGTATTTATCATAATGGTTTAAAACTAAGAAAATCTAAAAAAAAATCCTTTTCTCTAGTTAATGCTCCTTTTCGGTAGATTTATTCAAAGTGGTTGTATCTAAAAATAGCCTATGGGGAAAAGGGTTAATGCCTTTGCAAACAGAGCAGACCTACTCACTGTCTGACCAGGGTCTGCTCTGTTTGCCTTTGAAATCATATAGATCTGATTCTATATATAGTATCTACACTGGTCAAAATATTTCCTGTGTTCATGTACAATAATAAAAACTAATCCTATTGATATTTATGATGTCATAATCTCTTATGGATATAATTATAAATTATGGATATTCACTGAGTACTGTAATCGACTAATGGTGAAAATATCCTACGTAGATCTGTATGTGTATACAACAGAGGAAGCCTTATCTTAGGCGCATGTCATTATTCCTGTACATTAACCCTGTTCCTTCATATAGACACTTTTTCACGCATCTGCAAACAGAGTAGACCCAGATCAGTCTGGCTCCTACAGTCTGATCAGCGTCTACTCTGTTTTCTAATGGAACTTGATAGATCTGTTTCTATACTCTCTAAAATGGCTACTGTGAATGTTCCACCTTCCATATTTCATTATGACTATTTTGTTCATGAATATTCAGTAGCTGGTACTGAAATTAGTAATAAATATAGAACAGGGAAAGGGTTTAACCATATGAATGAGAGTAATCATTTCAGTGGTGTTTGAAAACAATATAGACCCATTGAAAGAGTTTTTGATCTGGTTCTACACTGTTTGTCCTTACTCAAACTATTTTATGCAGCTGTTACTCATATTGAGTTTGACCCTCAGCTGTTAAATAACTATTCATTTTTGAAAATTCAGCATTTATAGGATTTTTATAAGACCAGAGATTTAGATAATTACGGTATGAATTCATGTACTAAAATTTCACTTGCTTGTAACCAAACACTATAATTATTGTGACCACACTTTAGATACCTCTCTAAGAGACAATTCTAAACTGTGGTCGCATCATTGGGTTTAGTGGATAAATAAAAGAGATATTCTTAGAAATGTTTAACCCTTTCCCTGTTCTTCGAAATATTTCTCTGTAGACAATTATTAGTCATTCATATTCTGAGAAACCATTTAGAAAATTAGTAAGCACCAGGTAGTCAGATATGTACTATTTACATAGTCATAGCCAAGTTACTCAGAGACAAAGTCTGAGTGAATGTTTATCACTTCAGGCCAAACAGCAGTTTGCTATATATCTCGTATAACTGTTACCTACAAACATCTATTATAATTCTCAAAGGTTTCTTCAAGAACAATTTCTCCTCTATAACCATTTCAGAGAGTCGAACACCACGAGATTCTGCGTTACTCATTGTTTTAAAACTGTCTAAGTCGACTGTTTGCAAAGGCATTAACCGTTTCCTTCATATAAACATATTTTTATGCATTTGCAAACAGAGTAGATCAGATCAGACGGCTCCTATAGGAGCTCTCTGATCAGAGTCTGCTCCGTTTCCTTCATTGGGCTGCGCGTATCGCGCAGTCCTATATTGTGTTTGGTTTTCCGATGACTAATTTTCTTGCATTGATGGTAGATTTTTACCTTTTTCCACTGAAGAGCTTCGTTTCAGCAATGTGCCCTATACGCCTCCTACTACCATCGCCCCCTTGCTTCAGCAATATGCCCAATACGTCTCCTACCGCCATCACCCTTATCTCTACCTATCTATACAGTCTGCCGCATACTATCACGGGTTAACACGGGTTAAGAAAGTGATTGCAAAATCTGTAAATTACCTCGATCACTATTTCAAAGCACCCAGGGAAATTGTAACACATTGCTTTTTTACCCTTTGCTTGCTGTTCACGTCAATATACCTACCTGTAAATAGTGAAGACCCAGATGAGACAGCTCCTACAGGAGCTGTCTCATCAGGGTCTGCACTATTTACAAGTTGATTGTGCAACCAGTGCACTCCACAGCAGTGATTGCACAGCGAAATACTTGTACACAGTGAAGCTATATGTAATTATACAACAGGGCATGGGTTATGAAGGAGAAATGTATATTAAAATTCAGCAAGAGAATGGTTATTATGTGTTTGTAAGGCAGGTGGTTACTAAATACAGGGATCTGCTTTTTAATACTCCCGCGTTTAATAAATGAATGGCTGTTTATAACAAATTCTGTTGTATAGTTAACATTATATCAATATAAATACAGTTCGAATAATAACCCGACATCGGTCCTTTGGTAGGCCTACATGCCTGAAAGTCCGAGCGAAAATAAGAACGGTAAATTATCGACGTGGTGGGCAAAAAAATAGTCACCTAAATTGGAGGTTTCGCAAAAAGAGACAGTCTCCTTGCATATTTTCAGGATAAACCTTACAAAGTACATACCTAGAACTAAATTCAAAAGCATGTGTCTCATAGGACATACAAATGTCCTGGGTTCAGTTAACGGTAGTTGTTACTATTTATGCAATTGTTCGCAAATGTTTATACTGATATGTTGCGATTACCACTGTAATCGCAATGTTTCGGACTTAAAAATTCATGAACAGTTGCTTGAAACTGTAACGGATGTTGTTAACTGAAAGCAGTAATCGCACAATTTGGGAACAGTTGGTTACTGTTAACAGAACACAGGACTGGTCTCAACAGCAGTGTGTTTTTGTAGCGAAAAAAAACCCAACAAAACATGTAGACTAGATTTGAGGCTTATATAAGGTTCACATAGAAATACGCACTCTTAGTACCCAGATCATGCAGCTCCTGTAGGAGTGGTCTAATCAGGGTCTGCTCTCTTTGCTTATAAAGCACATATACGATAATATAGTCAGATTATACAGTTTCTGCATGAGCCAGATTATCCTGAGCTCCTGTACCTCTGTTAAAAAATAATCTAATCAATATGAATGCTGTCATTATTTCTTACATGAATATTAATGTAGTAAAGGGATAGGCGATCAAGTATAAAATACAGACTAGTAGCAAGTAGGCTAAAGTATCTGGTTGGAAACAGTTGCAAGCGTTCGTAACTACTAGACGTATGGTAGATCTGCGACAGAAAAATGGGAAAATCCCTGGGACACCTGTAGGTGTGTCGTAAGAAAGTCTGGTATTTGTCGACGAAAAATGTTAACTAACACCCTTGTCATAGATGTGTGATTCATATTAGCCCTTTTCATGCTGAGCGCGATCCTAATTCATCTTATATTGGTCTATACTGTTTGCCTACATGTATGTCCCTATAAGGGCCACCTGTCAGGCTGTCACAGATGTTCGAAATAGTAATATATTCTCCCTATGCTTTACACTAAGGGTTTCACAGGATTGTAAGATCAGTATGCAAAATACGTCTTAACTCTTTCCTTCATAGAAACGCCTTTTCACGCTTTTGCAAACAGAATAGACCTAGATCAGACGGATCCTATAAGAGCCATCTGATCAGGGTCTGCTCTGTTTGCTTGTAGAATAATATAAATTTGATTCTACAATATCTGACATGGCCAAAATTTAATGTGTTAATATTCTGTTTTAAAACTCTATTCGATAAAATAGAATTGATGTTATTATTTCATACGTAAATATTAAACAGGAAAAATGGGTTAACCTACCGGGGAACTTAGAAACTCGACGATGTTTCTTGTTATTTGTTTGTTAATTCAAATTAACCGTCTGTACTCTGAGCAATTGTCGTCTGCAAATATTGCCGTCTGCTTCAGTTCTGAAAGTATTTTGTCTTCTATTTTCCTCTCAAGAACGGTGTCACTGTGACAAAGCGGTTTGGATCCTGATGGGAAACCGAGTTTCTCGACGTCCCATCTGGATCCAAACTGTTTGAAAAGTTTACCATGCGCACAGTCCCCAGAAGGGTGCTTAATGTTACCAGATAATTGCTAAACAGGTAGACGTTTCGTTTTGTATAGCTCTTTGTGAGTTAGCGACGATTTTCATCAGGATCCAACTCGCTTGAGACTCTGGTAGTTTGAAATGCACCTTTTTATGGCAAACGATCAGTTTGACAACCAGTCTGATTGACAGCTAATCCACCAATCAGTAAGCGATAACTGATAAGCCCACGCTGACCTGTTGCTGTCCGCCATTTTGTCCGACAAACTATACATGTCAGACACAGGCCGTCAGAGTCAGACACAGAGGAGAAATAGATTGCTTTCTTAACAAAACGTTGCTGTTACGGCACATGTAATACTGATTCACGTTATAAGGAACGATTTTCGGTGATATTAAGTTTTATCCCTTTCCGAAACCAAAATCAAACTAAAAACAAAAAAATGTCACATTTGGAAACGCGCTCGTGTCAAATATGTACAAATATCCCAGTCTGAACTTGATAAAACGTTTTTTCACGGGCCTGATGCAACTGCTTTTTTTTTATAGAACTTAAAATGGCCAGTTTTGTTAAATTTTTGCTTCATCAGCTAGAATCCATAAACATTTTACAGGAAGTTGGGCATTCAAAACCACAAGGTGTAAATATTTCCTTTAAATAGCCACTAACTTAATGATGGATAGGCTTTCCCAGGCTTTTTCCAGATCGAAGTCTCTATTTGCTCTATAAAAAAAAAAATTGCATCCGAATGATATTATTTGACCAATGATAGTTTAAAGCTCAATAAATCACGCGACATCACACGCGACCTTTCACTTATTGAAACAAAATACCACCATGTTTGTTGTGTTAACCCAGCGTGGAATTTCTCACATTTTTAATTGGATTAATAGAACTTTGTACCTGGTCTAAATGGCATGAATGTCTCCCTTTACCACGAAGTAAATCTGTATTTACTGCGTGCCCTTACGCAATCCATTATCTGTCAATTGGTCTACAGCTTGTCTTCTATGAAAACTATTTGTTTGAAAACTACGAATTTCGTCGATTTAATATGCCCGACACAACAATTTTCCACAATAAATAAAACAAGATCTGGGGTGATATATATGTTTTTGCTATTTGATTATAAACAAATGACCGATTTAACAACAAAAAAGCAGTAACATAACTTAGATCTAAGCAATTATTTAAAAAATAGCCACTATTTAGAACAATTTTAATGAATCTGATCGGAAGTTCTTTGGGGTTTCGGAGATTTGATCGAATCACAGCTTTCGTGATCTGCAGCCAATATCCAACAAAGAAACAATATATAATTTATGCTCCAATCAGGATAATATATGTTATGGTATTTTGACAATATTTTGACATGTTTGAGATTATTTTGACCAATATATTTCTGTGAGGTTACAGAGTGGGTAGGAGATGCATGGCGGGTAGTGGGGTCTAAGCACGACAAATACCTGAGTGACCAAACTGTAGATCCTGATCAAAGCATGACAGTGTAGACCTTGATAAAAACCTGACAAAAGTATACACGGCCTAAAACACGATCAACAAAATATCTATTTGTTACACGAGGGCTCGTGCATTTTGTTTACAGTTCTGATTAGTATAGGAGTGGAAGAGCGTGACCCTGACTTTCAAATTCTCAACTGTTCCTAACTGGTTTAGTGCCAGTGGCGAATCTCTGATTACACATGCAAACCGTTTGGTCCCAGATAAGACGCCGAGTAACTCGGCTTCTCATCAGAATCCAAAATTGTTTGACTTGATGAATATGATTTTGAAACCAACAGCGAGAAGATTAAAATATTGATGCAGACGACTTATTTCTTTTTTATATAGACGATTAGATTTAACAGTGCAACAGATGAGCCTTATCCTGCCAACATACACCATGGATAGAAAATAGTTTAAGTCACATACAACTTGACACTGTCTCAGAAATATTTTGTCAGATAGCCGGTAAAAGATTAGCAAAATTTTAATGGAATCAGATACAGTTTAAAATGCAACAGACGAGAAAGTCGTAGCAGGTTAATGCTTAACAGAGGTGTGCATTTCAGTTGTTGCTGTGCTTCCTCGTTCACTGATATTGTTGCTCATGTATTATTATTTTCTGTACTATAGTGCACCCTCTTTACAACAGTGATTGCCACTGTTGTCCGGTAACAACAGAGCTCCAGATAAAAGTGTGTAAACACATTTTTATTCTGCCGTGTGTTTAAAATGCTCCTTCAATCCCTATGTAGTGTCCACTCATTACAATATTTGCTTTACTATGCTTCTACTAAGTGGTTACAACATAGGCTTTGATGAAAGCATACCAGTTTTAGTACTACTTAAATTTTATCACAGAAAAATGTTTTTACCACTCAAATGAACACTTTCTATCTTTCCATATGCCCTCAGATTCACTGTTCCTATGGTCTACTCGGGTAAGCGTTTTAGAGCCATTGTCACTCTTCTTACTCCTTCTCCCCCCATTGAACAACTTACTACCCCATAATGTTTTAGAGCCTGCAAACTTTCACCCATATGTATGCTATTTTAATATGTTTGTTATAATGCCACCAAAATTTCCATCATGTAATTTACAGTTTAAGTGGTCTTAACAGAGGGTTTTACTGTATATACTCTTTTGATCATTACAATATTTGTTATAATGCCATCAATGTTTCTATCATGTAATTTACAGTTAAAACCCTCTATTATGACCACTCAGTTGCATTAATTATTGCATGTTTAAGGTAACTGCTTAAAACAAGCTTAAAGAAAACCGGAGAGCTCCTTCAGTAGCTTTCTGTTTTACTTGCTCCTTGCTTTAAGCTGCTACGTCTCTTTCTCACAATCACTTAGCCTTTAACAGAGGGGTTTTACTGTATATACTCCTTTGTTCGATACAATGTTTGTCAAAATGCCACCAATGTTTCTATAATGTATTTAACAGTTTAAGTAGTCAAAAATTGCAACACAAAAAGAGAAAATTGCAGACTCGGTTTTATTGAGTCTGTTCATGAACAGTAATTGAAAGTGCAACACTGCTTACTCCCCCTAGCACCAGCTTAAGCGGTATTCAATTTTCACAACAAGAAGTACTGAAATTCATGATCTTAAAGGATCAGAAGGTATAACAACACTGAGAATGAAGTACAGGGCGACGTTTTACGGTCGTCACACAAGCATTTAACACATGCTGTTGTGAAGATTATAAATTCTGAAGGGAGGTGATCATACTCTGTTGTTCATTACACATTAAAACTTTTATATCATTCCACATTAGTTTGTTATATCTCCCAATTTCTTTCCACTCGGATTATGACCAGCTTTTTTCTGGCGCAGCCCTTCTTCCCTTTGCTGTAAATTTACAGCAATTTTCTACTTGTATAACATAGATATGATTCTACAGTTTCTAAACCATGGCCAAAACTTCCTATGTCCATGTGCTATTACACATGTATAACAATTAATCTAATTGATATGATTTCTTAACCCTTTACTCTATAAATACACCTTTCTACCACTTTGCAAACAGTAGACCCAGATCAGATGTTTCTTTTAGGAGCCGTCTGATCAGGGTCTGCTCTGTTTGCTTATGATAATTATTAATATAATATAGGTATGATTCTACAGTTTCTTTCATGGCCAAAAATTCTATATTAATGAGCTATTATACCAAAGTAATCTATTTAATAATCATGACGTCATATATTATTTCTTAAATAGATATTCATGGAGTAAAGAGTTAAAAAGTGTATTTATGGAGTAAAGGGCTATTTTTTTCTCCAATCTTAAAAGGTTACAAAGGTCAGATATTTTGTTGGGATTATATATTTAGCTGTCAGGACCATGCTTTGTAAATTTCTCTGGTTTTGGCAATAACAATATATCTTGCGTCCAAAATAATAGGTTTTTGGAAAAAACACCATTTGAGAACTGATACTTTTTACTGTTTATACCAGCTGCTTTCAGTTTTACATCTAATGAATTATTTCAGCCCGTTTAACCCATTCTTGTAATAAATAATGACATCATTACTATATATATTAGCAAGGTTTTTGTAATGGCATACTTGTGTATATAAATTTGTGATATTTGTAAAAACTGTAGAATCAGATCCATTATATTTTCATAAGCAAAAAAGAGCAGAACCTGATCAGATTGCTCCTTTAGGAGCCATCTGATCTGGGTTTACTCTGTTTGAAAAGGTGTTCGTATAGAGGAAAGGGCTAAACTTTTAGATATAGAAAATTAATTCAGCCTGTTGCAAAGGTGCCAAAAGTTGTCTCGACGGAGTAAAGGATGAGTTTAATTTTACTAGCATTTGCATGCAGTGTAGACCCGTAACCATTTCAACCCTGAATTATTAGAGTGTCTATCAGTGTCTAATTATAGAATATACTTAGTATGAAATGCTTGAACATGTTTATATGATCATGAATGATAAACAGTGCAGACCCTGATCAGAGGGCTCCTCTATCTGGGTCTACTCTGTTTGTAAATGACAGCATGCATGTCCCATGTTGGAAGGTTTAAAGCGTCTCTAACAAGCAAAGGGTTATTTACTCATTGCAAGCTGAGTAAGTGTAACTATCTGCCAATTTTTTCAATGGTTCTGTTTCCATTTAAACATATAGTCAGAGAGTGCAAAGACACTTTAGATCATTAACTACCTGGTGTACAGTCTGGATACAAACTGATTGTATATAAATAAGATTGTCAGGATTTGGTCCTCTAGCTGATTTGTGGCCCTGATCAGATGGTGTCTTGGGGATTCTATATATCAGGGTCGTCACAAATTCTCTCATAGTCCATAACCATTCTTACTCATATAATGGCTACCCATGACAATGTGATTACCTGAACAAACAGTTTGGATCCAGATGAGTCACTGAGTCATTCGGCATCTCGTCAGTATCCTAATGGTTCCATGCTTTGATGATGGTGTTTGAATGAAAGAAAAACAAAGTTAAACCATGAAAATTGTAGCAAACAACAAATTTTGTAGACAACAATAGGTGGCGATGAAACAGCTAAATGTTTCAAGTCAAAGGGCTTTCCCATTATCTGACAAATGTAGTTGGACAATCCACATGGGTAAATGAATGAAATGTAATAGTAAAAGTTGATTTCCAGATATTTATTTGTTCAGTTGGTGATTTATGCAATCCATTTTAAGCTTTGTCATGCTGAAGATTCAGAGAGGAATGATTCATCTTTACATTTAACCCTTTCCTTCATATAAACGCATAGTCACGCATTTGCAAACAGGGTAGACCAAGATATCGATGATAGACAGCTCCTATAGGAGCTGTCTGATCAGGGTCTGCTCTGTTTGCTAGTGGAATTTGAAAATGTTTCTTTACTTTCTAAAATGGCTACAATGTTCCAACTTCCATATTTCATTGTAACTATTTTGTCCATGAATATGCAGTAAGTATTGAAAATTGGGGAATAAACATAGAACCTTTACCAGATAGAAGCACATTTTAATGCCTTTCTTTAGGCAATGATATATAGATGTGATTCTAGAGTTTTTGCCAATTATTCAAAATTACCTGTGTTCATGTGCCATTATAAACATTCAGGAACAATAAGCGACCTTTAGAAAGAGGTCTGTATCTGGAAGTCTGCCCATATTGACACCTTTTGACGCCTCTGTAAAAATCATTTTTTGAAGCCATTGTGATAAATAGAGTGTTTGCTCCAAAACTACACAATTCTAAAATTCGTTTTCAGGAGATTTATTAAAAGGTTGGGTCTAAAAGTAGCAATGAGCGAAAGGGTTAAGACAGGTGATCGCTTAATGCAGGTTAAAAGTAATGCAGAAAGCTTTCTGCATTACTTTTGCCCTGCATTGAATGGCCACCTGCTTTGTAAGACTCCTGAATTCAGTAAATGATAGGTCTCTTGAGAAAAATTTACAGAAATGAATATTCATGAGGTCATTATTTCTCATGAATATTCATGAGATCATTTTTTTCTCATGAATATTTATGAAGTGAAGTTTTAGAGACAGAATCCAATCATTTACTGTGAAAGTTTGTAATTATCTACCCCTTTCCTCCATAATAAATACACCTTTCTATGCCTCTGTAATAGTCAGTTCTTGAAACCATTGTGATAAATAGAGCATTTGCTCCTATGGGAGCAAATGCTCTATTTATCACAATGGTTTCAAACTACAAAATTCTAAATTTTTACTTTTCTCTAGTTAATGCTCCTTTTTGGTAGATTCATTCAAAGAGGTTGGGTCTAAAAATAGCCTATGGAGGAATGGGTTAAAGGTTTAACTATTAGCAAGTTCAAGTTGAATTTATGAGAATCTTTTCACCAGTTTTGATCCAGACGAGTCTGAAGAGTATCTTGTTGCCTCATCATCAGGATCCCTACTATTTTAGACTAGGTTTTTCTTTCTTGGAAATAATTTGGGACGAAAGAAAGTTATACTGTTGAAATAAACAACAATATTAGCAGGAGAAAAAACCTTCAGCAAACAAAGCTGAAATTCTCCACAGGACAATTTACTTCAATGATACATATCGTTCTGTGTTTTTGGCCTCTGGAAATGGATGTATATTCCCAATGGAGTTTATGTGTATATAGGTTTTACTGTTTCAACATACATTTTGATTGTCTGTCATGTGTTTAGTAGAAATTAGTCTGTGAATAGCGACATGAAAACAGGTTGCTCTAATTACCATAAGTAGTCAGACTGACAAACTTGGGCAAATAGTGCAGACCCAGATCTGTGTCCATGCTTATAAAACTTTTTAGTTGAGTCTGAGTTTGTTCTCAAGTTTTTGATTGGTCAGATTTGAGCCTATGGCTCAAATCTGACCAATCAAAAGCTTGAGAACAAACTATACTATCAGTCTATACTATTTGCTACATTGTCAGTCTAATTCAGAGTTATCAAAATGGCAAATTGCTTTGTTATCCCATTCTCTCATATTGATGCCTCTGTTAAAAGTCACCTTTTGAAACCATTGTGATAAATAGAGCATTTGCTCCATAAAAGCTAATGCTCTATTTATCACAATAATTATTGTTTCAAAACTACACAACTCTATAAATTTCCTTTCCTCTAGTAAATGCTCCTTTTTCAGTAGATTTATTCAAAGAGGTTGGATCTAAAAATAGCCTATGAGGTTATGGGTTAAGCTTTACAAACCGATGCAGCAGGAAGATTTGATGTTGAAATACTTAGGGTAATTAAGTTTGTTTAATTGGAAACCACACAAACTCAGTGTTCAATATGGTATTTCATATAGGATAATAAGTACTGCTCTATCTTTCATGAATATTTATGACTTTATCAATATGCATTACCTGAATTTGTATATTGGTCAGTGAATAATGCTTTCAGAAACTGTGAATCATATCTTTATTGTTCTATTTAAGCAAACAAGGGTCAATCTTATCTGAGACTTTTTCTTTGTGTAGAGGTGCCAAAAGCAGTCTTTATGATAGAAAGAGTTAACTCAGGCCTTCTGAAACCAAAATCAACCTGCATCAATTTTAACAGCTTTGCAATGTATTGTAATTTAACCCCATGAGCATCTTGTTCATTCAACGCTGTCAGTGCTTTGATTTTTACAGGTGTTTGTTGTTCCCAAACATCCGGTGGTTTTCATCAGACTGACTCTTCTAAACAGAGATACACCTGTGCTCCATTATCCTTTAATCCTTTCCTCCATAAATACACCTTTCTATGCCTTTGCAAACAGTGTAGACCCAGAGCACCTAGAGGAGCTGTCTCATCAGGGTCTGATCAGCGTCTGCTTTGTTTGCTAATGGAATTTGAAAGTTCTGTGTCTTTACTTTATAAATTGGCTACAATGTTCCATCTTGCATTATTAATCCCCCGCCTTCCATTAGAATTACTTTGTCTACGAATGTTCAGTAGGTATTGAATTTGGAATAAGCATAGAACAGGGAAAGGGTTAAATGTTGGGAATCAGTATTCTGTCATTATTTCTTCTATGAATATTCATGGATTATTCCTACACTCCTATAGCTCTACAGTTATGTAGACTCAGTGCAGACCCAGATCAGAAGAATTTTGCCCTTTCTGTTTACGACAGGTTAGCTCCTGTTTTCACCCTTTCCTTGTTGAATATTTATTAGCTGATGTTTTGGAATTGGCATGTGTACACATAATTCTTTTTGCAATGGTAGAAACTAAAGAGTCAGATCTGTAAATATTTTATAAGCAAACAGAGCAGATCCTGGTCAGAGGACTTCTACAGGAGTTGTCTGATCTGGGTCTACTCTGTTTGCAGACATAAAAATGTTTATCATGGGGAAAGGGTTAACCCTTTCCTCCATAGGCTATTTTTAGACCCAACCATTTTGAATAAATCTACCCAAAAGGAGCATTTACTAGACAAAAGTTAAATTTTAGAATTTTGTAGTTTGAAACCATTGTGATAAATAGAGCATTTGCTCCTATAGGAGCAAATGCTCTATTTATCACTGGTTTCAACAGGTGACTTTTACTGAGGTGTAGAAAGGCGTATCTATGGAGGAAAGGGTTAAGAGGTTAATGTGAAGGATTGAAGATTTAACAGGTCGGGGAATAAAATTAATGTTAGCATTCCGAATTCAGCCTGAAGATGGTTAATTGCTGTTGATTGAATGCAGTTGTGCTTGTTTACACTAGGAACTTGAAGTCTATAGAACAATTACTTCCATCCTTAGCCTTTCTAATGTGTTAACCCTTTCCCTGTTTCGTATTCATGTAAGAAATAATGACATCAATATAAATGAGGTAAATTATTTTTAAAGCATTTTTGACAAAGGAATTTTTGACTGTGACTGATAGTGTAGAATCAGATCTATATAATTCCATAAGCAAACAGAGCAGACCCTGATCAGACGGCTCCTATAGGAGCCGTCTGATCTGGGTATACTCTGTTTGCAAATGCTTGAAAGGGCATTTATATGAGGGAAAGGATTAATGGGCCAATAGATAGAGTAAACGATAACCTTTGACCCTTTTCAGGGGACGATCAAATATGTCTGTGACTTTCAAACAGTGCAGACTCTGATCAGAGCTGTCTGACCAGGGTCTTCTCTGTTTGCTTTTGATATGATATAGATCTGATTCTATAGTATTTGTCAATGCAGACAGTTTCCTTGAAAAGTTTGCATTATAAAAATGGAGCTATTAAATATTCATGATTGTATTATTTTTTTCTTAGATGAATATTGAACAGGGAAAGGGTTAAGAATTTATTACTGCATGAATATTCATGGACTGATATTTTATCATTACACATTAACGTCAGTGTTGGCTGTGACAGAAACTTCAAAATCAGAGCTATATTATTCCATTGCAATGAGAGACGACCCTGATCAGAAAGCTCCTACAGGAGCTGTCTGATCTGGGTCTACTCTGTTTGCAAATGTGCTAATTGATGTCTATATAATGGAAAGGGTTAGCCCTTACAGTGCGGGACCCGAGTCACTAATGTCCTTTGCAAACAGTGTAGACCCAGATGAGAGGGCTCCTAAGGGAGCCCTCTCATCAGTGTCTGCACTGTTTGTCATGTTACACTTTTCTTTAGAAAACATGCCTAAATATTCACCATAAGCTTGACCTAATTAAATTTTGGAATATTCCATTTGAAAATTCAGCTTTGTAAGGGTTAATATATGTTTTGTACTTGAATATAAATGTGTACTTAATGGTTTTAGTAAAGTGCTATTTAGTATTCAATAAAGAATATGAGAGCAGCTGCCTGTGTGACAAGGACTGGAGTAAATCATGACAAATGGCTGCTTTGTGTTTACCTGCACTCTGGGGGACAAATTCAATCACTGTTTGATAAAGACTTGTACCTACACATTTGCAAGCAGAGAAGATCCAGATCGGACAACTCCTGTTGGAGCTGTCTGATCAGAGTCTGCTCTGTTTGCTTATGGAATGATACATTGATCTGGTTCAATAGCTTCTTCCGCAGTTTTTCTTATTCCAATGTACAAATAATATTCATGTAGTCGTTGTCTCTTACATGAATATTCATTGACCCTTTTCCCTCATATAAATGCTTTTTAATGCCTTGGCAAACAGAGTAGATCCAGATCAGATGGCTCCTATATAGGAGCCATCTGATCAGGTCTGCTCTGTTTGCTTATGGAATTATTATAGATCTGACGCTAAAGCTTCTGCCAGTACCAAAAATGCATGTGTGCATGTTCTATTGTAACTAAAAATTCAGCTAATAAATATTCATGATATCAGTATTTCTTATATGAATATTCAACAGGGAAATTGTCAACAATTACCACTAGGAGAACAAAGATATGTTATTAGCTGTAGAACTGGATGCAACAATGATTTTGATTTCTAAAACAAATTACATTTTATATGGCATCTGATTTGCGTTTACTATTTTGACTGGGCCAATTAAAAGAAGTGATGAGATCTTTGCAGATGGCATATTTGACCTGAGTATGCCTTTAACCATGGAAAAGAATTTGCTGAAATTGCTGTCTTGTTTCCCAAATATAGCAAATAGCCACATCCCGACAGGTCATAGGGTGAATGTGTTGCCATGGAAACGAAATTAATGAAGATCAAGTGCCATGTGCAGGGAACGGTAAATAGTGGTCAGTAGCCTCATCCAGGCTGCTAGATCATTATTTATGGATGAAATCTTAATTCCAGTACAGCCTATCTTGGGAGTTGACAATTGGAATTAAGCTAAGATATCTCAAAATGGACACATGCTTCATTTGATTGGATTTTGGCCATTAACCATTTCCGTCATGTAAATGTATTTTCCTGCCTTTGCAAATGGAGTAGACCCAGATCAGAAGCTCCTGTAGGAGCTGTCTGATCAGGGTCTGCTCTGTTTGCTTCTGAAATTATATTAAATCTTACTCAACAGTTTGTACCAATGTGTACATTTGCTATTACTTCCACAGTTACAGTTTAGTCCCTTCCAAAATTTGTAATACAGAATTTTTCTAAAATTCGCCACTGCACATATCCATAAAGACACATGGCAGCATGATGCAGATTACATTAAGCTGTCACCTCGAGAAAGTTTCCTGGATAAGAAGTGCACAACTTGAAAGCTGAGGTTGTTTGTATGGATACTGAGTTTCCACTGTAAACTGGTCATAACTCTATAACCACTTATATCAACAGTTGAGAAGCGTTGATTTGTCCCAAAATAATATCTTTATATCTCCAAAAGGTCTTGTTGAAATGCCAGTTAATAATGGAAGTAAATGATATATAGTAAAAACCCTTCTAAATGAGACTTTCAATTTAGTATAAATATCAGTCTTGGAGACTGGTGGTAGCTTAATGCAGGGTGAAAGTTATGCAGAAAGCTACTGTAGAAGCTTTTTGCTTCACTTCCACACTGCATTAAGCAGCCACCTGCCTAAAAGTCCACCTGCCTAAAAGTATCTAAATCCTTCTATTTTAGAATTTTGGTTTAGACGGGTTTTACTTTACACTCACTGAGAATGACCGAAATTTAAAGGGAAAAAAATGTATGTTTCAGAACACACTTTATTGTAATATTGGCCATTTTAGAAACTTATTTCATAAGTAAAAAGTGCAGACCCTGATCAGACGGCTACTGCAGGAACTGTCACATCTGGATCTACTCTGTTTGCAAAAGCATTAAAAGATATTTCTGTGGAGTAAAGGGTTTAGAATGCTGTATAATTATTATTCATTATACTCTCCAAAGCTGACTCAAAATGTTTTTCCCAATGATTCAGTAATGAGGGGTTTTCTTCAAATGATTGAGAGGTAGTAATACAGTAGAACCTGTCTTAACCGGCCATTCATTTATTGAACATAGGAGTCTTAAAAAGCAGGTGGTTGCTTAATGCAGGACAAAAGTAATGCAGAAAGCTCCTATAGGAGCTTTCTGCATTACTTTTGACCTGCATTAAGCTACCACCTGCTCTACAGACCCATAATTGGATTTTTTTATGGCCATTTAAAACAGGTTCTACTGTACTTGCTAAGAACTGGCATCTTCATTTTGATCATCCACAGTTACCAAATACATGGCTGTCACCATGCATTTATCATACAAGTGCAATACTACATAAACTCTTTGCTGACTGAGTAATTTTTCGTTTGCCACAATTGTCGTCGGCTTCAATTCTTAAAATAAAGTTTCTATCAATTCTCTGCAAAAACATGGTCAAAGTGTCAAACAGTTTGGATCCTGATGAGACACCACATTATATGGCGTCTCATCTTGATCCAATTTGTTTGCATAGGTTATTATGGAAGAGACGATTCTAAAGAGTCAGGTTACAGCATAGGGTTTGGTGGAGAAATAAAGGAACTATGCTTGAAAATGTTTAACCCTTTCCCTCATATAAGGGTGTTTTCACGCATTTGCAAACAGAGTAGACCCAGAGGAGCAGTCTGATCAGGGTCTGCTCTGTTTGCTAACAGAATTCGATACACCTGTTTCTTTACTTTCTAAAATGGCTACAATGTTCCACATTCCATATTTCATTATAAATATTTTGTCCATGAATATTCAGTAGGTATTGAAATTTGGAATAAACATAGAACAGGGAAAGGGTTAAATTTACGCATTTTATCTGGACCCCTGCATCATGAATGCATTTGTCAGTTGAATGTTGATAATAGTACATGTATACATGATTTTGTGGCAAAATTTGTATAGTCAGATCTAATTTCATATGATAACAGAGCAGACCCTGATTAGACGACTTGTATGGGAGCTGTCTGATCTGGGTCTGCTCTGTTTGCAAAGGCATAAAAAAGTGTTTATATGAAGGAAATGGTTGATTAACATGATTTAACCCCGCCTCCTTCCTTTATCAGATTTAGTTGCTTTGAGAACAGACTTATTTATTGTTGCTATACACTTAAGGCTGGCTGTACAAAGTTAAAACCAGTCTGTGTTATCTGCTATCTTTGAGTCATAAATATTACAATAGGAATAGAAGAATGTGCATATAAAAGTGTTGGCAAACCTCAAAACCTGGCAGCCAACATTAGCGGCATGTTAAAACTTTAGTTGAGACAATTACTGGAATGGTTTTTTGTGACTGTTGCTGTAATGGAACCTGGCAGAGAGAGGAATTTCACAAGTGCTTAGCCAGTTCCAAGTGACATGGGCCAAGGACAGAATTGGCAGCCATTAATTTCAACCTTTAGCTTGCTAAGTAAACTATTTTTGCAAAAGTATTGTTTATTTCAAAATACAAGATATGACCAATTTCTTTACAAAAATTCAACCACAATGTGTATTCTGAAGACCCACCAAGAAACTTTACTTCTCAAGTGGGCTCAGATTGTTTGCAAAGTTGCTGGTAGAGTGCTGGAGGTTGACCTGTAAAATACTGAAGTTGCCGTATAGAGTGCTTAAAGAAAGCGTGTAAAGTGCTCACGGTTAGCTTGTAGAATGTTTAAGGTTAGCTTATAGAGTGCTGAAGGTTAGCTTTTAGAGTGTTTATGGTTAGCTTGTAGAGTGCTGAAGGTTAGCTTGTAGAGTACTGGAGGCTGGCTTGCAGGGTGTTTAAGGTTATCACGTAGAGTGCTTGTAAAGTGTTAAAGGTCTAAGCTTGTAGAGTGTAAAATGTTAGCTTGTAGAGTGCTTAAGGTTAGCATGTAGTGTTTAAAGTTAGTATGCAGAACATTTATGGTTAGCTTGTAGAGTGTTTATGGTTAGCTTGTAGAGTGCTGAAGATTAGCTTTTGGAGTGCTGAAGGTTAGCTTGTAGAATATTTAGGGTTAGCTTGTAGTTTTTAATGTTAGCTTATAGAGTGTTTATGGTTAGCTTGTATAGTGTTTAAGGTTTCTTTATAATGACCTAAGAATGTCTGGCAATGGCACAAAATGTAGAATCAGATCTATATAATTCCATCAGCAAACAAAGCAGATCCTTATCAGACGGCTCCTACAGGAGCCATCTGATTTGGGTCTACTCTGTTTGCAATGACATGAAAAAGCATTTATAAGAAGGAAAGGGTTAACCCATTCCCTGATATTTACGCCTTTTGACACCTCTGTAAAAGTCACTTTTTGAAACCATTGTGATATTCTATTGTCTATTTATCACAGTGATTTAAAAACTGCACAATTCTAAAGTTTTCCTTTTCTCTAGTAAATGCTCCTTTTGGGTAGATTTATTCAAATAGGTCGGGTCTACAAATAGCCTATGAGGTAACTTGGGTTAAAAGTAATACTTACAGAGTAAAAGGTTGTTGATTAAATGTTTGCTATAGACAGTCTTGTCTGTGTTACAGAAAAGCATGGGCCACTGATCAGTTCAGTTTGTATTTTAGTCTTGCCGCTGTGTGCCAATAAATTCTCATCATATTGATGGAGACTCTCTTATGGATTTCAGTCTGTGAGATACTTA
This sequence comes from Azorinus chamasolen, assembly GCA_963576725.1. NCBI lineage: Eukaryota > Metazoa > Mollusca > Bivalvia > Cardiida > Solecurtidae > Azorinus > Azorinus chamasolen. Next base: position 37,127,885 of record OY755244.1, read on the forward strand.
ACTATGTTCTCCAAGCAGCGCTAACAAGATATCTTGACAAATTATGTAGACCATTATCATGTCGCAGGCAACACTAGCCCCAGAGTTTGAGATAAGTGAGAAATGTAAACGTAAGCAGAAAATGATGTCCTTCTTGAGTTTGAGATAGTGAGAAATGTAAACGTAAGCAGAAAATTATGTCCTTCTTGGAAAGGGCCTGCTTTTCAACCCTTTCTCTGTGCAATGTTTATTCCAAATTTTAATACCTACTGAATATTCATGGACAAAATAGTTTAAAATGAAATATGGCAGGTGGAACATTGTAGCCATTTTAGAAGGTTAAGAAACAAATTATCAAATTCCATTAGCAAACAGAGCAGACTCTGATCAGATGGCTCCTAGGATGATTCTCCAGAGTTGTCACAGGATTGGGTTTGATGGAGAAATGATGATTTTAGTACACATGGTTATCTGTAGCTCTGGGCCATCTCATCAGGATCCAAAATTGTTCGTCAATTGGATGATTATTATTTAAGCGATATAGAAGACAACAATAAAGCTTGCAGCAGCTGACACTTTTTTAGGTCAGAAATGAGAAAGTAATATTCCACATTGGTGATCTGTTTAAGATAAGGGGATCTGATGCTGCCTTCGATATATCATTACTGGTTTGCACTGGAATAATGTTTTCTAACATGCAAGTTAGAAAAGTGAATAATCTTGTTCTCTAGATTATGTAACTTGATAAATCCTGTTCGCACATGAATATAATGTGTTTTATTAGCAGTGAAATATGCCTGTATCAAATACTTAGATGTGATTTCTTGCGGTTTTATGTGATTTCTTGCGGTTTATGTGATTTCTTGTGGTTTATGTTCAAATTTTTAACCCTGAACTCAATGAATATGCATGTGAGAAACAATGACATGATGAATATTAATTAGATTCAATTTTATTATGAAGACAGGAATTTTTGGCCATGGCAGAAATCATTAGATCTGGCTCTACTCAAACAGCATGCAAACCCTTTCCTTCAGATAAACACTTTTTCATGCCTTTGCAAACGGTGAAGACCCAGATTATTTAAAATAACCCTGTAGTAGTTGATCAGGATCAACACTGTTTGCTTATGAAATTATAATAGATCTGACACTATGGTTTCTACCAATACCAATCAATCCTGAGTACATATTCAATTATAAATACTTAGCTAATAATTATTCATGATATCAATCTTTCTTACATGAATATTCAACAGGGAAATGAATAAAAGGCATATCTATGGAGTAAAGAATAGTGCAGTAGATAATGGTGATAAATCTACCAAAAAGGAGCAATAACTAGAGAAAAAAAATTGTTTAGAATTTTGTAGTTGGAAACGGTTGTGATAAATAGAGCATTTGCTCCTATAGGAGCAAATGTTCTATTTATCACAATGGTTTCAAGAAGTGGTTATTACAGAGGCGTAAAAAGGCGTATTTATGAGGAAAGGGTTAATCAAAACAGTATGGTGTAACCACTCTTTAGAATCTTCTCTTCTAAACGATTCTAAAGAGTGGTCACAACATTGGGTTTAAGGGAGAAATAAAGGAGATATTCTTGAAAATGTTTAAATTTACGCATCTTATCTGGACATCTGGGTAATCCTTTCCCTGTTTAACATTCATGTAAGAAATAACATCATGAATATTTATTAGCTGAAATTTTATGATGGCATAATTTTTATGTATGTACACGGGATATTTTGGCTCAGACAGAAACTAGAATCAGATCTATATCATACCATAAGCAAACGGAGCAGACCCTGATCAGACGGCTCCTTATAGGAGCCGTCTGATCAGTGTCTGCTCTGTCTGCAAATGTGTGATAAGGCATTTATATGAAGGAAAGGGTTAAGAAATGAATACAGTATAAAAACAAACATTAACTCTTACAGGAAGTTAATAGTCATGAAGGAATGGGTCATCGCTATTTGTAAGGTCCGTAGGAACTTATGATATGGCCATTTACTTGAGAGAGACAAATGTATTCTGTCACTGTGTTTCCTCTGTTCCAATCCATTACTGCTTCTTGCACTGTTGTAAATGTTCTTTAACCCTTTACCAGAAGATTATTGGTGTAAAAAAATAAGAACATCTTGAATGTTTCATGGCTGGATTTTTATAATGGTACTGAACATACGATTTTTTTGGCCTTGGCAGTAACTGTAAAGACAGATCTATAAAACCTCTGTTAATTAATATTCATAATGACATTAATTTTTGCTTGAATGTTCAAAAAATAAAGAGTTCACATGCAAATACAGTAAAACCTCTCTATAACGGCCACTAAATTACATTAAGTATTTTGTGTTAAAGGCAGGTGGCTCCTGAAAGCAAGGTGAAAGCAAAACAGAACACTCTTATAGGAGCGTTCTGTTTTACTTTCACCTTGCTTTAATCAGCCACCTGCCCTAAATACCAACTAATTAACACAATTTAGTGGCCATTATAGAGAGGTTTTACTGTATGTAGTAAAACCTCTATAAAGTGGCCATCAAAAATTGGTCTGATTATGGGTCTATTAAGGCAGGTGGTAGCTTAATGCAGGTCAAAAGTAATGCAGAAAGCTCCTATAGGAGCTTTCTGCATTACTTTTGACCTGCATTAAGGAACCACCTGCTTTTTATCACTCCTATGTTTTAATTAAAAAAATGGCCGCTTAGGACAGGCTCTAATGTAGTTACGAACCAATGCAGTTAAAATAGTATAGTTTAGACACTTGATATTTAGCTTTTGAGAAGTCCTGTATGAATAGATGACTGTATGAATTTGCTTAACTTTTGCTCCTCCAGGAGATGTGGTCTACTCTGTTTGCAAAGGCATAGAAAGGCGTGTTTATGGAGTAAAGGGTTAAATGACCAATAAATAGTCTTAATTCTAGGTCTGTAAAGCAACCACCTGCTGTTTAAGACTTTCATGTTCAATCAATCATTGTGATAAATAAATTGTTTCAAAAGTACACAATTCTAAATTTTCCATGGGGGAGCATGCCCTTGGTCCTCAATAGCCACAGCGTGACTTACATTACATGTGGATTCAGGAGCGACATGGTGCGTACATTACTTTTGGATTCAGCTACGCTCCTGTAGGTAATCATGAATTCACAGTTAACATGCAAAGAGTTAAGGGGCATATCTTCAAGGACCTGATAAACATCAACCATATTTATAGGTTTAGAAAATAGACAACATGTCGACAATGTAGCATACTAATCTATTTTGAAGTTTTTCTTCCTCATTATTGGAGGAAAAACAATTTTTCTTTTTGCTGATATGTTTGTAGTAGTTGCAGTCCCGGTAGAAATGTCAGTAATACAAACCAGACGACCCAGGGACTTTATTTGTGGAGATATTATTCGTAGAGAATGAAATTTTTGTTCCAATTTGTCAGTGGTTTAACCTTTCCCCTGTTGAATATTCATGTATGAAATATTGACATCATGAATATTTATTAACTACAGTAAAACCCCGCTAATGCGACCAACAAAAATGGGCGTAATTCTGGGCGGCAGAGGCAGTTGGTAGCTTAATACAGGACGAAAATTATGCATTTCTGCATAACTTTCGTCCTGTATTAAGCAACCACCTGCTTTAAACGACGCCAGTGGCTGTTTATTAAGTGGTCGCATTAGCGGGGTTTTACTGTATTTTCTTTATAAACATAAACGTTCGGTATTGGTATAGACAGTGATAGTTTCAAACAGTTTAATTTTGTGCTTAGTAAGTTGGGTAGAATTTAATCAGGATTAAAACTAATCAAAAATTCACTGTTAGCATGCAAAGAGCTTTAATAGAAATGACTTTGATGAAAATTTTATGAAATGTCTCAATTAGCAAACAGAAATATTCTGTTATCAGAAAAACGTATTAAAACACATAATTAACATTTTTATCATTGTTCCAATGATTTTGTTAACCCTTTGAATGTGGGAATCGAGTGCACATGTACTGACATTTGCAAACAATGTGGACCCAGATCATAGGGCTCCTAGAGGAATTCTCTTGTAAATTGTTATCTATCATACTGAATGGTCACTGTAATTTGACAGCTTCAGCACTCAAAGGATTTAAGTTAATTCAAACTTATTTTTTTGTCAGTTTTCATGCATGGGATAAATAATTATGTTGTTGATCAATATCCTTTAACCCTTTAAATACTGAATTTTCAAAGTGGAATATTCCATATTATTGAATGACAAGAGTCCATTGCAGTTGAGAGGGTATAATTTGCCAACTAATTTTGACTGATAAACGTTGCAGACCCTGATCTGAGGGCTCGTGTTTACACTTTTTGAACTGAATCAACTCTTTACTTGCTGAAGTTTCAAATTTCAGTGTTCACTCAGCATAAAATGGCATAATTTGCCAGGCAATTCTGAATTTCGAACAATGTAGACCCAGATCAGAGGGCTCCTCTAGGAGCCCTCTGATCTGGGTCTTCATTGTTTGTAAATGCCGGTAGTCGTTTTTCCGCAGCATTCATAGGGAAAATATTGGGCATTAGAAATTGTGTAAGCTCAAAGTCAGAAAACAGTGTCCCTGAAAAATAATTACAAACACTGTTGGAATTCTTAGAGACTGGTGTCAACTGATTAGTCTTTATAATGCTCATGTAGAATTTGCCAAGTATTTCGCCAACAGCGTTGATCCAGTTATGATGACACCCGAGTTAATTTGGCATGTGATCAGCATCTAAACTATTTAATACTTGTATTGTGTTTTAGTAAAGAGAGAAATTATATGGCTTTTATTTTGAAATGTAAAAGGATGATATTTTAAATGTCAGAAAATTGGCAGAGAATGTTAATGGTTTAGCTAACTGGATTCCATTTTCTACTACGCGAATATTTCTATTAGGAAGGGTGACATAAATAAAGGCACTTGATTGCCAATTGTGACATTTCGCATTGCTGGACTGCCCCCGAGCATAAAAATATAATAAAAATTTGATGGTTTGTTCCGTTGTTCCGTGAGTGCCATGTCATTTGGTGTGAGTCATGGGGACGACATCAAAAGTGACTGCCTCCGAACACAACATTGGATTACAATAGGGTCCCTGTCAAATAGGCTCATTTACGTGCGGACATTTTCGAGTTGGTCACTCATGAAATTGGTTGATTGTTGTCCTGATTCTGGCAAATATTGCCATGGGTCAATACATCATCCATTCTCCATTTCCAATTTCCTGTGTTACATGTCGTATCCTATTGTATTTGGAATGTTACAGAGCTACACACTCAAAACTTGTTAATTTCTTTACCTCATTAATATTTTGTAAATAACCCTTTCCTCCATAAATACGCCTTTCTACGCCTCTGTATTAGTCACTTCTTGAAATCATTGAGATAAATAGAGCATATGCTCTATTTATCACAATGGTTTCAATACTATACAATTCTGACATTTTCATTTTCTCTAATAAATGCTCCTTTTTGGTAGATTTATTCAAAGACATTGGGTATAAAACAGCCTATGAGATAATGGGTTAAGGACATTAAACCTTTCCGTTCTATGCTTATTGCACATTTCAATACCTACTGAATATTCATGGACAAAATAATTTTAATGAAATGTGGAAGGTGGAACATATATTGTAGTCATTTTAGAAACTAAAGAAACACATCTGTCAATTTCCATTAGCAAACAGAGCAGACCCTGATCCTGATCTGGGTCTAGTCTGTTTGCAGATTTGTGAAAAGGCATTTATATGAAGGAAAGGGTTAAAAAATGAATTTTGCTAATGGAATTATGAAGAAGAGTTAACTCTAGACTATTTTAACATTGATTAGTTTTTTTTAACCCTTTACCTGATAGAGACGCCTTTTGACATCTTTGTAACAGAGTAGACCCAGATGAGATGGCTCTTGTAAAAGGTATCTGATTAGAGTAAACTAAAATTGCTTAAGTTAAATTTTCTAATGGAATTATGTAGATCTCTTTCAATAGTTTTTTGCCATGGCCACGAAATCCTATGTTCATATACCAGCATAAAAATTCAGCTCATATATATTCACAATGCTGTTATTTGTCACATGAATATTCATGAGATAATGGGTTAATGATGATTATTGTAATTTTAGCTTTATGGAATTTATTGCCATTAGCTTCAAAGTTGAGGAATGTAAATGATTGGTAATAGCTAATACTCATCTCTCTAGTTGTGTATTTTCACTCGATTCAGAGAATTTTAAAATGAAACAATTTCTTTTATTGTCAGATGCATAGAATTCTCTTCAACCCTTTGAATGTGGAAAAATAATTTACCCATGCATCTGCAAACAGTGTAGATCCAGATCAGAGGGCTCCTATAGGAGCCCTCTGATCAGGGTCTTCACTGTTTGTCATTCAAAATGCTCCTGTAATTTTAAGCCTTTCACACTGAATGGACTCTATCGTTAAAGATTGATGGGCCATTCCATGATGAATATTCAGCATCCAACAGGTTAAAACAGAGGAAGTTGTATTTGAAAATGTTAGAGAAAATAAATGAGTATTTCAAAATAATTTCTTCCTTGAACACATGAATTTTTCATTTTCTGCACTTTTAAAACCTTTCCAACACTACACTGTAAAGTTAGTCTCCTAAAATGTGTTATCCTTCAACAGTTCACATTTTTTTCTTCCATTTCTTTTTTCAGTGTGTCAAACTTTTTGCATCCTGTTGAGATAATAAGCTTGGCATCTCATCATAATCTGGATCCAAACTATTTGTAAAAGTCATCACATGGTTTGAAGTGTTCTGGGTCCATGCTTATAAAGCTTTTCAGTTGAGTCCGAGTTCGTTCTCAAGCTTTTGATTGGCCAGATTTGAGTTCTCAAGCTTTTGATTGGTGCTCAAATCTGACCAATCAACAACTTGAGAACGAACTCAGACTCAACTAAAAGTTTTATAAGCATGAGATAGATAAAGTAAGTCTAGTCTGGTTTAACCCTTTACCTCATGAATATTCATGTAAGAAATACTGACGTCATTTTTATGTCTCGGCTGAATTTTTAAAATGTTATATAGTAAAAGCTAAACTGGACATTCAAAATAGTATTAGTGTCACTCTTTAAGGCAGGGGGCCACTTAATGCAAGGTGAGCCATTGCAGAATTTAGCTCTCAAAGGAGCTTTCTGCATGCATGACTTTCACACTGCATTAAGCAGCTACCTGCCTAAAAGTATCTAAATTCTTTTCTATTAGAATTTCTGTTTAGAGGGGTTTTACTGTATATGAAAACAGGATTTTTTAGTTTGACAGAAACTCACAGTAGAATCTGATTTTGTATTTCTCAGCATTTAAAATGAACTATAATCCTTTTCCCTCATGAATAGTCATGTCGGAGACAATGCCACCATGAATACTAACTAGCTAAATTTCTATAATGGCATATAAATACCGGAATATTTGGTCATAGCAGAAACTGTAGAATTGGGTGTATATTATTTTACAGTAAAACCTCTCTATAACGGCCAGTAAATTCCATCACATATTTTTTTGTGTTATAAGCAGGTGGCTGCTTAAAGCAAGGTGTATGTAAAACAGAACGCTCCTATGGGAGCGTTCTGTTTCACTTTCACCTTACTTTAAGTAGCCACGTGTCCTATACCAATTAATTAATACAATTTACTGGCCATTATACAGAGGTTTTACTGTATAAGCAAACAGAGCAGACTCTGATAGCTACTTACCGGTGCGGTCTGATCTGAGTCTACTGTGTCAGCAGAGGTTTGAAAAGATGTCAGGTAACAGGTTAACCCTTTACTTTATGAATATCCATGCAAGAAATAATGACACCTTGAATATCAATTAGATTTATTTTCATAGTGGCATCAGAACACAGGAAAATTTGGCCATAGCAGAAACTGTAGAATGAGATCTGTATTATGTCATAAGCAAACAGAGCAGACCCTGATCAGACAGCTCCTACAGGAGCTGTCTGATCTGGGTCTACTCTGTTTGCAAAGTTATAAATATATGGAGTACAGAGTTAAGCAGTTGACTGTAGAGTTACTGGCACATGTCATTGAGAACTGGGAGATATTTTGTACAAAGTTTAAGACGTATGTAAAACCACTTTCACTTCGAGGGCAAACCGTATTACTCTTTACATAGTTTTCAGGCTCAATTTTCTGTATGTTCAAATTGCTGTTATTTTATTTGCTGTACACCAGAGGCTATGTAATGTGATTAAGTTGTTCTTTTCTTCAGATAAATCTTTGAGAAAATTTGAAAATTAGATTTAGCATTGGATGAAGGGATCTTAATCAGTGATTAGGTCCTGAAGTAAATCAAATACTCCATTGTATGGGGAAGTTTCCATAGAAATTAGAATGTATAGGAGATTAGACATGTTCAATGAAGATTTATGCCACAAGCATATATCCAGATTGTACCGATATGTGGAGATTTTTATTGCTGAAATAATCCAATATATTTGTAATGATAGATTGTTTTGTCTGTATTTTAAAATTGTCGTCTACAATTTTCTTTTCAATTCCATTTAATGCTTTGATGTTATAATATGCCTCAGAGACTAAGGGAAAAATATAGTAATACCAATCAAATATATATATAACCCTTTCCCATTTCTATATTTAGTACAAATTTCGATACCTACTTAATATTCATGGACAACATAGTTATAATGAAATATGGAAAGTGGAACATTGTAGACATTTTAGAAAGTATTGAAACAGATCTATTAAATTCAATTAGCAAACAGAGCAGACCCTGATCAGACGTTTCCTATAGGAGCGTCTGATCTGGGTCTACTCTGTTTGCAACTGCGTGAAAACACGTTTATATGAGGGAAAGGGTTAACCCTTTACTCCATGGATTTTCATGTATAAAATAATGTCCATCATATAATTTATAGGTACTAATTACCTGGATTGTTTTATAATGGCACCATGAACAAGGGAATTTTCAACATTGGCAAAAACTGTAGAATCAGATTTATATTATTTCATAAGCAAACAGCCAGCTAGAACAGACCTTGAACAGTATTATGATGGAGATGGTTCTGACAAGACACATCTGATCTAGGTCTACACTGTTTGCCTATAAAATGATTTTATAGTTTCTGGAATGGCAAACTTAATCCATTTTTTTGTGAACTAATATGCAAATTTAATTAGGTAATGAATATTCATGACATCATTAATTCCTGTACAAAATTGTACAATTATTCATACCGGAAAGGGTTAAGGCTGATGAGACAATGACACATTATGTTTTTCTTTGCATCTGTAAACAGAGTAGACCCAGAGCAGACTGCTCCTGTAGGAGTCATCTGACCAGGGTCTTCTCTGTTTCCTATAAAATAATATGGATATGATTCTACATTCTACCATCATAGCCAAACATTCTGTTGTGACATTGTAAAAATCAGTATTTCATTAAAAAAAATTGCATACACCAATATGGAGTAACAGAGCTGACCTTAACTCATTCCCTCCTAGGCTTTTTTTTAGACCCAACCTCTTTGAATACATCTACTGAAAAGGAGCATTAACTATAGAAAAGGAAAATTTTAGAATTGTGTAGTTTTTAAACCATTGTGATAAATAGAGCATTTGCTCCAAAGGAGCAAATGCTCTTTTTATCACAATGGTTTCAATAAACGAGTTTTACAGAGGCGCAAAAAGGATATATTGAGTTAATGCTGGAAACAAGTATACTTTAATTTGCAAACAGTGTAGACCTAGGTCAGACTCTGGGTTACTAAATGAGCAATCTGTTAGGATCTGCACTGTTTGTCATTTAAAATCGTCTTACATAATAATAATAAATAAATTATTATACCATTTCATTCTGAATAGACTCTGTAGATTAACAACACATATAGACCTTTCCACTTAACCCATTCCCTCATAGGCTATTTTTAGCCTCAACATCTTTGAATAAATCTACCAAAAAGGAGCATTTACTAGCAAAAAGGTAAATTTTAGAGTTGTGTAGTTTTGAAACCATTGTGATAAATCTACCAAAAAGGAGCATTTACTAGCAAAAAGGTAAATTTTAGAGTTGTGTAGTTTTGAAACCATTGTGATAAATAGAGCATTTGCTCCTGTGGAACAAATGCTCTATTTATCATAATAGCTTCAAAAAGTGACTTTACAGAGGTGTCAAAAGGCATCAATATGAGGGAATGGATCAAAAGGCATCAATATGAGAGAATGGATCAAAAGGCGTCAATATGAGGGAATGGGTTAAAAACCAGCATTCCAAAGGTTAACTTGTTTCTGGTTTTCACAAGATTCAGGCTGACAGACCAGTGCATGGAAATAAGACCTGACACTTAATACAGAAAAAACATGTCGTTACTGCAACAATGTCTGACAACATTGAAATATGGAACGGAAATTCAATTTGTCTAACATGTAATGGTGAAGAACGCTGGGCATCAGCTGTATGCATACTGTAGATCCTCTCTATAGCAACTCTCTATTTCACATATACACATTTTTATGCTGTTGCAAACAGAGTACTTGACCCTGATCAGATGGCTCCTTTAGGAGCCATCTGATCAGGGTCTGCTCTGTTTGCTTATGAAATAATATATCTCTGATTCTACAGTTTCTGTCATGGCTAAAAAATGCATGACTCTGTTCATATGCTATTATTAATAAAATCATGTGATTAAATATTCATGATGTCATTAGTTTTTATATGAATATTCATGAAGTAAAGTGTCAACTGAACAGTGTCTACAAGAGCTTTCTGTGAACCTTTCTCCTGCATCAAGCTTGAAAAAATGTCAGAAAAAATATTAAGCTTGTCGTTATAATAGAGATGTTTTACTCTACCTTCAAAATATCTAGATACATGTTAACCCTTTTGTTGCTGAATATTCAAATTGACCATGAATATTAAGGGATGGGTTTTTTTAAAGAAAAATTGCAACATGACAAATAGCGTGGACCCCTAGGAGCCCTTTCATCTGGGTCTACACTGTTTACAATTGGCATAAATGATGTGCACGTGTGTCCCATACTGCAAGGGTTAGGTTTGAAAAAAATGAGATTATGAAGTGAAGAGTCTGCCCTATTTACATTGCCTAAATATATGCAACTTTAACCCATTCCTCCATAAATACGCCTTTCTACGCCTCTGTAAAAGTCAGTTTATGAAATCATTGTGATACATAGAGCATTTGCTCCTATAGGAGCAAATGCTCTATTTATCACAATGGTTTCAAACTACAAAATTCTAAAATATTCCTTTTCTCTAGTTATTGCTCCTTTTGGGTAGATTTATTCAAAGAGGTTGGGTCTAAAAATTGCCTATGGAGGAAAGGGTTAATGGTTACGATGACAGTGTCAACCAGTTTAGGTCCAGATCGATCGCAAACTCAGTTACTCAGCATTGCATAGTTTAATGCGTATTATCAGCTAGGCTTAAAATGGCCACTACTATCGAGTTTAATCTGAATTTTATGGACTGACTTTCGGTGCTGGAGACTTTAAAAACAGTAAATGGTTCCAATTTAGCTTGGACTGTCGCAGAACTGATGTGTGTTACTGTCACTGGGGAAATAAGTTGGTACCAATTTTCTACAATACACAATAAATAAGCCATTTAATTTGTATCTCCAGGAGATGGATTTAATCTCGCCATGTTATGAGAAAACTTGTGATATGGTAGACTCTCCCTATAGCGAATAATGAATAAACATAGATATCTTTCAAAGCCCGGTGGCAGCTTAATGCAGACTGACAGTAATGGAGAAAGTTATGGGAGCACTGGTTTCAAAAAATGAATTTTTACAGAGGTGTCAAAAGGCGTCAATATGAGGGAATGGGTTAATCCTTTCTTTTATATAAACTCTTTTACACACCTTTCCAAACCAAGTAGACCCAGATAAGATGGCTCCTGTAGGAGCTGTCTGATCAAGGTCTGCTCTGTTTGCCTTTGACCTGATATAGATCTGATTCTACAGTGTTTGTCAATGCAAAACATTCCCTTGAACATTTCACATTATAAAAATTCAGCAAATAGTCTGTATTTCTTACATGAATATTGTCGTGTTTATAATGAAGGAAAGGGTTAATTCAAGGCTGAAAAATACAAGATCAGTTTGCAAATGTGTGAAAAATCATTCATATGAAGGAAAGGGTTCAAAGGGATATTTCAAGAGACCACTTATAATGGGCATTTCTTCATGAGTCACTGCAGAGTGTGTGTGATATGAATGCCTGTAGTGTTTCATTATTTGTCATCAGGGTTTGGCAGAACCCGCACAAGATTTACGGGAAGGCCTGACATTTCCAGACATGCCCCCTCTTTCGTTGAGTCCCAGATTTGTAACCCTTTGAAAGCTGAATGTTCAAAATGGTAAATCTTTGTTAAACCTTTTCCTCCATGGATATTCATGTAAAAAATAATAACATCATCAATATTAGATTATTTTTCATAATAGCACATGGGCATAGGAACTTTTGGTCATTTCAGAAGCTATATTATAAAAAATTATCATAAGCAAACAAAGCAGACCCTGATCAGACTGCTCCTCCTATAATAGGAGCCATCTGATCTGGGTCTCTCTATTTGCAAAGGCATAGAAAATCGTATTTATAGAGTAAAGGTTTAACCCTTTCCCTGTTCCATGTTAATTCCAAACTTCAATATCTACTGAATATTCATGGACAAAATAGTATGGAAAGTGGAACATTGTAGCCATTTTAGAATTTTAATACATATCTTTCAAATTCAACTTTCTTCTGTATATACAGCTGTCTGCTTCAGTTACAGGTTTTCCCTTTTATTTTCAAAAACTGTCTGAGCATTATACATTATGGATCCTGATAAGATGCTGAGTTACTCAGCATCTGATCTGGATCCACGGGTTATCACGATTGCAGCTGGCATGCAAAGTGTTAAACAATCGATGTTTTTACCAGCGCAATGTTTTATTCTTCAAAACTGAATTTGAATGGAAATTCTGCTGAAATATTTCACAACCCTGCAATTATTTCTTTTACTGACACCACACCACAGCAATACATAAAATAAACCACGCAAAATACACTTACAGTCGAATATATCTGAAATGTGTCACATGGCATGAAGATAGATTGTACAATTTACTATATTATATGAGTATAGCCTTTTGAATGGGAAAAAGAGCTAACTTGCATTTGCAAACTAGGTAGACCCCTCTAGGAGCTCTCTGATCAGGCTCTACTTGTACTTGATCCGGCCATATCTGCAATGGTTGTCATTATCAAAACTCGCTTGCAAATTTTAAATCCATTCTAGCTGATGGTGTGTTGATGATGGGCATTTCCACTTTGAAAATGCATCATTCAAAGGTATATATTACATCACACACGACTTGCAGACATTAGGGAAACAAGTTACAGTTAGCTTTCCTTGAAGACCTTGCAAAACCTCAAACATTTTAAATCAAGATTTACATAAGTGCAAGAAATTAACTTTTTGCCTGTGAGATGCAAATTTGTGGTAACATATATACGCAAACAGTTTGAAATGCTTAGGTACATCGCATATTATCAGAATCCAAGCTGTTTAACCCGTAACTTCATAGGCGTAGAACAAGCGTATTTATGGAGGAAATGGTTAAAACAACCATTTCCTCCATAAATACGCTTGTTCTACGTCTCTGTAAAAGTCACTTTATGAAACCATTGTGATAAATAGGAGCTCCTATAGGAGCAAATGCTCTATTTATCACAATGGTTTCAAACTATAAAATTTTCCTTTCCTCTTGTTAATGCTCCTTTTTGGTAGATTTATTCAAAGTGGTTGGATAAAAAAGTAGCCTATGGAGGAAAGGGTTAAACCCAAGCTCTTTGAATAAATCTACTGAAAAGGAGCATTTACATGAAAAAAAGGAAAATTTTAGAGTTGGGTATATTTTTTTGGAAACCATTGCGATAGATAGAGCATTTGCTACTAGTGGAGCAAATGCTCTATATATCACAATGGTTTCAAAAAGTGACTTTTACAGAGGTGTCAAAAGGCATCAGTATGAGGAAATGGGTAAACCATGTATATATACATATGTGTATGACAAGAGATGGAAGAAAAATGAAAACTGAGGACAAGTTTGCAGATGTAACAATTACTTTGGATGTAATAATGGCAGTTCATTAACACATGCATTGCTTGATCACTGGACTGTAACGAGAGAATTCATTACATACTTGCTGATACAAAACATCTGTGGCCAATGTTTGAGAATGTGTGTCAAGGACAAGACATATGGAAGATACAGCTAACCATTTACTCCATGAATATTCATGTAGGAAATAATGACATCATGAATATTAATTAGATTTATTGTTATAATAGCACATTTTTGGCCATGGCAGAAACTCATCTTTATTACATGTATATCATAAGCAAACAGAGCAGACCCTGATCAGATGGCTCCTAAAGGAGCCATCTGATCTTGGTTTACTCTGTTTGCGAAGGTGAAGAAAGGCGTGTTTTTATGGAGAAAAGGGAATTTTCAAAGTGGAATGGTCAATCATTATTTAACCCTTTACCTGATATAGATGAGCCGTTTAACACTTTTTTGCCAACAGAGAGGAATCGTCTGATCAGGGTCTGCTCTGTTTGTATATAAAATAATATAGTTATGGTTGTAATTTTTTTTTTGCCATGGCTATAATTTCAAGTGTGTGTATGCCATTATAAAAATTGATCTGATTAATATTTATAATGTTATTATTTCTCACATGAATATTTATTAGGCCTGTTAGGGTTCCTAACAGAGTTCCTTCATAATAAAACAAATAAGTTTTTTAGTTATTATCCTACCAATTTGAACTGAGACTCATGGATATTCCGTGTATTATCGTCGGTAATCTTCGAATAAATTTCCGAAGGTATAATTGAACTGAGACTCATGCATATTCCGTGTATTATCGTCGGTAATCTTCGAATAAATTTCCGAAGGTATAAGAGTGCGCTATAAGAATACAGTAACCCCCCTCTAATGCGACCAGCAAAAAGGGACATAATTCACAGTAGCAAAGACAGGTGGTAGCTTAATACAGGACGAAAGTTATGCAGAAAGCTCCTGTAGGAGCTTTCTGCATAACTTGTCCTGCATTAAGCAACCACCTGCTTATAAAGACAGCCATGGTTATTCATTAAGTGGTCGCGTTAGAGGGGTTTACTGTACAATCCTCGAGGAACATGATTATTACCGGCTTTTGATTTGCTGTTTTTTGTCACAGAGTATTACGAACAATCCCGATAAACACGCTGAAATTTAATCGAGTCTCAGGTCAAATTGGGACGATAATACTAGAGGACTACAATGAAGCAGATGAAAACGTTACTTTAGCATGCAAACGGCTAATGTTCAGCACACTACATGCACATTTGGAAGCTCTCGAGACTTCTCATCAGAATTCAATATGTTTGACATTTTGATCATGTAAATCTAAGAAAATATCTATCATGTCCTTAGAGGCAGATGACAATACAGTAAAACCTCTCTATAATGGCCACTAAAGTGTGTTAATTAGTTGGTATTTAGGGCAGGTGGTTGCTTAAAGCAAGATGAAAGTAAAACAGAACGTTCCTATAGGAGCGTTTTGTTTTACTTTCACATTGCTTTAAGCAGCCACCTGCCTTTAACACAAAATACTTGATGTAATTTAGTGGCCGTTATAGAGAGGTTTTACTGTATTCGCAGTGGACAATTTAACCCTTTCCCTGTTAAAAATATTTCAAAGTTCAGTACTACTGAATGTTCATGGACAAAATAGTTATGATGAAATATGGAAGGTAGAACTTTGTAGCCCTTTTCGAAAGCAAAGAAAGATTTTCCAAATTCCATTAGCAATTAGATTAGATCCTGATCAGACGTTTCCTATAGGAGTCATCTGATCTGGGTCTACTCTGTTTGCAAATGCATGAACATGTGTTAATGAAGGAAAGGGTTAAGTTAATTCTTTGCTCGCTAAGTTATGTTTCATCTGCAACAACTGTCGTCTGTTTCGCTCATGTCTTTTCAAAAATATGGTCAGAGTTGATGAACAGTTTGGATCCTGATGAAACGTCACATTATGCAGTGTCTCATCTGGATCCAAACTTTTTGCGTAGGTAATCGTGGTTTCGCCACTAGCATGCACTGAGTTAAAGTACAGTGTACATTAGACATGAAAGGGACTATGTTTGCAAATTTTTATGTAGACGAGATTAGACAGTCTCAGTTTTCTACAGACTAATTTTTCATTTTTCCTTGTTTCTCAGCTTATTATTTCCAGTCTCTGTCTCCTACTTGAAGAATTTTGCCATAAGGCTCAGCATATTTATCTAATTTAGATCTTTGAATGACTAGAAATGTTGGACCCGAAAGTAGTAATTTCTCCGAATCATTGTTCAAACAAGACTGATAGATATGGTTTGAGTAGAAACTGGCACAATCTGTTTGAATAACCCTTTACTCCATAAATACGCCTTTTCAAACAGAGTAGACCCAGATCAGATGGCTCCTACAGTAGCCGTCTGATCAGGGTCTGCTCTGTTTGCTTATGAAATTAAATTAGATCTGATTCTGCAGTTTTCAGTCTAACCTGATTTTCAGGTACTCATTAGCATGACTTCATCATTAGCTACTCATTAGCATGACTTCATCATTAGCTACTCATTAGCATTACTTCATCATTAGCTACTCATTAGCATTATAAACTTCATGAGTATTCACATCAGAAAAAATGGCAGGATGAATGATAATTAGATGAATATCTATAATTTTATTGGCACATGGACACAGGAAAATTTGACTATGGCAAAAATTGCAGAATCAGATCTATATTATTCCATAGGCAAACAGAACAGACCCTCAGATCAGGCAGCTCCTATAGGAGCCAACTGAGCTGGTTCTCTCTGGCCTTCGTCTGTCTATGAAGATGATGGATTGCGCCCTGTTGAGGTAATAGAGCTGGGTCTACTCTGTTAACAAAGGCGTAGTTATGGAGTAAAGGGTTATGGTTAATTTGGATCAATATTGTTAGTCGGACAATTTTTGTTTAATTTTGCTCTATCCTTTCTGCTATTATAGTAGTCTTGTTAAAGCGACAAGATTTATAAACATAGGAAACTATACAGACAGAGTAGTTGCTTAATGCAGGGCAAAAGTGATACAGAAAGCTCCTATAGGAGATTTCTAAGCTCCTATAGGAGCTTTCTGTATCACTTTTGTCCTGCATTAAGCTACCACCTGTTTTAAAAGATCCAGAATTAGACTTCTTTTGTGTGATTTTATTAGGGAGACTTTATTTTATCAGTACATAGGTTTTGCATTCAAAAAAGTGTCTTGATTTTCTTTCTTACTTCATCCACATTTAGAACCCACTTCATTCTATTTTCAGGTGACGACATCATCATCACGCCAAACTGGGAGGAAGTTCTCGCTAAGAAAAACGACAATGTCAGGTTCATATGTAAGGTCCGTGTTCCGCAAGATCTCAAAGGAGAGGAGCTGCAGATAAAGTGGAAGCACAATGGCCACTACATCCACTATAAGAACAAGTCGGAGAAGTATCGAGCTGAGAATGATGGACAGATGTTGCATATTCAGCGCGTTGATGATGCCGACGCAGGTATTTACAGGTGCTTCGTGACCGTAGGTGCCAGGAAAGGCTACAGTCAGGGATATGCCACAAGAAAATTAGTTATCAAAGGTGAGGTTTCAGTGTTAAATATACAATTAGAACTGACTATACATTAACCCTTTCCCTGTTCTATGTTTATTTCAAATTTAAATACCTAATGAATATTCATTAACAAAATAGTTATAAAGAAATATGTAAGGTGGAACATTGAAGACATTTTAGAAAGTAAAGAAACAGATTTATCAAATTCTATTAGCAAACAGAGTAGACCCTGATCAGACGGCTCCTCTAGGAGCCGTCTGATCTGGGTCTACTCTGTTTGCAAATGCGTGAAAACACGTTTATATGGGGAAAGGGTTAACCATTTCCTCTATAAATACACCTTTCTATGCCTTTGCAAACAGAGTAGGCCAAGATTTGATGGCTCCTATAGGAGCCATCTGATCAGGGTCTGCTCTGTTTGCTTGTGATAGATATAATTCTACAGTTTCTGTCATGGCCAAAAATTCATGTGTCTATGTGCTTTTATAACAAATTAGTCTAATTAGTATTGATGACGTCATATTTTCTTACATGATTGATGAATATTCATGGCGGAAAAAGTTAACCCATTCCCTCATATTGACGACTTTTGACGACTCTGTAAAAGTCACTTTGTGAAACCATTGTGATAAATAGAGCATTTGCTCCTATAGGAGCAAATGCTCTATTTATCACAATGGTTTCAAACTACAAAATTCTAAAATTTTCCTTTTCTCTAGTTAATGCTCCTTTTCGGTAGATTTATTTAAAGAGGTAGGATCTAAAAATAGCCTATGAGGGAATGAGTTAAAGATGCACTCCAACACTAAACCCTTTTCAAAATGTAATAGTTTATTTTTGTTTAACCTTTTCCTTCATGAATATTCATTTAAGAAATAATGTCATGAATATTAATTAGATTAATTTGTTATAGCTGCACATGGACACAATAATGTTCAGCCATGGCAGAAACTGTAGAATCATATCTATAATATATTATAAGCAAACAGAGCAGACCCTGATCAGGCAGCTCTTATAGGAATTGTCTGATCAGGGTCTGCTCTGTTTGCCTATGAATTATACTTACGCAATTCTACAATTTTTGCCTTGATCAAAAATGCTTATGTACAATTATAGAAAGGGAGCTAATAACTATTTAAATGATTGTTTTGTACACGAATATTGAACAGGGAAAGGGTTAACCCTTTCCTTCATATAAACATGCTTTCATGCAATTACAAACAGAGAAGACCCACAAAACGATGAAGACATCTGTTCATAGGACACAGCAAACATACTTGAATTTCTTTAATAACCATTAAATCTATTATTATTCCCTCAAATAAACATGTTCTCACGCATTTGCAAACGGAGTAGACCCAGATCAGATGGCTCCTAGAGGAGCCCTCTGAATAAGGTCTGCTCTGTTTGCTATTGCAATTGGAAACATATATCACTTTACTTTCTAAAATGGCTACAATGTTCCATCTTCCATATTTTGTGCATAAATATTTAGTAGATGAATATTCATGATGTTAATGTATCTTGCATGAATATTGAATAGGAAAAGGGCTATTTTTAGATCCAACCTCTTTGAATAAATCTACTGAAAAGGAGCATTAACTAGAGAAAAGAAAAAAAATAGAATTTTGTTGGTCTGAAACCATTGTGATAAATGGAACATTTGCTCCTTAGGAGCTAATGCTCTATTTATCACAGTGGTTTCAAATAGTGACTTTTACAGAGGCGTAGAAAGACGTATTTATGGAGGAAAGGGTTTAAAGCTGATGGTGTTGTAAGAAGTCACAAGTTTGGTTGGTCAGGAATATTGTTTTTCAATTCTATATTTTCCGTCTTCCTAACAGTGCCTCCAGCCCCACCGAGAGATTTAGCGATCATTATGTGTAGTGGGAACTCAGCAGAGCTGAGCTGGGACTCCGGAAATGAGGAGGAAAAGATTCTACACTATCTCCTGCAGTTCAACACTTCAGAGAGCCCTAACCATTGGCACAACTATTATGATGAAGTTATCCCTGGGGATGTATATACTGCACTTGTTAATTTATCTCCATGGGGAACATATAGTTTTCGACTGTTAGCCAAAAATGATGTAGATTACAGTGCGCCAAGTCTACCCACAAGAGACTCGTGTGAAACACAGCCAGAGAGGCCGGGTGGGAACCCAAAAAACGTGCGGACGTTGACCTACAAGCAGGGAAAATTAATCGTCAGCTGGACGGTAAGTATCCTCTTATGGAATTTGTTTGTCATAATAAATTAAGCCTTTCCTCCATAAATATTGATTTAACTGTTAAATACTCCATGGATATTGCTGTAAAGAAATAATGACATCATGAATATTAGTTTTAATGGTATACTAGCACATGGACACAGGAAGTTTTGGCCATGATTGAAACTGTAGAAATATGTATATATTATGTCATAAGCAAACAGAGCAGACCCTGATCAGACAGCTCCTATAGGAGCTGTCTATCTGGGTCTACTCTGTTTCCAAAGGTGTGAAAAAAGCGTCTCTATCAGATAAAGGGTAAACCCTTTGAATGCTGAATGATTAGCCATTTCCTCCATAAATACGCCTTTCAAAGAGGTTGGGTTCTAAAAATAGCCTATGGAGGAAAGGGTTAAAGTGGAATTGCTCATTAGAGTTTAATTATAGAAATGATAAATGGTTCAATTTATATGAGAGGATTTGGAATTACAATCAATGCAGACCCTGATCAGGGGACTTCTCTAGGAGCCATCTGATCTGGTTCTGCATGGCTTACAAAAGACTACCATGTGTCCTGCACTCAGTGTGTCAAAAGATGAATAATGTTTAGCAAGATGTACTTGCACAAAGAATAGCATGTTTGTTGGTGAATTTGAAGTCGTGATAGAAGAGATAAGATCCGTAAGTGCGCAGATAAGATGCATAAATTAAAACGTTTTCAAGGATAACTTCTATATTTCTCCACCAAACCCAATGTTGGTGGAGAAATGACGATTTTAGTACTTAAGTATGTACATTTATCATTGCTAAATTAAAACATAGTTAGCCCTTTACTCCATGGACTTTAGCCCTTTACTCCATAAATACAGGGTTGCCACACGTCAGGGAAAAGTCAGGGAAATTTAATTTTTTTCAAGGTCAGGGAATTGTCAGGGAATTTTTAGAACTGTCAGGGAATTTTGAAAATATAGGCAAATGTCAGGGAATTGTCAGGGAATTTTGAAAACATGAGAGTGAATGTTATTTATTTTAAAAATCCATTACGTATTACTGAAATTATAACACAAAGACCCAAATTTCGCGATGAAATGTGTCAGTGAAATTTGAAATTATGTCAGGGAAATGTCAGGGAATTGTCAGGGAATTTTGTTTCCTCTGGTTTGTGGCAACCCTGAAATACACCTTTCTATGCCTTTGCAAACAGTGTAGACATAGATCAGACGGCTCCTGCAGGAGCTGTCTGCTCAGGGTCTGCTCTGTTTGCTTATGAAATAATAATAATAGAAAGAACAGTACTAGTCGTAGCTTATAACCTTATACTTTTAGTATGCCTAATTTTCCATTCGTTGACATTTCATTTAGTTGTGGCTGTTTAACAAACAACATTGTTTCGCTCCCATGCTGTTTCATGATAAAGAAAATCAGTGCGAGTTGAAATAATGATCGGAACACGCAGTTTTGTTCGTCTGAAATACTCTACAAGGATTGTTTATCTCCCCTATCATTAGCTTCTGGTTCAACGAGACTTGTCTAAAAATTCGCAAACATATCAATATGCTTAGCATTCTGTAGGCAAAAAGCACATTTATGTGCATACACTATTCAATAGATTTGACACATTGAATCCACAAAGTATCCATCGCGCCCTGGTTTCTCTGTATCCTCTCCCCTCTCTCTGGGGCGTCCAATTAGCCCATAGTGAGCAGAAACGGACGTAAATCAACTCAAACAAAGTATGATTACATTAATAATCCGATGGTAGCGGTAATCCGACTATTTTCTCAGTTCCCGACAGTCCTCGGATTATCACCATTTTACTGTACATTGTTGCTCATCTAGCACTTTCATTTCTTGACCAATTTTTCTCAAATTTTCTTAAAGAATTGTCATGAATAAAAACTTGAATGAGTTCGATTTTCAGACGAATCTGTCATGGGGAAAAAGTTCTTTAATTTCTAAAAAAAATATCCTTGGAGTAAAGGGTTAAGAAAAAGCTACTTAAGTTTATTTTCCTACCAAACCGAAGAGACAATTCGAAAGAGTGGTCACAATATGGGGTTTGGTGGAGAAATGATGATATTTGTACTTGAACCCATATCTTTATTTATTGCTCTGTTTAAGACTTACTGGTATATCATTCATTCACAAATCTGATCTTATCTCATATGTTACACAGCCAATGCCAAGGTTACAATACAATGGGCCGAGCTTCGAGTATGTTATATATTGGAGAAAGAAAGTAAGCACATACTGGAATATGAACAATGTGGATGACCCCAAAGCCAAGATGTGGGAAGTGAGTGTGAACGACACATACGGTTTGTACGAGATCAAGGTGAAGGCCAAGAACCAGTATGGCGAGTCTCGACAGCCAGCGTTCATACACCTCGGACACTCAGGGGAAGGAGGTAAGAGCAGAACAAGAAAACAGATATCTAGACTAAAGGAGTATTTTATCCTTTCCTTGACCCATTTTCTCATTTACTATTTTTAGATCCAACCTCTTTGAACAAATATACCGAAAAGGAGCATTTACTAGCAAAAAGGGAAATTCTAGACTTGTGTAGTTTTCAAAAGCATTGTGATAAATAGAGCAAAATTTTGCTCCTCTGGAGCAAATGCTCTATTTATCACAATGGTTTCAAAAAGTGACAGACATAGAAAGATGTATTTATGGAGGGTTAATGAACGTTTGATGCACAAATTTATGACATCATTAATATTCATTAGCTTGTTGAATATCCCTGTAAGAAATAATGAAATCATGAATATTTATTAAATAATTTTTTATAATGACATAATTTTATTATGAACATCAGTCATTAATTGGCCATGGTAGAAATGGAAGAATCGGTGTTTTTGTCATATCATAAACTGACTAGAGCAGACCAGTTGATCAGATGGCTCCTATTACAACTGTCTGGTCTGGGTCTACCCTGTATGCAAAAGTGTGAAAAGGCATCTATAAACAGGAAATGATTTAATATTTATGATATTTTCGAGGGAATTTTTGGCTTAGACAAAAGCTGTAGAATCTAATCTATATAATTCCATAAGCAAACAGAGCAGTCCTGATCAGACAGCTTTTATGATGCCATTATATAATTCATCTAAATAATATTTATAGTTTCATACATTCATTATATGTCACATGAATATTAGTAAGTGAAAGGTTTTAAAAAAAACCCACAAAGGCAAACGGTTTGGATCCTGTCTTATCTATCTTGGTCCAATGGATTTGCAAATACAGTAAAACCTCTCTATAACGACTACTTAATTGTGTTAATTAGTTAGTATTTTCGGCAGTTGGTTGCTTAAAGCAAGGTGAAAGTAAAACAGAACGCTCCTATAGGAGCGTTCTGTTTTACTTTCACCTTGCTTTAAGCAGCCACCTGCATTTAACACAAAGTACTTAATGTAATTTAGTGGTCATTATAGAGAGGTTTTACTGTATTGTCTTACCTTTGTCGAGAGCAATTTCTTGAATCCAGAAGTGCAACTGAAATTGTAATTCATGATTTTGTCTTTATTGCAGAGCCTTTAGTAACACCAAAAGATTTCCGTCTCGATCCAACAAAGCCTGTTGATACCCATCGGGCTCATTTTATCTGGGAGGCAGTGGATACGTCCCCAGAAAAGATCCTGGGTAGTTTTAAAGGATACAAGGTAAAAGTTACAATTATTTTTACTGATTAACCATTTCCTCCATAGGCTATTTTTTTTTAGACCCAACCTCTTTGAATGAATCTACCCAAAAGGAGCATATACTAGAGAAAAGTAAAATTTTAGAATTTTGTAGTTTGAAACCATTGTGATAAATAGAGCAGTTGTTTCTATAGGAGTAAATGCTATATTTATCACAATGGTTTCATAAAGTAACTTTTACAAAGGCGTATTTATGGAGGAAAGGGTTAACCCTTTCCCTCATATAAACACCTTTTCACGTATTTGCAAACAGAGTAGCCCCAGAGCAGAACGATGGCTCCTGTAGGAAATGATTTACAAGAGAAAAGAAAAATGTTGGAATTGTTTAGTTTTGAAACCATTGTGATAAATAGAGCATTTGCTCCATAGGAGCAAATGCTCTATTTATCACAATGGTTTCAAGAAGTAACTTTTATAGAGGCATAGAAAGGTGTATTTATGGAGGAAAGGGTTAATTCAGAAATCACTTACCCTGTTATAAAGCACCAATGTGAAATATGTGTTTATGAGAAGCTTCAGTGTGAATTGGTATCTAGAGACACATACACAAGCATTTAGAAATATTTTCGCAGAATCTCAGGGAAGCTGTCAAAAAACCACAAAGATGTTGAAATATCCGGCCTTTTCAAGCATCTTTTTATTATAAAAATGAATATTGAGGATGTTTGCTTACATTGAATTTCATCATTAAATGTTTTCTAGAAATTTGATCAACTGAATATTATTTTGTCACTCTACTGGCGCCATAAAGCCATTATTGCCGCTCAGGACTAGAAAACACATAGTTATCATGGAATGAATGGCACATTTGATAGGAACAAATGTTTTTTCTATCATTAACTATTTGAATGCAGTACATGAGTTAACTGCCAATTGCTGGCATTGTAGATCCAAATTACAGGACTCCTGGAGGAGCCCTCTGATCAGGGTCTGCAGTGTTTGTCATTCAGAATTCTCTGGCAGATGAAATCCCTCTACAATTAAAGATTGATGGTCATGCAATTACACTTTGAAAATTATCTTACAAAGTGTTAACCCTTTCCCTCATATTGACGACTCTGTAAAAGTCACTTTGTGAAACCATTGTGATAAATAGAGCATTTACTCCTATTGGAGTAAATGCTCTATTTATCACAATGGTATCAAAATATAAAATTCTAAAAATATTTCCTTTTCTCTAGTTAATGCTCCTTTTTGGTAGATTTATTCAAAGTGGTTGGATCTAAAATTAGAGGTAATGTGTTAACACTTTGCATGCCAATTTGTGATAACCTTATACAATACCAACCTGTTTTGATCCAGATTCAGACACAGAATAAGTCAGACACTCACTAGGATCCAAACTGTTAGACAGTGTTGTTGAGTAAAAATGGAAGAAATGTCAACTTTGAGAATTGTGGTGGATAACATTTTTGATAGAAGACAATTCTTTGGCATGTGGATGATTAGTCTTAGCCCACTGACAGAATGGTGTCTGCTATGTCTCTGATCTGCTACATTTTTAACTCACTTGTAAATTATCGAAACATTAACGAAAATATTGATCGAGTGTCAAACAGCTTGGATCACCATGAGACATTTAGTTATGCAACACGGCATCTCCTTTCTGGATCCAAGCAGTTTTGCAAATGTCTGTCAGATGTGGCTTAGCAGATTAATGGTTGTTCCTTTAAATGCGGGACATGCATATGTACATGCCCTGTCATTTGTAAAACATTATAGACCCAGATCAGAGGGCTCCTAGAGAAGTTCTGAGACTAATCAGGGTCTACACTGTTTGTCATTCAAAATCCTCCCAACAAGTTTAAGCCTTTCATACTGAGTGGACTCTATAGTTAAACACCGAGGGGCTATTCCACTCTGAGAATTGGGAGTTGAAAGGGTTAACCCTTTCCCTCATATAAACGTGTTTTCACGCATTTGCAAACAGAGTAGACCCAGATCAGACGGTTCCTAGAGGAGCCTTTTATCAGGGTCTACTCTGTTTGCTACTAGAATTTGAAAGATCTGTTTCTTTGCTTTCTAAAATGTCTACAATGTTCCACCTTCCATATTTCTTTGAAGTATTTTTGTTAATGAATATTCAGTAGGTATTGAAATTTGGAATAAACATAGAACAGGGAAAGGGTTAAATACAATGTGCTATTAATGTTGTCATGCAAGACTACAGACTGCACATTTTATCTTTTTTCCACTCTACATTGATTAAAAAACAAATAGATTTGAAAAATGTGTTTTAATAGGGTAATTTCATGAAGACAATTACAGTAAAACCTCTCTATATCAGCCACTAAATTACATCAAGTATTTTGTGATAAAGGCAGGTTGCTGCTTAAAGCAAGGTGAAAGTAAAACAGAACGCTCCTATAGGAGCGTTCTGTTTTACTTATACCTTGCTTTAAGCAGCCACCTGCCCTAAATACCAACTAATTAACACAATTAAGTGGCCGTTATAGAGGGGTTTAACTGTATCTTCCTTCATCCTTAGAATGTGGGAAACTAGTGTACTGGCATTTACAAATAGTGTAGAATCAGATCAGAGGGCTCAAGAGCATTAACCATTTGAATGCGGGAAATGAGCGCTCTGTCATTAGCAAACAGTAAAGACCCAGATCTGAGAGCCCTCTGATTAGGGTCTGCACTGTTTGTCATTTAAAATCCTCTCACAAATTGTATCCTGCCACACTGAATCCTCAGAGGTTTAGATCTTATAGATATATTACAGCTTCTGTTGTATTTTCAGATTCGATACTGGAAATCTAGTGAAGGTAGACATAAATGGAAAGAGGTTGACATAGCTGTGCTGGACACAGATCACCACAAGCCCGACGTGCGGGCGTACCTAGAAAACCTACCAGCATACACGGCCCTGCGGGCTCAGGTGTTCGTAAGAAACACATACTACACAGGGCCACCCAGTCAAACCATAGACTTCTTCACACCAGAAGGAGGTAAAAATGTACCCTAATTATCCTGAGTATATGTACACCCAATCTACTTTCCCCAAGATAAGATGAGTAAATTAAAACATTTTCAAGAATAGCTTCTTTATTTCTCTATCAACCACTATCCTGTGACCACTCTTTAGAATCGTCTCTTCTAGACGATTCTTAAGAGTCAGGTCACAACATAGAGTTATGAAATGATGAGTTTATTATTTGAATACACACCTAGAGAAATGATGAGTTTATTATTTGAATACACACCTAGAGAAATTATTAGTTAATTATTTGAATAATACCTAGAGAGATGATGAGTTTAGTATTTAAATACATACCTAGAGAAATAATAAGTTTTATATGAATACACACCTAAATCTATTTCCCAGCTCTCCACTGATTTCTAAAGCAGAAAAATCCATTTGGCACGATTTTGATAACTTTAGATAAGACTGACATGGTTTCAAAAAGAAACTTTTACAAGGTTTATTGAGATCTCTAAAATTGAAAATTGAATCAGATGACAGCTAGTTCCAAGAAATAGTTTTATCTTAACCTTTTGAATGCTGAATCAGAGCTACAGAGAACGGTTCATCATCAAATACTAAAATCATCAAATACTAAAATCATCAAATACTAAAATCATCATATCTCCACCAAACCCCATGTTGTGACCATTTTTTAGAATCGTCTCAAAGAGACGATTCTAAAGAGTGGTCACAACATAGGGTTTGGTGGAGAAATAAAGAAGTTACACTTGAAAGTATTTTAATTTACGCTTCTTATCTGAAGTTCATGGCGTGACCCCATAGATGTTTACATATAGAATCCATTCAATATGATAGGCTTAAATTTGCTGGAGGATTTTGAATTACAAATATTGTAGATCATGAACAGAGTACTCCCTTTACAAAAAATGAAAAAAAAAATGAAAGATGAAAATTGTATCAGACAACAAAGTTTGCAGATAACGAAATTTGACAGCGAAAGAGTTAAAAAAGGCCTACATTTCAAAACTGATGATAAGTGGCTTGAGCATTTAATTATCAGCGGAACTGACAGCACCTGAGTCCAAATAAATAATTATTTTTTCCATTATTATATTGAAGCTATCGAAATTTAACCCTTTTCCTCATATAAATGCCTTTTCATGCATTTGTAAACAGAGCAGACCCAGATCAGATGGCTCCAATAGGAGCCATCTGATCAGGGTCTGCTGTGTTTGCTTTTAACATGATATAGATTGGATTCTATAGATTTTGTCAAAACGAAAGAATTCCTTGAACAAGTTACATGATAAAAATTCAGCAAATAAATATCCATGATGTCATTATTTTTTACATGAATATTGAACATGGAAAGGGTTAACTGTTTGCTGGTTAATGGCGAATTTGGTCATTGCATTAAGCTGTCACATGTGTTTCAAGATATGCTAATTTAAGTGATACATTTTAGAAGAATTCTGTAAATGTAAATTTTGAAAGGACCAAACATTTACTTTGAGTTGCCCGGAAGTTCCAGTTACCGGAGTTTGAGATATCGAAGTTCAACAGTATATAATTTACACATCTAGTCTATGCTTCTGGTTATAGAGTTTCACACGCTTACTCTGTTTTTATCATGTGTTTTCTTAGCAAAACAAGCCAACAACTGCAGCCAGATATTGGGGTATTTATTTTTTCATACGAATCCTTTACCTGATAAATATTCATGTAAGAAAGAATGACGCCATGAATATTTATTAGCTGTATTTTTATAATTGCATAATTTTTTATGAACACAATATATTTAAAAATACTGGTAAAAATTATAGAATAAGAAATGTATAATTTCATAAGCGAACACAGCCTAATCAGACAGTTCCTACAGGAGCCATATGATCTGAGTCTATTCTGTTTGTAAAGTGTGATAAAGCATTTCGAGGGCTTGGTGCAAAACTATTGTAACTCCTTCACAAAGTGAAGGAGTTACAATTGTTTTGCACCAAGCCCTCGATTTAGGAAATGAGGTAAAGGGTTGGAACTGGGTAAATCGACCAAATTCAAAAGTCGTAACAATATTTGGAATCATTTTCCTTGTCACTGACTGCCTATTGTTAGCTGGGGAATGATTCGCAGATACCAGACCCGTGTCTCCCCAGAGATGCCATTGTCTCGTAAATTACATTTCATGTTCAGCCAGAGAAAAAAATACCATTACCACAGTAATATGAGACGGTGCTGCTAAATGTGACAGAGTCATCCTCTGCAATCACCCATTGCCAGGAGTGACAGTCCGAAAATAAGTTTCTAAGTAAATTTTACAAATGAATAAATGATGACTGTTATCCAGGAAGGTCTCCAGTAAGGATTCTTCATATGTTATTTGCCAGCCAGTCATTTCTCCGAGTGATTATAGTGTTTAATGTGACTATATAACCCATGGGTTGACCCATTATTTCCCAGTTGAATATTCATATAAGAAAATAATTGCATTATGAATATTCATTAGCTGAATTTTTATAATTGTATAATTATGTACACCTGAAGTTTTGGCATACCATAATTATGACCAAGCCCTCCGAATCACGGAGTCAAATCATAAGTATACAGAGCAGACCCTAATCAGATGGCTCCTACAGGCACTGTAAGATCTGGGTCTACTGTGTTGACAAATTTATGAAATAGTGTTTGTGTGAAGAAAAGGGTTAAGTCAGTTTGATAACTTAGATTGACATTGGAGCTAGTAGTGTAGACCCAGATCAAACTGCTCCCTCAGGACGGACGTAAAACCCAACTCACTCACTCACTCCTTCAGGAGCTGTTTGATCTGGGTCTGCACTATTTGCCCAAGTTTGTCTCTGAATACTTAGTATAATTAGGGCACTTGCATCCAAGGTACTTGTCATATAAACAGAAATCTGTCTACTGCAATTTTTCTGTTCAAAAATATATCTGGATTGAGTGTCAAAGAGTGTTGATACTGATCAGATGACAAGTTATTCAGTTTCTCATCTGGATCCAAACTGTTTGCATAGCTTATCACAAATTTGTGGCTAGCACTCATTTTATAAGAAGAGAAAATCTTTAAAAAATAATAATAATATTACTGAACAGTGTTTGGAAAATTCAAATTTTGGTTTTGAATGTTTTGCTTGAAAATTTCAATATGAATTTCTCTGGGAAAAGGTTATACCTATAAAAACCAAGTCTTCTAAGATTTTGAAGAACTTTCTATTTTCAACCCAGCTAACACTTTCCAAGCTGCATAAATTTCCTCTGCAAAAGGTATCATCTGCAACCTTTCTGAAATTTGATTCCGTCTTCAAATTCACTTGTCAAATACAGTAAGAGTGTCGTATAATGTTGGATCTTGATCAGATGATGAGTCAGTAGACATTCCATCTGGATCCAGACTACTTGTAAAGGCTATGACGATTTCGCTGCTGGTGTGCACAGAGTTAAGAGGCAAAATATCTGGGCCAAAAAGACTAAGAAAGTAAGCCAGCACTGTGGAATCTAATTTGCTCGGCAAATTGACATAATGTTTTGGAAACCCCTAAACAACCTTCTTCCTTATTCATCTCCTCCCTGGTGATTTTAGCTCTAAAAAATAATTAGCCTGGAAAATTGACAGAGATCTTCATGTAAGTAGTTTTGATCCAGATGAGATGGAAAGAAATTAAGCGTTAACCTTTTACTCCATAAATACACCTTTGCAAACATAGTAGACCCAGATCAGACGGCTCCTGTAAGAGGGTCTACAATTTCTGCTGTGTCTAAAATTCCTGTGTCTGTGTGCTTTTTCAACAATTAAATCTAATTAATATTCATGATGTCATTATTTTTTACATGAATATTCATGGAGTAAAGGGTTAACCCTTTCTCTGTTTCACATTCATGTAAGAAGTAATGACATCATGAATATTTATTAGCTGCATTTCTATAATGGTACATGAACAGAAGATTTTTTCAACTTGACAAAAGCCTGTAGACTCAGAACTATATAATTCCATCAGCAAAAAGAATAGACCCTGATCAGACAGCTCCTATTGGAGCCGTCTGATCTGGGTCTACTCTGTTTGCAAAATGCATTTAAAGGTGTTTGTATGAAGGATAGGGTTAATTGCAAGAAGCATTTATTAAGATGCATAAATGGATTTTTTTTCAACAGCCCGATTATTGCTCCACCAAACCCTATGTAGTGACAATTCTAAAAAGTGGCCACAACCTTTAGGAGAAATGGCCATTGTAACCCTTTACTCCATGAATATTAATGTGATTAACTAGTTTAATGGTTTTAATGACACATGAGCACAGGAATATTTGGCTGTGCAGAAACTGTAGAATCATATCTATACGATTTCATAAGCAAACAGAGCAGATCCTGATCAGACGGCTCCTAAGGGAGCCATCTGATCTGGCTCTTCTCTGTTTGCAAAGGCAAAGAAAGGTGTAGTAACGCGTATTTATGGTGTAAAGGATTAATATTTGATATATAGCTCTTTATATTATGATACTCATCCTTACTATTAAAGATTTTTATTTAGCAATCAAAGTAGTGATTATGTTCCATTTGAGTTTAAATTTATATTTAACCCTTCTCTTGCTGAATTTTAAAATACATTTCTCCTTCTTTACCCATGCCCTGTTGTATCATTACATATATATTCACTGTGTACAAGTATTTAGCTGTGCAATCACTGCTGTGGAGTGTATTGGTTGCACAATCCACTTGTAAATAGTGCAGACCCTAATGAGACAGCTCCTGCAGGAGCTGTCTCATCTGGGTCTTCACTATTTACAGGTAGGTATATTGACATGAATAGCAAGCGAAGGGTTAATCATTTCAGTATGGGAAATAAGTCACTAATGTCCTTTGCAAACAGTGTAAACTCAGATGAGAGCGCTCATCAGGATGTTGCACGTACTTTTCATTTGAAAAATACATGAATATTCATGATGAGCTTGAATTGTTTGAATTGGAAAATTCAGCATTGAAAAGGTTAGATGACTCACAAAGAACTTGTCCCTAATGTGAAATATATAAATGGCACATTTTCATTATATGACACAATATTTCACAAAAGATCAGATTGGTAACTGGGGACCAGTCAATGGTTTTATCTTGTTCAACACTTAGATTGTATTTTCAAAGAGAACGAGGATGATACTAGTTTATCCCTTTACTCCATTTGCTTTTTAACACCTTAGAAAATATAGTAGCTCCTATAGGAGCCATCTGGTGAGGATCTTCTCTGATTTCTTATGGAATAATCTCAGCGTCTCAACTCAAGCTGAAAATTTGAGCAATATTTTATTACAATACCAATTTTCAGGTTTTAATTGTCACAAGTAAGAATCGAAGTTATTGTACTTTAAAACCTACAGCCAACTTCACATAGCTTGTATCTATATCTATGTGGCCAATATTAACCAATTACATCATAGGCTATTTTTAGATACAACCTCTTTGAATGAATCTACCCAAAAGGAGTATTAACTAGAGAAAAGGGAAATTTTAGAATTTTGTAGTTTGAAACCATTGTGATAAATAGAACATTTGCTCCTATAGGAGCAAATTCTCTATTTAACACAATGGTTTCAACAGGTGACTTTTACAGAGGCGTAGAAAGGTGTATTTATGGAGGAAAGGGTTAATATAGAACTTAAAATACAAGCTTTAGACAAATATCAACTTGAGATGCTTTGTGAAAGTCGGGCGAGATTCTAAAGTTTTTGCCAAGGCAAACATGTTCAGTGTTCGTATGCTCGTGTAAAAAGTTCTTCATGCAGTAAAGGCTTTAAACAAAATTTATGTACATGTAATAAAAAAAATGTTTTTATCTTTCAGTACCAGACCCGGTCAGAAATCTGCGTATAGAAGCTCATGGTTCGACATATGTTTTATTAAAATGGCTTCCCCCAGAAGAGCCAAACGGCCAACTTCTAGGCTACGACATAGCTTATGAAGAAAGTAAGTGTGCAACAGTAAACACAATGTAAACCGGAATTCTAGTAGAGAATAATTTAGATACTTTTAGGCAGGTGGCTGCTTAATGCAGGGTGACAGTCATGCAGAAAGCTCCTAGACTTTCAGCCTGCATGAACCCTTTCCCTCATATAAACATGTTTTCACGCAATTGCAAACAGAGTAGACCCAGATCTGATGGCTCCTAGAGGAGCCGTCTGATCAGGATCTGCTCTGTTTTCTAGTGGAAATTGAAAGATCTGATTCTTTACTTTCTAATATGGCTACAATGTTTCACCTTCGATATTTCAATTTTTAACTATTTTGCCCATGAATATTCAGTACGGTAGGTATTGAAATTTGGACTAAATATAGAACAGGGAAAGAGTTAAGCTGCCTTCTATCTCCAAGACCGAGATTTATACTAAAATTATACTGTATTCCCATTCTGATCTTATTAGTTTTACATTTTTTTCATGATTATCAGTTGAAATTTAACCCTTTCCTTCATATAACACCTTTTGACACCTATACAAATAAAGTAGACGCAGATTGTATTTAAGAGTCAGCTGATCAGGGTTTTCTCAGTTTGCTGCAGGAGTCATCTGATCTGTGTCTTCTCTGTTTGCTAATGGCATTATAAAAAATCCACTTATACGGTAATAGGTCTGACTACAGACACTTATACAAAAGTTGTAGGATCAGATCTATATCATCTCATAAGCATAAGAATTATACAGAAGATCTGACTCTACAGTTTCTGCCATGACTAGACTTTCCTGTGTTTTGTTTATGTGCCATTTTAAAATTTCATCTGATTAACCCTTTCCCTCATATAAATGTGTTTTTACGCGTTTGCAAACAGAGTAGACCCAGATCAGACGGATCCTAGAGGAGATGTCTGATCAGGGTCTACTCTGTTTGCTAATAGAATTAGAAAGATATGTGTCTTTACTTCCTAAAATGGCTACTATGTTCCACCTTCCATATTTCATTATAACTATTTTGGCCATGAATATGCAGTAGGTATTGAAAAATGAAATAAACATAGAACAGGGAAAAGGTTAATATTCATGATCTCATTAAGTCTTACATGAATATTCACAGAGTAATGATTCAGAACAATAATTGACAGATTGTAAGAGCAATTTTCGTCTGGATTGGATACGACCAGGATCTCTCTGTGTTTTGTCATTCAAGTTGTCACATGACTCATGTTTCCACGTAATTGCTTCTGTTTCATTAGAGTTAAAATTTGTGAGACACGAGCGAACGACAGTTGGAAAGAAAATTCCATCACAGCTTTGTTGACATTTTATGTTTTGGGGGCAACAGGAGAGCAGCTAGTGATGGGATTACTGCAATTACCCTAAAAAACTCAGAAACCCAATCTCCCCTAGTGATGGGATTACTGCAATTACCCTAAGAAACTCAGACACCCAATCTCCCATCTCCACCATCTTATGAAGCTGACTGATTCAATTTGACACCATTTTGATAACTTTGAATAAGACTGAGTTAGAAACAAATAGTGAAGACCCTGATCAATTGGTTCCTTCAGGAACCACTTGGTAAGATTCTGTACTGTTTGCCAAAATGTTTTCTGTCTGAATACTTACAGTAAGTATGGTATTTATTAAGCTGTAACGTTTCGCTGTCTTTTTAATTGCTGTTTTCACAAAGTGAAAATCAACACATGAACATCGTAAAGAAATGTTTGTTAAGTCTTTGCTTTAACAACCATTCAAATTAAGTGCCATTTTCATTCTGCAAGTAGTGGCTTATTGCAGGATGAAAGGAATGCAGAAAACTCCCAAAGGTATTTTTTTCTGCAATTTCTCCATTCGACATTAACCCTTTGCTCCATAGATATACTTTTCTACCTCTTTGCAAACAGAGTAGACCCGTATTAGAAGCTCCTGCAGGAGCTGTCTGATCAGGGTCTGCTCTGTTTGCTTATGACAAGATATCAATCAGATTCTAGAGTTTATGTCAGGGCAAAAATAATCCTGTGTTCATGTGACCGTTATAAAAATTGATCTAATTGATATTCACGATAATCTTAACAAATTCTTTCAATTAATAGTTACTTTCAAAAGAAGCTACTTATTCACCTTTTCCCTGTTTAATATTCATGCAAGAAATAATGACATCACTAATATTAATTAGATTATTTTATATATATAACTGCATAATTATGAACACAGGATATTTGACTCAAGCAGAAACTGTAAAATCATATCTATATTATGCATAAGCAAACAAAGTAGACCCTGATCAGACGGCTCCAACAGGAGCCGTCCGATCTAGGTCTACTGTGTTTGCAAAGGCAAGTATCTCTGGCGTTCACCCTGTAACTATTCATTGTCCAGAAACTTTAATGTTTAACTTCTTACAGTTCACGCAAATCATCACACACTTGTTCACTGTCACAAGGGCTACAGTCAAACAGATGAGCGCGAGCGTAGGCACCCACATGTGATGCCTTTTTTTTTTTTTTAATGAATTGCCATAACTTGGTTGACATTTCCTTATTGGAGTTATGAATCACTTGTGATGAGGCTGCAGGCACAAATTAAATGTTTCTGGATAAGCTCTGATCAGTAGCTTACAATTTGTATGCTGTCAAAACCAGCAAAGCATCTTAATGGAACAAAATTAACCCTTGGAATGCTGAATATTTAAACTGATTTGATTCATCAGGGTTATTTAGTATTAACCCATTACCCCATAGGCTCTTTTCAAATCCATTCTCTTCGAATAAATCTACTGAAAAGGAGCATTTACGAGAAGAAATGAAAAGTTTAGAATTGTGAAGTTTTGACATAATACAAATCTGATTCTACATTATCTGTCATGATAAAAAATTTCCTTTGATTTATAGTGTTATTATAAAATTTCAGTTAACCCTTTCCCTTAGGTACACACATTTTCACGCATCTGCAAACAGAGTAGACCCAGATCAGACGGCTCCTATAGGAGCCGTCTGATCAGGGTCTGCTCTGTTTGCTTATGGTGTAATATAGATCTGATTCTACAGCTTCTGTCTGAACTAAAATGGCCTGTGTTCATATGCTAATATAAAAAATAATCTTATAAATATTCATGACATCATTATTTCTTACATGAATATGCAACAGGGAAAGGGTTAATTATGCCCCCCATCGAACGAAGTAGGGAGGACATTGTGTTTACTCTGTTTCTTCTTCTTCTTCTTTCTTCCGAATCTCGTTCTCGCCTTTATTCTTCTTCTTCTTCTTCTGTAGTGAACTCTTCTTCTGCTGTCTCCACACTGTCTATACACTCATTTATTCCTCTAAATAGAACCCAATAGAATAACTGTACAGATATTAATTATATCCCATGCAACAAAGTTGTATAAGGAATATAGTTTCTGACTCATCCGTCCATCCGTCCGTCCGTGTATCATAATACATTGTTGCTCATGTAGCACTTTAATTTCTGAACCAGTTGTCCTCACATTTGCTTTAAGAATTGTCATGAATAAAAGCTTGAATGAGTTCGATTTTAGGAATCTGTCACGGGAAACCACTTTTTTTCTCCGACATTGTGGCGGTGTGGGGTATTTGAGCTTCCTCACTGAAGTTCTTTAATGAGCCAATTGTTTGAACACCAATTTTAATATTGGAATTTATTTACTGTGACAGAAACAAAACTGTAATATTTCATAAGCAAACAGGGAAGATCCTGATCAGATGGCTGCTATAGGAGCAGTCTGGTCTGGATCTACTCTGTTTGAAAAGGCATGAAAAAAGCGTTAATATGATCGGAAGGGTTAAATGACCATTTACTGATACACATTAGCACATCAATAATGCATTGTAGCAGTAATGCAGAAAGTTCCTTGTTAGCTGTGTTCATTACTTTTGTCATGCATTAAGTTACCACCTGCCGTAAAAGAATCAACATTAGACTTCCGTACTGTAAACATATATTTTCAGTTAAATCTAACACGTGTTGGTTATGAATCAAAACCGTTTGTAATTATTTTTTTATGCCCATGTTGACGATAATCAGGGGCATTATGTTTTGCACCTGTCTGTCCGTCCGTCTGTCTGTGTGTCATGCTTTTATGTGATGTTGGTTGTCACAGTTCTTTCATTGTCTTATATCCCACTAACCACTATAGCTATTGGCATGGAATTGCATATACACATTAAACACCATCCATACTTTCATTGAGCACCCAGCCCAAGTTATAGTTTAAAGCAGATTGAAAATACAGAAAGCTCCTGTTCTGCACCTTTGTCTTTATTTACAATAGTCATGGTAAATGCTGAAAACCTCCATTCACACGAACACTTCCCTTACATTATTTTGAATTTATTTTTACAGTCAATGGGGAACCAGAAGGGAAGATCAAGGCCCTTAAACCCCAGATCAAGAACCCCAACCTTCTTGGGGCCAGAATCACAGGTTTGTCAGCAAACCACAACTACAGATTTTATGTGTGGGCCAGAACCAATGCTGGGCGCGGAAAGTCTGTGTTTCACGATGTCAGGACGGAGGATGGGAAGCGTAAGTAGAGCACCTGATAGATGTTTATTTCATGCTTTCTTATCTTATAAATAATCTAATGTTATTTAGTTGCAATGATTCAAATATTTTTCTGCATTATCATGATTTACTCGGATTGCCAACTTAGATAATCAAATAATACAGAGGTTTAACCCAAAATTCCTCCATGAATACGCCTTTCTACGCCACTATAAAAGTAACCTGTTGAAACCATTGTGATAAATAGAGCATTTGCTCCTATAGGAGCAAATGCTCTATTTATCACACAATGGTTTCAAACAACAAAATTCTAAAATTTTAATTTTCTCTAGTAAATGCTCCTTTTGGGTAGATTCATTCAAAGAGGTTGGGTTTAAAAATAACCTATGGAGGAATCGTTTAACAACCAGCACTCTGGTGATTTGATGATCGATACAGAGCTACAGATAAAGGTACGTATACAAATTCTAAAATCATCATTTCTCCACCAAACACTATACTGTGACCACTCTTTAGAATCGTCTCAAAGAGACGATTCTAAAGAGTGGTCACAGTATAGGGTTTGGTGAAGAAATAAAGGAGCTATTTCTTGAAAATATTTAAATTTACACACCCTTATCTTGACCTTTGATGATAGTATTTGCAAACAATTTGCATGAAACTTCAGAAGTCCCGATAAGATGCGTAAATCAAAACATTTTCAAGAATAACCCCTTTATTTCCCCATCAGACCCTATGTTATGACCACTCTGTGAGAATACTCTTAATTAAGAGTGGTCACAAGATAGGGTTTGCTGGAGAAACAACAAATTTAATATCTTTTGCTGGGAAACTTATGATATTTTTATCATAAAATCTCTTGTACTGCAATGTGCATGTACAATTCAGTGCAATGCAATAAATGCACTCAATTTGTGATAATCATTTGCAAACAGTCTGGAGTCAGATGAGATGCCGAGAAACTCTGAATTTTCATAATGGTATATGAACACAAGATCTTTTGGCTCTGGCAGAAACTGTAGAATTGAATCTTTATTAATCCATAATTAAATGGAACAGACCCTGATCAGACAGCTCCTACAGGAGCCAATTGATCTGAGTCTACTCGAGTTCACCTTTCTGATCTTTCAATCTTATAGAGCAACAGATGCGTACTCAAATACTAAAACCATAATTTCTCCACCAAACCCTATGTTGTGACCACTCTTTAGAATCGTCTCTTCGAGACGATTCTAATGAGTGGTCATAACATAGGGTTTGGTGGAGAAATAAAGGAGTTTGTCTTGAAAATGTTTTAATTTACGCATCTTATCTGGACCTCTGTATAATAAAACATTTTGTATCCAAATGAGATTCGGTATATTGGATGTCTCATCTGGATCGCAGTTATTTGCAAATGTTTTCGCTGTGTTCCCTGTACTGTTGCAAAGGTCGGGGTGTGTACTTGTGAAAATAGCAACAACTGTTCCCGCTAGATGGAACGACAGATGATTTAGTTACTCTACCAGGGGGTTTAAATTGTATTACCTTTGGTATGTATGGCACCCTCTTGAATATTTTATGATGTAATTACCACTGTTTCCTTGTGATGAGTCTGGACGGAATGCGCATGCAGTTTAGATCCATGTAAGAAAAGAGAGTTACAGAACTAACTGTGGTAGGATAGCATTATGAACTGTCTGTTTTGTTTCAGTTAACCCATTCCCGCATATTGACGCCTTTTGACGCTTCTGTAAAAGTCACTTTGTGAAACCAT
Source organism: Azorinus chamasolen (assembly GCA_963576725.1). NCBI lineage: Eukaryota > Metazoa > Mollusca > Bivalvia > Cardiida > Solecurtidae > Azorinus > Azorinus chamasolen. The sequence continues at coordinate 37,166,605 of OY755244.1, forward strand.
TGTGATAAATAGAGCATTTGCTCCACAGGAGCAAATGCTCTATTTATCACAATGGTTTCAAAACTACACAATTCTGAAAAATTCCTTTTCTCTAGATAATGCTCCTTTTTGGTAGATTTAATCAAAGAGGTTAGGTCTAAAAATAGCCTAAGTGGGAATGGGTTAAGTGTTTCTGAAACGTCCTAATTGTCGTAACCCTTTCCTTCATATAAACTCCTTTGCAAACTGAGTAGACCCAGATCTGACGGCTCCTATAGGAGCCATCTAATCAGGGTCTGCTCTGTTTGCTAATAGAATTGAATAGGTCCGATTCTTTATTTTCTAAAATGGCTACCATGTCCCACCCTTCCGTATTCCATTGTAGCTATTTTATCCATGAATATTCACTAGGTATTGAAATTTGAAATAATCATAGAACACGGAAAGGGTTAATTCTAGGGCCTTTCCATGTTGAATATTCATATAAGAAGTAATGACATCATGGATATTAATTAGCTGAAGTTTTACAAAGGCATAGTTATGTACACAGGATGTTGTGGTATTGGTCGAAACTGTAGAGTCAGATCTGTTATAATTCCATAAGCAAACAGAGCATACCCTTGTCAGACATGACTCTTATAGGAACCGTATATATATGAGATGAGTTCCGATGTGATTTTTCGCTCACTTGCAAGAAAATTCATTTTAACCCTTTACCTGTTCAATTTTTATTTGAGAAATAATTACATTATGAATATTTATTAGCGGAAGTTATACAAGTTGTAAAATTTTCAAGGGAATTGTTTGCTTTGATAAAAACTGTAGAATCATATATAAATTGTCATAAGTAAACATCATAGATCCAGATCAGAGCCGTCTGATCTTGGTCTACTTTGTTTGTAAAGCAGTGAACAAGCGTTCATTTGAGGGAAAGGGTTAAATTGTTCACAATTTCTCCTTTGTTCATTATTTAGACATACAGTGAATTATCAAACGAGCAATTTTCTCAAAGCAACGGGCAAAATTGTATTGGCTTATTTATATAATTTATGAGAACCAAAATATTAATTACATAGATTGTATTAATCCTTAGATGGCTGCGAAAATATTATCCAAACCTCTTTGAATAAATCTACCGAAAAGGAGCATTAACTAGCAAAAAGGAAAATTTAAGAATTGTATTGTTTTTTTACACCATTATGATAAATAGAACATTTGCCCCTATGGATCAAATGCTCTATTTATCACACCGGTTTAAAAAAGTGACTTGAACAATTTTTGGCATCAAACAGAGTACTCAGATAAGATGGCTCCTATAGGGTAAGCCATCTGATTAGGGTCTGCTCTGTTTGCTAATGGAATCTGATAGATTTCTTTCTTTTCTTTCTAACATGGCAGCAATGCTCCACCTTCCGTATTTCATTATGACTATTTTGTCCATGAATATTCAGTAGGTATTGAAATTTGGAATAACATAGAACAGGGAAAGGGTTAATTGGTGTCTTATCATGATACAAGCTGTTTCCAAATGTGAGTCAGGTAGCTGGAAAAGGGTGAACAATATAACAGTCTATATTAACCCATTACCTCATATGCTATTTTTAGATTCTACCTCTTTGAATAAATCTACCGAAAAGGAGCATTTACTAATAAAAAGGAAAATTTTAGAATTGTGTAGTTTTGAAACCATTGTGATAAATAGAGCATTTGCTCCTATGGAGCAATTATTGCTCTATTTATCATAATGGTTTCATAAAGCGTAGAAAGGCATACTTATGGAGGAAAGGGTTAACCCTTACTCCATGAATATTGTTCATGTAAGAAATAATGACATCATGAATATTAATTAGATTAATTGTCATGGACACAGGAATATTTGACCATGGTAGAAATCGTATAATCATGTCTACATTATTTCATAAGCAAACAACAGATCCTGATCAGACAGCTCCTACAGGAGCCATCTGATCTAGGTCTACTCTGTTTGCCAAGGTGCAGAAAGGTGTAACTATGGAGTAGAGGGTTAATGATATAAAAAGTCAACAGAATTCTATAGCTTAGATTTCTAATCACTTCGCTTTTTGTTTCATCAATATATGTGTGTATATTAATCCTTTCTAGACTGAATTGTCAGCGGAAGACTCCATTCTTATTTATTGGTAAAGTCCATACAGTTCGACAGGGTAAAAATTTGTGAGAGAATTTTGAATGACAAACAGTGCAGACCCTGATCAGAGGGCTCCTCTAGGAGCCCTCTGATCTGGGTCTACACTGTTTGCAAATGACAGTGCACTCGTTTTCGGCATTGAAAGGGCTCAATCTATTTATATTTTATAATGTACTGTTATTAGTAATTAGTGAAATCTGAATATTTATGACTGCCGTAGATTAAGGAAATTGCAGTCATAAGCAAAGATTCTGTTCTGTAATTAAATCTATGTATGATTGGTGATTGTCGTCTTCAAAATTGCTATCTGCTCCTAATTGCATTGTCAATATTTCTTCAAATTTTCTCTAACCCTTTTCTTCAGATAAACAACTTTTTCACACATTTGCAAACAGAGTAGACCCAGATCAGATGGCTCCTGTAGGAGCCATCTGATCAGGGTCTGCTCCGTTTGCTTGTGAAATTTAATAGATCTGATTCCAAACTTTCTACCACAGTCAAAAGATTCCTTTGTTAATAATGCTGTTAAATATTCGGCTTGTTAATATTCATGATGTCATTATTTCTTACATGAACATTCAACAGGGTTGAAAATTTATACAGTCAGAGTATCAAGCAGTTTGGATCCTGATGAGACGCAGAGTATCTCGGTGTCTCATCTGGATCCAAACTGTTCACATAGGTAATCACAAATATCATGCAAAGAGTTGTAGAGTTCCGATATAAGAAAATTTCTAATTAGATCGGAATGAAGTAGAAAACTGATAACGTTTTGTGTTTCTTAAATTATTGTCATTTTATGAGACAGTTTTTTGAGTGAGCTTATATGTTATTTACCCTGTACCTGATAGAGATGCCTTTTGATTGGACTTTTCAAACAGAGTAGACCCAGATCAGATGGCTCCTGCAGGAGTTTTTGACTTTGCAAACAGAATAGACCCCGATCAGACAGCTCCTGTAGGAGTCCTCTGATCAGCGTCTGCTCTGTTTGCATATGACATAGTATGGGGAAAAAAAATCCTGTGTTCATATGCCATTGTATAATAATTCATCAGATTGATATTCATGATGTCATTATTTTATATGTGAATATTAATGAAGTAAAGGGTAAAGCATTACAGTATTATATATACTCAGAGGTTTAGATAGGACACATCCTTTTAATTTAAACATTTTCAAGAATAACTCATTTATTCTCCACCAAACTCTATACTGTGACGACTCTTTAGAATCATCTCTTTGAGACGATTCTAAAGAGTGGTCACAGTATAGGGTTTGGTGGAGAAATGGCACTTTTAATATTTGGGTACGCACCTTTATCAGTAGCTCTGTATATTACAGAACCATTAGAATATAACTATGATTATCAATATCTAAGAAAAACCAATCCAGGTCTTACTTAATGGAACCCATTCATTGTTCATGTGGAGGGGGCACAGAAAATAATTGCTGAAATCGGCCATTGGCATTGATGAGTTCAGCAAACAGTGCAGAACCTGATTAGATGGTTCCTTAAGGAACCCTTTGATCTAGGTCTACAATGTTTGCCCAAGTCTTTTATAAGGGACACAGAGTGGTCACAATATAGAGTTTGTTGGAGATATGGTAATTTTAGTATTTTTTGAATATGCACCTTTTTCTATTGCTTTGTATTACCATTTCTTTGTTAAATGTTTCTTCATAAACTTTTTTTTTTCCTCCATAGGCTTTTTTTAGACCCAACCTCTTTGAATAAATCTACCGAAAAGGAGCATTTACTAGAGAAAAGGAAAAGTTTAGAATTGTGTAGTTTTGAAACCATTGTGATAAATAGAGCATTGGCTCACAATGGTTTCATAAAGTGACTTTTACAGAGGCGTAGAAAGGCGTATTTATGGAGGAAAGGGTTAAATTGTCTTTTGCAACAAATTGTCGTCTGCTGCAGTATTCAAAGTTCTTAACAAATAAAGAAAGAGAGTCGACAGTTTGGATCCAGATTATGAGGCAAATTACTCGACATCGCATCTGGCTCGGTTTGCATAAATTATCACAAATTCTAACACACCTCGCGCACACATCTTCATAAACAAAGAAGGGACGTATCTATGTTTGAATTCTCAGTAAAACACCGCACGAGCTGTAACGGCGTAACGTGACGTAATATGGCTTCGAAAATTCATACGACAAGAAACGTAGTGCCGTTGTGACGGTGCAAATTAAGTTAAATTGAAGTGTTAGAATCGAAATAATAAATTTATACCAGTGTTTTATGGTGCAATCGAACATGGGTGGTCGTTGAGATGCTTATAATTAAATCACTCGGCCTATCGGACTCGTAATTTAATTACTACGCATCTCAACTCCTACCAGTGTTCGATTTCACGATAAAACACTGGTATGAATTTATTATTTCTTAATTGACATAAGCAAGCAAAGTTATCCCATTCTCTCTTGTTGATGCCTGTGTAAAAGTGACTTTTTGAAAACAATGTGATAAATAGAGCATTATACTTTGCTCTATAGGAGCAAATGCTCACAATGGTTTCAAAACTACACAGTTCTAGACTTTTCCTATTCGCTAGTCAATGCTCCTTTTCAGTAGATTTATTCAAAGAGGTTGTGTCTAAAAATAGCCTATGAGGAAATGGGTTGAGAGTTAAAAATGTCACACACAATTTTGACGCATGTGATCATAATAGCAATTTCAAGGATAAAAGCTAGAGCTCATTCACCATAGTAATAATTAGTAATTGTCAAAACACCATCATATTCCACAGTAAAAATCATTTGCAGCTTTTAACAATTTACACACTTGCCATTGGCCTTAATTGCTGTCTGCTACAAGACAATTTGATATTTGCCCCATTTCTCTAAAAATCCTGGCAGAGTGTCAAAGAGTTAAAGATCATGAGATACCGAGACACCTTGTTACTTAGTGTCTCATCAGGATCCAAACTGAATGTATTGGTAACGAATATCTCATCGTTAGCATGCACTGGGTTAATCATCTCTATTCAATTTACATAAATGAAGAAACAGTGCAAATTGGAAAAAAATCATTTTTGTCCTAATACTAACCTTTCTCATAGTACACATGTCTCGATTGGCATTTGCAAACAGCTTGGATCCAGGTAAGATGCTGAGTAACTCCGCGTCTCATTAGGATCCAAGCTGTTTGACACTAATGGTCTAGTTTCTCAAACGTTTGATCGGTTCTGAAGTTGGTGAAAAGTTTCGGAAATCAGCGAGTGAGCAGACATGATTTTTTTTCTGCATAAGAAGGGTTAATTAATCATTTAGGTGTAGGAACCAAGTATATAACACCCATGCAAACAGTGTAGACCCAGATCAAAGGGCTCCTTAGAGAGCCCTTTGATCAGAGTCTGCACTGTTTGTCATAATAATCATTTTCTTCGATGATGAAACTTTTATACAAACTGTAATGTAGTTAATATTCAGAAAGGGAGGAGCCAATTTTTAATTATGCGGCAGATTAAGGGTTAAATGAGATTTGTGCAGGATAGATTATTGTCATACTATTAGTTCATAATTCTCTTTTCTCTTTTAAAACAAAGGGGCTAAGTACGTTAGCTATGGTAATTGAAAATGATCTAATTTCTTTAAAAGGTGTCTATGTATATTACACTACACCAAAATTTTAACCCATTCAATGTGCGAAACAAATTAAATGACATTTTCCCATAGGAGTTTCCTGCATTACATTCACTCTGCATTAAGCAGCAGCCTGGGTATTTTAGAGATTGCCATTGCATGTGGGAAACGAGTGCGCTGTCATTTGCAAACAGTGTACACCCTGATCAGAGGGATCCTTAGGAGCAGAGCTACAGATAAAGGTGCTCACTCAAATACATAAATCGTCATTTACACTCCACCAAAATTTATGATTGTTGTGACCACTCTTTAGAATTGTCTCAAATTTGTAAATTTTAATGCAGACCAGAGCTTACAGATAACAGTGCATATTAAAATACTAAAATTGTCATTTCTCCATCAAAACCTATGTTGTGACTACTCTTTAGAATCGTCTGGAAGAGACGATTCTAAAGAGTGGTCACAACATAGGGTTTGATGGAGAAATAAAGAGTGGTCACAACATAGGGTTTGGTGGAGAAATGAAGTTATTCTTGAAATGAAGTTATTCTTGAAAAATGTTTTAATTTACGCATCTTAATTACCTGGATTTCTGTAGGAGTCACACTGTATGAGCTCTACCAATAAACTTGATGGTCTTTTCCACTCTGAAAGGATTAAGTGGTCACTTTTTAGATGTTTTACAATATTTGTAATTTGCTATTATTTGTATTTTGCTATTTGTATTTTGCTATTATTTGAGATTATATATATGAGCTTTGTGATGAGAGAAGGTACAGACTAGAGACTTTACAAACAGTAGAGACCCAATTTAACTCCTTGCATTCCAGCAACAGTTTTGTGATAACCCATGTAAACAATCTGGATCTCGATCAGATGCAGAGTAATTTGGCACCATATTAATAGGATCCACACTGTTTGACAGCTTGACTTGATATTTGAGAAGAAATGAAAATCAATTTATTTTTGTAATAGTAGCAGGCTTTTTAAGCCTGAACATTTATGTGAGAAATCATAACATCATGAATATTGATAAGATTATTTTTTTGTAATGGCACATGAACTTTTGGCCATTGCATAAAATCAATATATAGTATTTCATAAGCAAACAGAACAGAACCTTATTAGACGACCCATACAAGAGCTGTCTGATCTTGCTCTACTCAGTTTGCAAAGACTTAGAAAGGCATATTATGGAGTGAAGCGTTAATATTCACTTGTAATTTAAATCGGGTTTTACTCTTAATTCGTTGTTCATCCCGGTCATGATCGGGTATATACTGTTTGCTTCCAGCCCAAAATACATGTATTCCTCTTTATTATGGTACAGCTTATATTTTGCTTAGTGTTTAAGTGTTTTAACTATGCTTCATGAATTGTCTTGTAAGAAATAATGTTATCATGAGTATTTATTTATCTAAATTTTTATAATAGCATACAAACACAAAAATGTTTGGTCATGGCAGAAAGTGTAGACTCATGGTATTACATCAGCGGTCCAGCTAAGATACATAAAATAAAACATTTTCAAGAATAACTCCTTTATTTCTCCACCAAAACCTATGTTGTGACCATTCTTTAGAATCGTCTTAAAGAGAAGATTCTAACGAGTGGTCACAACATAGGGTTTGTTGGAGAAATCATGTTTTAGTATCTGAGTACACACATTTGTCTGTCGCTCTGTTACATAATCAAACAGATCAAAACTCTTTATCAGAAAGCTCCTACAGGAGCAGTCTGAGTTGGGTCTACTCTGTTTGTAAAGGTGTGTAAAAGCATTTATATGAGGGAAATGGTTAAACATCCAAAATTAGCATAATTGTTACATGGCAAGTATCTATCAAATGGTACTAACAGTATTGAAGATACAAGCTATTGTGGTAACTCCAGCATCCGCATTGTCATTGTCGTCATTGTCAAGTGGAAACTTTAATGTTGGTTATTACTTCTTTACTATTTACGTAAATCTTATGAAACTTCACACAAGTTGAAATATGCGTTTTTGCTTAATGCAAGACAAAAGTAATCCAAAAGTTCCTGTAGGAGCTTTATGCAATTCAATAGTTTTGCTTTACATTAAGCAACCAACCGCTTTTACTAATCTAATAGATTACATTGTTGCATTTAAGCAAGACGCTACTGTACAATTGTATCAGAGTAGAATATAACATAGATTGTTACCTTATCAGTCTGCTCCTTCAGGAATAATTTAATCTGGCTCTACACTGTTGTTCTAAGTTTTTCTGTCCAAATATTTTTGGGTTGTTATAATATGGTATAGAGAAATGTATTTTCATTTAACTCTTTCCTTCATATAAACCTTTATTGTGCATTTGCAAACAGAGTAGACCCAGATCAGACGGCTCCTATAGGAGCCTATAGGAGCCATCTGATCAGGGTCTGCTCTGTTTGCTTCTGGAATTTGATAGATCTGTTTCTCTACTTTCTAAAATTTTGGCAACAGTGTTTCACCTTTCATATTTCGTTATAACTATTTTGTCCATGAATTTGAAGTTGGCATTGAAATTTGAAATAAACATAGAACAGGGAAAATATGTTATCTGGGATAAATGCAGAACTTTCATTGCAGTATTTTTTTTGGTGGTATGTGCTTTGTTCTAGCTTGTGGTGTTATGTTTTACTTCAGCACCAGATACGCCCAAGGCAAATTTCATGGCACTTGATCAAACTAGCGTTAATATCACTTGGACACCAAACCGCCAGATGGATGTATTATATGTCTTAGAATATAGGCGCACAGGTACATGGCAGAGCCCTTTACTTCATGAATACCGGTGGCCACACAAAACTCCGCCCTTTATGAATATTAATTAACCCTTTCCGTGTTGTATATTCATGTAAGAATTAATGACATTTTGACTATTTATTAACCCATTCCCTCATATTGACGACTTTTGACGACTCTGTAAAAGTCACTTTGTGAAATCATTGTGATTAAAAGAGCATTTGCTCCTATTTATCACAATGGTTTCAAACTACAACATTCTAAAAAGAATCCTTTTCTTTAATTAATGCTCCTTTTCGGTAGATTAATTCAAAGAGGTTGAATCTAAAAATAGCCTATGAGGTAATGAGTTAATTAGCTGAATTTTTATAATGGCACATGGAATTTTGGTATTGATAGAAGCTATAGAGTGAGATCGTTATCAATTTCATAAGCAAACATGGCAGACCCAGATCTGGGTCCATGCTTATAAAGCTTTTAGTTGAGTCTGAGTTTCGTTCTCAAGCTTTTGATTGGTCAGATTTGAGTTCTCAAGCTTTTGATTGGTCAGATTTGAGCCAGAGGCTCAAATCTGACCAATCAAAAGCTTGAGAACGTACTCAGACTCAACTAAAAGTTTTATAAGCAGGGACCCAGATGGCTCCTACAGGAGCCATCTGATCTGGGTTTACTCTGTTTGCAAAGGTGTAACAAGCATTTTTATGAAGGAAAGGGTTAATTCATGTTTATAAAATAAGGAAAATAAGTTATTTTTTGGGAGTAGAGAATCAGATGTGTTAAATATATAAGCAAACAGAGCAGACCCTGATCAGACAGCTGGTACAGGAGCTATTTGATCTGGATCTACTCTGCTTTCAAAAGTCATAAAATGGTGGAATTCTGAAGTAAAGGGCCATAATTATGCAGTCTCATCAAACTGATTCCGACAAATTTGTGCTCTATTTTATAAGTGAACATATATTAGTTGACTATTTCAGCAAGTCTTTTCTTTTGAGAGGGTTCAAGCAAATATATTAATGCCTGTATTTGATTTAATGAGTAAATTTTTAAGAAATAATGACTTCATGAATCTTAATTAGCAGAGTTTTTATAATGGCCTTTGATCAAGGCAGGTTTTGACCTTCTCAAAATTTGCCTTTTGCATCCAGCAAACAAAGAAGACACTGATCAGACAGCTCCTACAGGAGCTGTCTGATCTGGGTCTAATCTGTTTGCAAATTTGTATTATGTTAAGGGATACATATTGAGTTTGTATAATGTTTTTATAATGTACAGGGTATAACCATATGAGAAATGTGTTTTCTTATATACCATTAACCCTTCACTTGCTGTTCACGTCAATATACCTACCTGTAAATAGTGAAGACCCAGATGAGACAGCTCCTGCAGGAGCTTTCTCATCAGGGTCTGCATTATTTACAAATTGATTGTGCAACCAGTGCACTCCACAGCAGTGATTGCACAGCGAAATACTTATACACAGTGAAGATATATGTAATTATACAACAGGGCATGGGTAAAGAAAGAGAAATGTATTTTAGAATTCAGCAAGCGAAGGGTTAATAAAGTTTACCAAGTAATTAATATCACAGACAAAGTAACACAGTGATGTATTTTAGACTGAGACACTCATGGGATAACATTTTCAACACGATGATCAAAACAATCTTAAGAACTTTTAATCCTATCCCCAATGAACATTTATACGTACATTCATCACTCCATGGATATTTAATTTTATTTATGTTGAACCTAATCAGGGTCTAATCTGTTTGCATTGGTGTTAAAAGGTGAAAGTGTTTTTTCTATGAGGGAAAGGTTGATAAACACGAAAATAGAATAATTTGAAGATAATGGAAAGGTGACTTATTCATAGCGCAAAATAGTTCTGAATCTGGGCATTCTCTCATTTGCTAAAGTATGGTTAAATCCCTCTAAATTAGTATATACATATAGTATATACATTGTGTAAGTGTAATTAGACTCCTCTGAGTCAAAGCTGACCACTCCTTAACCAATACAGTAAAACCCCTCTAAATTGGTATACAAGTATAGTATATAATTAGACTTTCCTGAGTCATAGCTGTCCACTGCTTAACCAATACAGTAAAACCCCTCTAAATTGGTATACATGTATAGTATACAATTAGACTTTCCTGAGTCATAGCTGTCCACTGCTTAACCAATACAGTAAAACCCCTTTAAATTGGTATACATGTATAGTATATAATTAGACTTTCCTGAGTCATAGCTGTCCACTGCTTAACCAATACAGTAAAACCCCTCTAAATTGGTATACATGTATAGTATATAATTAGACTTTCCCGAGTCATAGCTGTCCACTGCTTAACCAATACAGTAAAACCCCTCTAAATTGGTATACATGTACATGTATAGTATATAATTAGACTTTTCTGAGTCAAAGATGTCCACCCCTTAACCAATACAGTAAACCCCCTCTCAACCAGTCTTTCACATTGATATATAATCAGACCTGGGTCCAAACCATACAGACTGCCCTTCCAAACCAACCTGAAAGGGGTGGGGGGTGTTCTCATGCTAAGTGCAGTAACGGGTTAACCCTTTACTATATGAATATGCGTGAAAGAAATAATGACACCATGAATATTAATTTGCTGAATTTTTATTATGACATACAAAATCAGGATTTTTTAGCCAAGACAGGAACTGTAGAATCATTTGAACACAAATTGATGAGAAATTGAGCAAACAGTAATTATAACATCAGTATAAGGTTTTAATAGGGGAAAAAAAATCCTGGGAAAAACTAACCTTTTCATTTTGTTAAAAAAAAACCAACCCAACTTCCTATCTTAACTTTGTAAAATTTAACAATGCAGGCAGTGCTTGTTTGATCTGGGGAGGTTTTAAAAGTGTTCTCATGTTTAGTGTAGCCTAGCTAGCTAGTAAGCATTTGTAAACGGCTTGGATCCACAGGAGAAGAGGGGTAACTCGGCTTCTCATCAGAATCCAAGCTGTTTGACACTCGGTCAGTAGTCACTCTCCAAAGTTTGAACATATTGGAAGTAAGTAAAATTAAGATCCGAGTTTGAGGAGACATTATTTTTTTCCAGCATGATCAAGGTTAACCGTTACAATGCTGAATTTTCAAATGAACTATTCCAATATTCAAACAGGTCAAGCTTATGGTGAACATTTTGGAGTTTTTCCAAAGAAAAGTGTAACATGACAAACAGTGCAGACCCTGATGAGAGGGCTCCTCTAGGAGCCCTCTCATCTGGGTCTACACTGTTTGCAAAGGGCATTAGTGACTCATTTCCCGCACTGTAAGGGTTAATGCTAGTACTGTTACTAACCCTTACTACTTTAAGTCCTCGTTGTTTCGCCAAATTCTGACCTACTTTTCTATTCTAAATTTAATATTTTCCCGCTATTTCTTTCTAAAACCAAGATCAGCTTGTAATACAGTTTTGGTTATGATTAGAAACTTGAGTCATTCAGCAGCTCATCATAATCTAAATATTTGTGAAAGTTGTTTTGAAATTTACGAAAAGGCTGCGTAGAGCTAAAAAGAATGCATTCTTTAGTGTTTATGACAGGCCTGAGTGATTAACGCATTTGTCAGTCTGACAGTCTGTTGGTACCAGTAGCATAAGGAACTTTTGGAAACTTCCAGGGGAAACTTCGAGGCATTTAATTTTCATCACAAATAAAGTTCACTGTCCAGACTAATTTGTTGTTAAATGTGTCTCAATTGCGCAAGGCCTGTAAGACTGACTCGTGCCTTGCTGAATATTAATTAAAGAAACAAATGTATCAAAATTTATCACTGAAAAAAATGATTGTTTTGACAAACAGTGCAGACCCAGATCTAAGGGCTCCTTCATGAGCCCTTTGATCTGGGTCTGCACTGTTTGCAAAGTTGGTATATGCTCGGTTCCTGGAATTTAGAGGTCAAACAACATGGTCAACAAGAACAAGTCTGAACTCTCATCTAAATCAATGAATACCGGTAGGTTTCTCTCAAGTGATGGGAGCTAACTGCAGTATGATTTTTTTACTGACTTTCCTTTTGTTATCTCCCTTTGTGTCTCAGTCTAAAGTGGTAGAAAATAAAGATGATTTATTCATATGTCTGTCGAAAACTTGTTTTTTATCATCAATGTAATGAGAATCAAAATGCAGGACAGGAAGAAACCTTCAGAATTTATAATTTAACTAAAAATATTGTGTTATTCAGTTTTAATTTTAAAGTAATTAATTTTAAGGATATTACATGGTAACAATTTCTACTTGATACAAGCAAGATAACTTTATATATGCAGCAACTATTTTCTGACATCAAATTCCATTAGCTTTCGCTTTAAATATGCACAAGACTACCCTGGAGCACAAAACAATGTTAAATTTATTTTTGCCCTTTTTGCCACTTGTGTGCTGCCAAGTATATTTTCTGTTAGTTTGACGCTTTTTCTGTTCCTACAAAACCCTAGGTCACTCCCAATGGAGCACTGCAGACTCCGAGTGGGGGCGCTCTTGGATGGTGATCAATGACTTAAAGCCAAATATGGAGTATGAGGTCAGACTTATAGCTAAAAATAAATTTGGCGACACAACATTTAATACTCTGTATAGAGTGAACACACAACCAAGGAGAGGTAACTATGGGGCGGTCAAACTAACTGTGACCTGTGGCCAACTGAAATGACTATATGATCAATGTTAATGGGACTGTGTGAGAAGTCACAGGTTCTTTAATACTTCTCCCATACAAGATTAAGGCAAACATCATCTATATACTCTTTATTTCCTCCAATGATGGAGATCATTTCACAAACAAGCATATACCATGTACCCTTTATCTATTCAAGAAATTATCATGAATATTAATTAGATTCTTTTTGAAAACAGCATAATTATGAACATTTTGGCTAAGACAGAAACTGTAGAATCGGATCTATATCATGGCATACAGAGCAGACCTAAAGGAGCTGTCTGATCTGGGTCTACTCTGTTTGCAAATGCATGAAAATGGTTTTATATGAGGGAAAGGTTTAATAATACTTTTTTTTACGTTTTCTTCATTACCCCCATATTATTCGTAATTGGTGATTCTTAAATACTTCTCCCGGACAATTTTAAGCCAAACACTTAATAATACTTTGTGTACATCTTCTTCATACCCCCCTATTATCCCCATATTATTCGTCATTGGTGATGTTATAGCTCTTTGGCTAGAACTAAACTATCAGTAATCCTTAAATATTTATGTAAGAAATAATGACATCATGCATGTTGATTATATATAAGATGACTTTTTGTAATGGCCCTAAAACACAGGAAGTTTTGACGCTGACACACTCATTAGAATCTTATCTATATTATTCCACAATCAAACACAGCAGACCCTGATCAGACAGCTCCTACTGGAGTAGACTGGTCTGGATCTACTCTGTTTGTCAAGGCATCAAAGGTCATCTCCTTCAAATTAATAATTGGTTACACCCTTTCCATTTCGCATATTCATGTAAGAAATAAAGAAATCGTGAATATTTATTAGCTGAAGTTTTATAATGGTATTTGAATAAAGGATGTTGTAGTATTGGTAGAAACTGTAAGGTCGGGTCTATTATAATTTCATATGCAAACAGAGCAGACCCAGATCAGACAGCTCCTACAGGATCCTTCTGATCTGGGTCTACTCCGTTTGCAAACTCAAAAGGGAAAGAGTTAACCCATTACCTCATAGGCTATTTTTAGATACAACCTCTTTGAATAAATCTACCGAAAAGGAGCATGAACTAGAGAAAAGGAAAACTTTAGAATTTTGTAGTTTGAAACCATTGTGATAAATAGAGCATTTGCTCCTATAGGAGCAAATGCTCTATTTATCACAATGGTTTCACAAAGTGACTTTTACAGAGTCGTTAAAAGTCGTCAATATGAGGGAATGGGTTAACAGAAAGATGACAGTGATTTTACCCCATAACATGTAGTTTTGCTGATGGGATTATCAGAAACCATCTTCCTCTTTTATCATCCTCCCATTATTGGTGCAATATTACATTTTTTGTGTTGTGGTACCATAAAATCCGACATTCTCACTTATATCCACTTTAGTTCGAACACCTAATAGGTACATTATACCTGTTAACCCTTTCCCTGTTTGTTATTTATTCCAAAATTCAATACGTTCTGCATATTCATGAACAAAATAGAATGAAATATGGAAGATCTGGAACATTGTAGCCATGTTAGAAACTGAAGAAAGAGATCTATCAAATTCCATAAGCAAACAGAGCAGTCCCTTTATAGGAGCCGTCTGATCTGGGTCTACTCTGTTTGCAAATGCATGAAAACACATTGAATATACCAAGGAAAGGGTTAATGCAGGACATTAGTGTACTGGCTTTAACAAACGGTGTCATCCCTACTTAAAATGTGCAATGAAAGTAATGCAGAAAGCTTTCAGGGAACTTCCTGCATACTTTCCATCCTTTATTAACACTCTCCCTCATATAAATGCGTTCCATCCTTTATTAACACTCCCTCATATAAATGCTTTTTCATGCTTTTGTAAACAGAGTAGACCCAGATCAAACATTTTCTGTAGGAGCTGTCTGATCAGGGCCTGCTCTGTTTGCAAATGAAATTATAATAGGTCTTATTCTTTAAGTTTCTACCAATACCTAAAATCCTGTGTATATGCATATGTCAAAATTCAGCAAATACATATTCATAATGTTATAATTTTTTACATGAATATTCAGCAGGGAAAGGTTTAACCCATTCCCTCATATTGACGACTCTGTAAAAGTCACTTTGTGAAACCATTGTGATAAATAGAGCATTTGCTCCTAGAGGAGCAAATGCTCTATTTATCAGAATGGTTTCAAATTACAAAATTCTCAAATTTTCCTTTTCTCTAGTTAATGCTCCTTTTTGTTAGATTTATTCAAAGACAGGTATCTAAAAATAGCCTATGAGGTAATGGGTTAAGCTAAAGCTACCACCAGTCTATAAGACCTAGAATTAAGCTTCTTTTATGTGGGTTTGTAAAGAGGTGTTATTATATAACCAATTAATATGTTTTTGCAAACAGCGTAGACCCAGTTCTGTAAAAGCTGTCTGATCAAGGTCCGCTCTGTTTGTTTATGGTATAATATAGATCCGATTCAACAGTATCTGTTTGGACCAAAACATCCTGTTTACATTATGCCATCATAAAAATTCAGCTCATGATGTCATTGTTACTTATATGAATATTAAACAGGGAAAGGGTTAAGGACAATTTAGATTTACCATTTTTCTTTAAAAAAAACTGATTTTAAAAGTATGTATTGCATCAAACATCAGGGTGATAGTACAAAATATTATCTGATACAAGTGTTAGAACAAAGTGTACAAACTATTATCTGATGCAACAAAGTGTTAGAATAAAATATTCAAGCCTCACTGATAAATTATCATAGAATCTGTTAAGCATGCTTATGGAAATTTTGAATACAGGGTTTGGCAGAGGTTAATAACACTAAATGTTTACCATGGTCCTGATCATTTGAGGTTTATATGCTGAATGTACAAATAAGATTTTTTTCTGTACACATTTTGACTCACTTACTACTGTATTCTCCCTAATAAACGTGCCCACTCTAATAATCTTAATGCCCCCCTTACTTGAAAAAAAAAGTTTTAAAAAAAATACAGGTGGTAGTTTAATGCAGATTTAGGAGCTTTCTGCATTAAATTTATTATGCATGTAACGCAACCACCTGTGTGCAAAATATAAAAAGCTCCTTTTAAAAAGTGTAATTCCCAAGGAGCATTTATTAGATCTGGTGCTTTGAATGTGCGGTGAATAGAATTTGACTGATCAACTAGAGTGCTGACCCTGAGTATAAGATTTTACATCTAGTAAAGATCTGCATGAAGTAGGCATAGATAGGATAATTAACCATTTATTCCATGAATATTCATGTCAGAAATAATTACTATGAATATTAATGAACACGGGGAAATTTACTGTAGAAATCTGTGTTATTTCATAAGCAAACAGCAAACCTTAGACCAGGCAGCTCCTACAGGAGCCATCTGATCTGGATCTGCTCTGTTTGCAAAAAATCAAAATGGCACCTCTGGAGTAAAAAGATTATTTATTTCTCCACCAAACCCTCTGTTGTGGTCCACTATTATAAACCCATTCCCATATCGGCTATTTTTAGATCTAGTCGCTTTGAATAAATTACTGAAAAGGAACATTTACTAGTAAAAAGGAAAATTTTAGAATTGTGCAGTTTTTAAACAATTTTGATAAATAGGGTATTTGCTCCTTTGGAGTTTTTTCAATATTTGCAGAGTAGACCCCAGATCAGAAGGCTTCAGTTGGATAAGTCAAATATCAGGGTCTGTTCTGTCTGCCTATGAAATTATATAAATCTGATTCTGCAGCTTTTGCCAATATAAAAGAAATATATCCTATGTTCATTTGCCAGAATGAAAATTATTCTATTGAATATTCATGAATTCTTGTATATTCATTAGGAAAAGGATTCAAAACTTTTGCCGAAGTGGCAAACAGGTTCGATCTTTGATGAGACACTGAGTTACTCAGCATTATTATTTTTTTTGCATAACAGCAGCTGTGATATCCTAAGCAGACTATTTTTATTCTGATGAGACATCGAGTAACTCTTGCTTTGTCAGAAGCTAAATTCTTTAACACTCAAGATTTATTTTTCAGGAAAAATGGAGAAAAAAAGTAATTTTGAGAAAAAAAAGCTGTTATCAGGGTCTGCTCTGTTTGCATATTGTAAATATTTAGACATGAGTCTGCAGTTTGTACCCTGGTAAAATATATGCTTGTTCATAACACATTATAAATAATCCAACTAATTAATATTCATCATGTCAGTATTTGGTACTAAATATTCAGCAGGTAAATTATTAACCCTTTCTTTCATATAAATGCTTTTCTCACATTTAAAAACAAAGTAGACCTAGATTAGATGGTTTATTCCCACTTTCCCCATATTTCTACTTTCACACCTATTAGGATAATTGGTTCCAATTTGCAAGTGATGCCTTCCCTGTATAAAAATTTAAAGGTTCCTCCACAATTTTCAACAAATATCAAATAAAAGAATTATGGAAATTTGAATAAAAAATAGTAATCGCAGAGATGCATACATGTATATTACTCTTGCATGATTAAATTGATATATATATAATTATATAAAAAAAAAAAAATCTGATACAAAATGTGGGAACCAGATTAGACTGCTCTTGTAGGAGCTATCTGCTCAGGGTCTGCTCTGTTTGCTTATGGAATAATATAGATCTGATTCTACAATTTATGCCAGAAGTGTCAGAAGTTCCTGTGTTCATGGTCCATTATAAACATTCAGCAAATAAATATTCATGATGTCACCATTTTACAGATAAATATTGAATAGGGAAAGGGTTAAACAGTCCAAGTCCATTCAGACTGTTTCTTAGGATTGAAGATTATGTGAAAAAATGTCCCATTTAATGCTCAAATCCCTAGCCAAAACATTTTATGTCCCTAACACGCCCGCTTTTCACAGCATTTCCTAACCCTTTCCTCCATAGATACGCCTTTCTACGCCTCTGTAAAAATCACCTATTGAAACCATTGTGATAACTAGAGCATTTGCTCCTTTAGGAGCAAATTCTCTATTTATCACAATGGTTTCAAACTACAAAATTCTAAAAAGTTTCCTTTTCTCTAGTTAATACTCCTTTTCGGTAGATTTATTCAAAGAGGTTGTTTCTAAAAATAGCCTATGAGGTAATGGATCTAAAAATAGCCTGAGTGAATGGGTTAATGACAGTGACAGATCATCTAGTCACTAGGGTTGGTCACAGTGTCTGCAATTCTCTAGATGTTGTAAACTTATAAGGGTTCTCTCAGCTTCATATTTGTTGTGTTCAATTTAGCCTTTATATGTGGGTAAAGAGTAAACTGGTCTATGCAAACAGTATAGACCTAGAATAGATGGCTTCTGATTAGGGTCTGCACTGGTTTACCATTCAAAATCCTCTTTCATTCTGAATGGATTCTCTAATTAAAATGTGATGGGTCAGTCAACTTTTAAAATCCAGTATTTAACCCTTTCCCTATTTAACGTTTATTTAATATTTTATCACCTTATGAATATTCAAGGATAGAATCCATGAAATAGAAATTGGAAAGGGAATTGTTTTCACCATAATGGCAATTTTAAAATCAGATCTATAAAATTCCACAATCAAACAGAGCATACTCTGATCAGACAGCTCCTGCAGGAGCTGTCTGATCTGGGTCTACTCTGTTTGCAAATGTGGGAAAAGGCATATTTATGTAGGAAAGGGTTAAAAGGTTTGGTACAGTGATTGATCAATTATTTGAAGTGGATAATTAACCCTTAATTACCTAAAGAATATTCATGTAGAAATAATGACTATGAATGTTAATTGGCTTAGTCTTTATAATTGCATTATGAAGAAAATATTCCAAAATAGGGAATTAATATAATACATAAATACTTGAATTGCTCTAATCTAATATTTCAACCACTTTTTTGTTACCTTTTTCAAAGATTATCATGTTAAAATACATGTCACATTTTTGTTACATGCATTCAGCCATAAAATCAAAGAGAATAATGATAATCTTTGAAAAAGGCCCTTTGAGTGGTCGAAATATTAGATTAGAACAATTCAAGTATTTATGAATTGTATTTTGAACAAGAGAATTTTTGACTATAGTGCAAACTGTAGAAACCAGATTTGTATTAGTTCATAAGCAAACAGAGCAGACCCTGATCAGACAGCTCCTATATACATGTAGTAGGCACTTGATCTGGGTCAATACTGTTTACAAAGGCATAAAAGGCATTATCTATGATGTAAAGGGCTTTTTACCCATTCCCTCATAAGCTATTTTAGACCCAACATCCTTGCATAAGTCTACCAAAAAGGAGCATTTACTAGAGAAAAGGAAAATTTAGATGTGTAGTGTTGAAACCATTGTGATAAATAGAGCATTTGCTCCATAGGAGCAAATGCTCTATTTATCACAAAGGTTTCAAAAAGTGACTGTTATAGAGATGTCAAAAGGTGTCAATATGAGGGAATGGGTTACCTATTTGTTGTTTGCAAATATTGTCTTCTGCTATTTTCCGGTCTTTTTTTCTCCAAATAGCTACAGTCAGAATGTCAAACAGTTTGGATCCTGATCAGATGCCATGTTTCTTGGTGTCTCGTCTGGATCTTAACTGTTTGCATAAATTTATAATCACGGATTCACTGCTAGCATGCAAAGAGTTGTTGATCCTTTCCCTGTTTAATATTTCTATTTAATATTTAAGAATTCGTCACCTAATGAATATTCATGAACAGAATAAATAAAAAGGCATAATTATGGAATGTTTTCACTACTGTCGAAAATACATTATCAGATCTATAAATTTTCATAAGCAAACGGAACAGACCCTGATCAGATGGGTTCTACAGGAGCCATCTGATCTGGGTCTACTCTGTTTGTAAAATTGTGAAAAGCGTCTCTCTGGGGTCAAGGGTTAATTCATATAACACAAGATTGTTGAAAGAAAGGCATAATCTTCCATACAATGCAATATTTTTATTGTGCTTTTAAGTTACATATACAGTAAAACCTCTCTATAACGGCCACTGAATTACATAAAATATTTTGTGTTAAAGGCAGGTGGCTGCTTAAAGCAAGGTGAAAGTAAACAGAAAGCTCCTGCAGGAGGCTTAAAGGAAGGTGAAAATAAAACAGGATGCTCCTATAGGAGTGTTCTGTTTTACTTTCACCTTGCTTTAAGCAGCCACCTGCCCTAAATACAAACTAATTAACACAGTTTAGTTGCCATTATAGAGAGGTTTTACTGTATTTAAATATATATGTATATACAATGTATAGATATTGTTCAAGTTAATTTGACAATAATCTCTTCGCACTGTCAATATACGATAAGTCTATTTTACCACAGTATAGCAAAGCTCAGATGACCTCTCTTTAGAATCATTCCGAAGAGACAATTCTAAAGAGTGGTCACAGTATAGGGTTTGTTGGAGAAATGATGTGTTGATCAATAAGTTTTTTCAACAGAGGTCCATATAAGATACATGAATTAAAACAATTTCAAGAAAACTTCCTTTTTTTACTCGACAGGTGGGGAAATAATAATTTTATTATTTGTATATTGCTCAATAAAACACTTTGCAGTATGAGAATTAGACCACTGGAATGCTGTTTTATTTATCCACTATGTACAATAGTCGGGATATTTCTATGAACAATTTCAGTCTTATTTGCACACCATTAATTTTGCTCCTATTTATCAAAATGGTTTCAAAAGGTGACTTTTACAGCCTATTAAGGAAAGGGTTAAAGTGGTCAAATTGTTCCAAAAGTTTGTTTGTCTAAATACTTAAGGTATTTTAAGAGATTTATATCTTTTGAAAATCGCTGATTGTGTTCATTTTGAATCTTATTATTAAAAAAAATAGCTTACTACTGCCAAGTGTGAAGGCAAACTCTCATAATTAGTTAACTGTATTTTGTTCAGCTTTCAAACCGCATACTTGGTGTCCTAATACTTTTTAGGATAATTGAAATTGTTCATAATTATTGTCATTAAGTTTTTAACAAAACCATGCAATTTTTGTAGTGATTCACGCAAATTTTATCTGGTTGAAAATTGCCTTCATGATTATTTGGAATCTGTTGGTTTGAAAAGGCTTGTAATGCTTTAACCCTTTCCCTCATACAAACATGTTTTCACGCATTTGCAAACAGAGAAGACCCAGATCAGACGGCTCCTAGAGGAGCCGTCTGATCAGGGTCTACTCTGTTTGCTAATAGAATTTGATAAATCTGTTTCCATGCTTTGTAAAATGTCTACAATGTTCCACCGTCCATATTTCTTTATAACTATTTTGTTAATGAGGGTTCAATAGGTACTGAAATTTGTAATAAACACAGAACAGGGAAAGGGTTAATTACCTAAAGGCCTAGATAAGAATAATAAATTAATAGTAGATCAATAATAGATCCTTGATTTTTCCACCAAACCATACATTGTGACCAGTCTTTAGAATCGCCTCAAAGAGATGATTCTAAAGAGTGGTCACAATATAGGGTTTGGTGGATAAATGACTATTTTAGTATTTGAATATAATTATATGCACCTATCTATTACTCTGTTCACCCAAATTGTTTTTGTTTTGAAATTGTTCGTTATAGTTATGAGGATTCTTTCTTCTTGAATATTGCTCATTGAACATTGCTCATCTAGAAGCTGCCTGTTGGAAAATTGCTCATATTGCAGAAATAAATACATGTACTTTGATTTACAGAATTATTTGCAATTACAATCCATATTTGGAATTTCTATAGACTTTGCAAAATGAAATTAATTACATTATATCTGTGTTACCTGCTACACCTGTGACATTTGATTACCTCTCCATCATGTCTGTTCGTCTGTCTGTGTGTCACTGTCACAATTTTTTGTCATGCTTTCATCTTTCAGCACATATGTGTACCTTCACACACTGTTTGTTATTACATTTGTATATCCATTTCAGATAGACTGTACTGTAGATCTACTGTTCATAACCTCTATTTGTCTTGATCAAGAAGCCTTTTGGCACCTTTGCAAACAGGGCATATCAAGATCAGACAACTCCTGTATGAGTTTATCTGATCAGAGTCTGCTCTGTTTTAATTACAGATTCTCTGATGTTAACTTTGTCATGGCAATACATTTCCTTATTTTATTAAAAAAATTTTTACATAAGAATCAAATTAGTTAACCCTTTCCCTGTTCTATATTTAGTCCAAATTTCAATACCTACTGAATATTCATGGAAAAAGAGTTATAATGAAATATGGAAGGTGGAATATTGTAGCCATTTTAGAAAGTAAAGAAACAGATCTATCAAATTCCACTAGCAAACAGAGCAGACCCTGATCCGACGGCTACTGTGTTTGCAAATGCGTGAAAACATGAGGGAAAGGGTTAAGTGTCCAAAATGGGTGTTAAAGTGTTAAGTTCCCACTCAAAGAGGTCTAAATCTAGAATTAAGAGACAGATGGTAGCTTAATGCAGAATGAAAATTAAATGCAGAAAACTACTTTTGGATGATTATGGTAAACATACCTTAATTACCCTGAGTATTTAGACAGAAAAACTTAGGCTAATAAAGGAGCCATTTGATCAAGGTCTACACTGTTTGCTATGTTGGTCTGATTAAACTAGTTGATTAGTTGAGTAAGTATATAGGGCAGTATGATATGGTCAACATCATAACATAAGTTTGCACCATTTTGATGACTTTAACCCTTATAGTGCGGGACACGAGTCACTAATGTCCTTTGCAAATAGTGTAGACCCAGATGAGAGGGCTCCTTCATCAGGGTCTGCACTGTTTGTCATTTTACCGGTTTCTTTAGAAAAATCCCTAATTATTCATCATAAGCTTGACCAGTTTGAATTTTGGAATAGTCCATTTGAAAATTCAACATTATATGGGTTAAATGAACTGAATGAGAGTTGATAATGCAGACCCAGATTATACAGCAGGGGCAGTTTGATGTGGGACTATACTATTTGCCTGTTTTAATATTTAGGAATATTAGGAAATGTAGAGAAGTGATTGTAGACTGATAAAAGATCCAAATTCGATAGAGTGGACTCACTTGTTTTACAAGTACAGTAAAACTTCGATTATCCGAACACTAAAATACGTATTATTATCGATCTTTAAGGCAGGTGGCAGCTTAATGCATGGTGAAAGTCATGCAGAAAGCTCCTCTAGGAGCTTTCTGCATGACTTTCACCATGCATTAAGCAGCCACCTGCCTAAAAGGGTCTAAATTCTTCTATACTGAAAATTCGAATAATCGAGGTTTTACTGTATATCGTATTTCATTGTTTCAGACAAAGATTTTATGGATATACCCGACAGTGATTTAATAAATGTAATAAAACATAATGTCAAATCTGCTATATTGGAACCTGTTCTATATCAAACTGTTCATCTTAGTTAAAATCTGATATATATTAACCCCTTCCCTCATATAAATGTTTTTTTCATGTATTTGCAAACAGAGTAGACCAATATCGGATGGCTCCTATTGGATCTGTCTGATCAGGGTCTGCTCTGCTCTGTTAGCTTATTGAATAATCTAATTAATATTCATTATGTAATTACATGTATGTCTTGCATGAATATTCATGGAGTAAAGTGCTAAAACATTACATCCTAGAGGAGCCGTCTGATCAGGGTCTGCTCTGTTTGCCAATAGAATTTGAAAGATCTGTTTCTTTACTTTCTAAAATGGCTACAATGTTACACCTTCCATGTTTCATTATAACTATTCTGTCCATGAATATTCAGTAGGTGTTGAAAATTGGAATAAACATAGAACAGGGAAAGGGTTAACCCATTCCCTTATAGGCTATTTTTCGATCCTACCTCTTTGAATACATCTACCGAAAAGGTGCATTAACTAACTAGCTAGTGGAAAGGAATATTTTAGAATTATATAGTTACATTGAAACCATTTTGATAAATAGAGCATTAAAATTTTGCTCCTATAGGAGCAAAATTTTATGCTCTATTTATCACAATGGTTTCAGAAAATGACGTTTACAGAGGCGTCAAAAGACGTCAATATGATGGAATGGGTTATGCCCTTTTCTTCATTAATATTCATGCAAGAAATATAGACATTATAAATATTAATTTGATTTTTTTTATAATGACATATGAACAAAGGAAAATCATAGAAAGGCGTATTTACGGAGTAAATTTAAGTATTAAAATTCCAGAATTAGATAATAGTTTTTACTGCAGATCTTAATCTACGACAGGATTGCAGGTCATTGGTCACACAGTTATCAAAAAGCTCCAATGTAGCATGGCTTAGTTAATTTGTTATCATTTTTTTTCTTTCAGGTCATGACGCCCGAAAGCAAGGTGACAAGGGAAAACCCCTCAACAGTGGTAGTACACTTCATTCCTCAGTGAGCAGGTCTCGGACTTGGACTGTAGTGTTACAGAGTCTTCTGGTCTTCCTTTTAGTCAATGTGTTAGCCATGCGGCATTGATACATACTCTAGTCCTCTATCATCCATGCTGTATGACTCTCTAAGGGAGACTACTGTATATTGTCAAAGGGAGATTACTGTAGAGTGTCAAAGGGAGATAATTGTCAAAAAAAAAGATAATGCTGCTGCAATGGAGGTACTGCATTACAACTAGTGTGTTTTCATGCTATCACATTTCAAGGAAAGAGATGAAGAGGAAGCATTCGTTTCTTAGTGCTTAACATTATGTCAAGTAAAGCTGCTTTGCAGTTGTTGATCAAAATTCAGTGGATGCTTTCAAAATGCATTATCATCTAATTGTGTGGGTGATAAAACATATCACCCAATATTGTGACATTTTGTAAATATATAGTTCCTGCACAACAAAGTCATTCCATATATTGTAATGTTTGATACTGTTGAAACAACAAGAGGAAATGATGTTACGCCATACTAAGAAGCTTTGAAGTGTGCGGTCTAGTCAACGAGTTTCTGACATCGCTAATATCTGATCAAAAGGTTGTATATAATTTTTCTGGTACAGCAAGAATATGATACATGCCAAGGAAAAGAGGTGGTGAACTATAAAAAAATATCTCAAACCATCAATGAAAAGTTACAGGTCATGCACTAGCAATTTGACAGTCTGAATTAGTAATTCATAGCAATAGAAAATGGTGCGTATTCAAATATGGAAATTGTCTTTTCTCCACTATGGCCAATGTTGTGACCACTCTTTAGAATCATCTCGAAGAGGTTATTCTAAAAAGTGGTCCCTACATAAGGTTTGTTGGAGAAATAAAGGAGCTATGACTTACTGGTAATTGACTAATGATAGTGCTTGTGGCTTCAGAAATATATACACATGTATAGTGCTAGCTTTCAAAAGTATCTGCCACATGCATTATTTTTTTCACGTTTTGAGTACTAAAACAGCTTGCGAATTTTTCACTGATGTCAGTGAGATACAGTGACTTTTCACAGAATGTCAGTGAGATACAGTGACTCTTCACAGTCACTATTCACAGTCACTTTTCACAGATTGTAAATGAGACAAAGTGACATTTTCACAGATTGTCGCCGAGATAAAGTGACTCATGTGAAAAATCGCAATCTGTGAAAAATCGCTTTATGTTATTGACAATCTGTCGCATACTGTCAAGGAGCTGCAGTGTTTTTCACAGATTGACAATGAAATCCAGCAACTGTTAATAAAATACAGCAGCTTTCCATATATATATTGTCAATGAGTTGAGTGACTTTCAGTGAGATGCAATGACTTTTCACATATTGAGATGAGATGTGGTGACTTTCCACTGATGGTCTGTGAGATAGACTTTACCCACGGTTGTGATTATGCGATGATGACTTGATACTGACATTGGTTGTGAAATTACAGATATCCTATTTTTATCAAAACATTATTTGTATGCCATTTTTCATTCCAGAGCAATAGATAAAGATGCGTATTGAACCCTTTCCTCCAAAGGCTATTTTTAGACCTAGCCTCTTTGAATGAATCTACCCAAAAGGAGCATTTACTAGAGAAAAGGAAAATGTTAGAATTGTGTAGTATTGAAACCATTGTGATAAATAGAGCATTAAAGGGTTAAAGCAGATGGTGGTGGCTAAATGTAGGATAAAGGAATCAACTACATTTTTTCCATTGTGTGTATAAGGAATCACCCGATCTTTAATCTTTTGTATGCGTAAAACTAGTGCTGGCAAACAGTGTAGGTCCAGATTGGAGGGCTCTGAGAGGAGCCCTCTGATCAGAGTCTGCACTGTTTGTCATTCAAAATTCTGTGCCAAATTTAAGCCTTTCATACTGAATGGACCTGGTCTTTAAGCCACGATGGAATTTTGCTCCTATGGAGCAAATGCTCTATTTATCACAATGGTTTCAAGAAGTGACTATTACAGAGGCGTAGATAGGCGTATTTATGGAGGAAAGGGTTAAATACTAAAATCATCATTCCTCTACAAAACCCTGTTGTAACCCCCCATTAGAATCATCTCTTCGAGACGATTCTAAAGAGGGTCTCAACATAGGGTTTGATGTGGGAAATAGAGTTATTATTGAAAAAACAAATCAACTTGCGCATCTTATCTGAACCTCTGCCAGTCTCTTCTTTTCTATGTATTCAAATGTTGGCAAGCTGAGCAAATTTTCTCAAGCAAAATTTGGAATTGTTTGATAACTAATATGTAATATGTAATGGAAATTGATGGAGTAACAGATAGTGTAGACCCTGATCAGTCCGCTCCTGACCCCTTTACACCATAGGCTATTTTTAGAACCAACCTCTTTGAATGAATTAATCTACCCAAAAGGAGCATTTACTAGAGAAAAGTAAAATTTTAGAATTTTGTTTGTTTGAAACCATTGTGATAAATAAAGCATTTGCTCCTATAGGAGCAAATGCTCTATTTATCACAATGGTTTCAAGAAGTGGTTATTACAGAGGCATAGAAAGGCGTATTTATGGAGGAAAGGGTTAACCCCCCTTACTCCATGAGTATTCATATGAGGAATAATGATATCATGAATATTAAATAGATTTAATAGTTATAACACCACATGGACACATGATTTGTTTTAACCTTGACAGAAACTGTAGAATCATATCTATATCATAAGCAAACAGAGCAGACCCTGATCAGACGGCTCCTACAGGAGCCGTCTGATCTGGGTCTACTCTGTTTGCAAAGGCATAGAAAAATGTATTTATGGAGTAAAGGGTTTAGAAACTAGACTATTTACTCAATTCTTGTCTTGATGAATATGTAGGATAATTTGGTAGATGTTAGATATTAGTAAAACCCTGTCTGTTATCATTGTACAACAAAACTTGGTGGATGAAACATAAAGTGTAGAATTATTTACTTATATTGTTGCCATGGAGATCAAAATATGTACTTGTCATTTTGGTTAGCCTTGGAAGTTTTATTACTTATTTACACAGAGCTACAGATAAAGGTACATACTCAAAATACTAGAATCGTCATTTCTCCATCAAACCGTATGTTCGAGACGATTCTATAGAGTGGTCACATCATACGGTTTGCTGGAGAAATAATGAAGTTATTCTTGAAAATGTTTTAATTTATGCATCTGATCTTGACCTCTGATTAACCCTTTCCCTGTTGAAAAGTCTTGTAAGAAATAATGATATCCCAAATATTTAATAGCCAAATGTTTTTAATGTAATACAGTGAAACCCCGCTAATGCGACCACTTAATAAACAGCCACTGATGTCGTCTAAAGCAGGTGGTTGCTTAATGCAGGATGAAAGTTATGCAGAAAGCTCCTATAGGAGCTTTCTGCATAACTATCGTCCTGCATTAAGCTACCACCTGCCTTTGCCACCCAGAATTATGCCCCTTTTTGGTTGTCGCATTAGCGGGGTTTTACTGTATTTTCAAGGGAAGTTTTGGCTTTGACAAAAATTGTTGAATCAGACCTATATCATGTCATAAGCAAACCAGACAGTCCAATCTGGGTCTGCTCTAATCGCAAAGGCATGAAAAAGCATTTTTACTAGGGAAAGGGTTAAAACAGTCACATTTCGTAAATGATTGGATCAACATTTCTGAATTTTTCATAACTCATCTTGTCAATGAATGAATAAATACCATCTTTAAGAGTCCTTCTTATGCCTTGTTTTATAAATGTGAAAGTAGTGTGCAAAAGGTAAGTAAAATGTGTCTTTTGAAAAAAAATATCATATAACTTGAGTTCCAACCATATTACAGCTTTGATAGTCTTCATCATGTTAAAAAAAACTGATCGCTTGGAGTAAATTTTTTAGCTACTTCTGATTGGTTCAACAGACGCTACTGACGGTGTGCCAAGCAGCATGGATCTTGATGAGATGCCATGACGCATTTGGATCCAAGCTAATGCTCGTCAGGTTGCACTTAGTGTGATAAGTGTTAGTTATTAACCTTTTACTCCATAAACACGCCTTTGCAAACAAAGTAGACCCAGATCAGACGGCTCCTATGTCTGATCAGGATCTACTCTGTTTGCTTATGATGTAGATAATTTATGATTCTGCAGTTTCTGCCATGGCCAAAAATTCCTGTGTCAATGTGCTATCATAACAAACTGATGTTAAATTATGTTCATGATGTTATTATTATTTTCTTACATGAATATTCATGGAGAAAAGAGGTAACTCTTCGCTTGCTATTCACATCAATATACCTACCTGTAAATAGTGAAGACCCAGATGAGACAGCTCCTGCAGGAGCTGTCTCATCAGGGTCTGCACTATTTACAAGTTGATTGTGCAACCAGTGCACTCCACAGCAGTGATTGCACAGCAAAATACTTGTACACAGTGAAGATATATGTTATTATACAACAGGGCATGGGTAAAGAAGGAGAAATGTATTTCAAAATTCAGCAAGAGAAGGGTTAAATGAACACTGCATTCCAAAATTCAAACAGGTCAAGCTTACTGCGAATTTTCGGGGATATTTTAAAAGAAATGTGTGACATGGCAAACAGCATAGACCCTGATGAGGGGACTTCTCTAAGAACCCTCTCATCTGGGTATGCCCTGTTTGCAAAGGAAGATATTAACTAATTTTCCACATTGAAAGGATTACTGACAATGAATAATGGGGAAAAAGTCTTTGGCGTTGTCTTTCTTTATGTAAACTTGACCTTTGAATGCTGAATTTTTAAAGTGCCGTTACCACCTTAAATAGCAACAGTCCAACCCTTTGAATGCTGGACATGAGTGTATTGGCATTTGCAAACAGTGAAGACCCAGATTATAGGATTCTTTTCATGAGTCTACACTGTTTTTCATTCAAAATTCTCGAGTAAATTTAATCCCTTCAAACTGAATTAGCCTTTTCCTTCATATAAACGCTTTTTCACATATTTGTAAATAGTGTAGACCCAGATTAAACGGCGCCCTATAAGAGCCGTCTGATCAGGGTCTGCTCTGTTTGCTTATGAAATTATAGTAGATCTGATTCTCTAGTAGATATCATTATATAGTAAATTTGATTCTGTAGATTCTACCTATAACAACACTTCCTCTGTACATATGCCATGATAAAAAATCAGCTGATAAATATTCATGATACCATTATTTCTTCCATGAATATTGAACAGGTAAAGTGTTAAACAATGATATGCCATTCCACATTATATATTCCGCATTCAAGGGTTTTTATTAATTTCAAGGGTCTGTCATTGTTATCAAACTCACTTAGACCTCTTTCCGCAATTGCCAAAGCAATTCAACCCTTTACACCATAAATACACCTTCGCAAACTGAGTAGACCAAGATCACACCGCTCCTGTAGGAGCCGTCTGATCAGGGTCTGCTCAGTTTGCTAATGATATGATATAGATATGATTATACAGTTTCCTACATTAAGCTGTCACCTGTCTTAAAGATCGATAATGATATGTATTTTAGTGTTTGAATAATCGAGATTTTACTGTATGTCCCTTCTACCTATTCCTTTCCCTGATATAAACACTTTTTCACACATTTGCAACCAGAGTACACCCAGATGAGGTGGATTCTATAGGAGTCATCTGATCAGGGTCTAATCTGTTTGCTTTTGGAATTATATAGATCTGATTTTAAAGTTTTTACCAAGGCCAAAAAAAATCTTTTGCTCATTTGCATATTTTAAAACATCAGCTAATAAATATTCATAATGTCATTTATTCCCAGGGCAAGGGTTAACCCTTTTCCTCATAGGCTATTTTTAGACCCAACCTCTTTGAATGAATCTACCGAAAAGTCATATTTACTAGAGAAAAGGAAACTTTTAGGATTGTGTAGTTTTTAAACCATTGTGATAAATAGAGCATTTGCTCCTATAGGAGCAAATGCTCTATTTATCACAATGGTTTCAGGTGGTGATTTTACAGAGGTGTCAATTAAAGGGCTTCAATATGAAGGAATGGGTTAACATTTTTTGTTGCAAGAAATAGACAGCATAATACAGTTCTACATTAGTATTCGCAGACTTTTGCATAATATCATGAGTTGGTTAGAAATCTGTAGAATTTTGTTAAAAGTTAAATGCAAACCATCAGTATTGTTGTGTAGATTTTTGTTCATGTTAAACAATGAAATACTCATTTAGTACTGTGCCATAAATTTACAGGTGAGTTTATAAATCAGATATTTCCATTGTCTTGCCAATAGTATTTATTCACAGAGCTCTAGATACGAGAAGTTTTGTGGCCATTGAGGTAAAATTATTTGTTATATTTCTCCTTTTGGGTAGATTCGTTCAAATAGGTTGGGTCTAAAAATAGCCTATGGAAGAAAGGGTTAACAAGATATTAGGTTTAGCTAAGGATATAAATGATTTGGATTGGTCAGTATACTTCTCATCTATAGCTCTGTAAATTCGTCATGTTCATCAGGAAATGTCTAAAAGGTATGGGGGGGGGGGGGGAATGTTCTTCAATTTAACCCTTTCACTGTTGAAATTTCTTGTTAGAAATAATGACATCATAAATATTAATTAGATTAACAGTTAATAATAGCACTTGGACACAAGAAAGTTTGGCCATCGCAGAAACTGTAGAATCATAATAAGAAATTCTATCAAAATCAGATAGAGCAGACCCTGATCAGACAGCTGCTACAGGAGCCATCTGGGTCTACTCTGTTTGTTTATTTAACAAGTGGCAATAGTTTTATAAATACCTTTCATAAATATTTCCTGTGGGCAAATACTCAATCACATGTTTTAGTTACACTCTTGGTTACAAAGTCAAGGTCATATTTCAAGGCTAGACTGGTTTGGTATTAATGTTTAGGTTATATATTCCAGTTGGTGATAGTAGTAGTTGCCATCTTATTCCTTTCAGCAATTCTATCTTTTGTCCTAAATACATGAGTGTATGAGAACAGAATCGGATCTTTTATTTGTAGCCCTTTACTTTCATATTCAGGCCTTTCTATGACTTTGCAAACAGAGTAGACCCAGATCAAATGGTTCCTCTAGGAGCTGTCTGATCTAGGTCTGCTCTGCTTGCTTATGAAATTATAACTCATCTGGATTCTACACTTTCAGTCATGATAATTAAGTACTTTGTTCAAAGAACTATTTTTTTTTTAAAAAAAAAATAACTTGTTTGTAGTGCCATTATTTCTTGCATGAATATTGGTTAATGAAATCATTCGGCCTGGGAATCTTTCATGTACAAAATTCATCATTACTGAAAAAGGTTGATTACAAATAGTGCAGACCCTGGTCAGAGGGCTCTCCTAGGAACCCTGTAATATGGGTCTATACAGTTTGCAAAGGTTTTATACAATATTTCCGGCATTGTAAGAGCTAGACTAATAGTCAGACCCAGTAATGTTCGCAATGTCATAGTAAAAGGGGTAAGGATTTAAGAGTTGAACAATTTTGTTTACCAATTCAGATTTAATGATGTACAAATCTTGAAAATTTTATTTTCTCTCTGTGAATATTCTTATACGTTTAGTTTGGTTTTAAGATTTTATTCCTTATGTTTTGTGTAAATTTTGTTTTGCTCATTTTCTGTATATAACACTGAGGGTGGAAATGTCATGTGATTTTTACAATTTTTTATTTGTTTAAACTTCCAAGATGAATTCTTATAATATATGTATATACCTATTTATTGTTTTTAACTTCATGCCAAAGTATTTGGGGTTTATAGTTTATTTCAACCCTTTTCCACCAGCTTCACTTGAAGATGATATAAACCCAGGTTAATTAATTAATTAACCCTAACACCGCAGTAAAAGTTTATGTCTGCATAAATTCTGATGTTAAGCAATTTTTGCCTACTTCAGATTTGAACAAACTTTTGAGAAACTATTGACCGGGTGTCAAACAGCTTGGATCCTGATTAGATGCCAAGTTACTCAACATCTTATCTTGATCCAAGCTTTTGCTAATACGAGCCAGGTCATGATAAGCTGGATAGTGGTTAAGACATATAAGATTCTTATAGAATATTTATATCTGTCCCAAAATGAGATTATTCCTGTTTTTGTACAGAAAATATGTACAGCAATGTTTTTATCTTCCTTTCATAGAAATATATATTCAATTTTTAATCATTTTTCTTACTTCTGTATACGGGCAGAGCTAAAGATAAAGGTGCATACCAAAATACTAAAATCGCCATTTCTCCATCAAACCCTATACTGTGACCACTCTTTAGGATCGTCTTGAAGAGAAGATTCTAAAGAGTGGTCACAACATAGGGTTTGGTCGAGAAATAAAAGAGCAATTCTTGAAAACGTTTAAATTTACGCATATTATCTGGACCTCTGTTACAGTATACAGTGAACCCTCGTTACAACGGAGGTTTTTGTTTCCAGACATTTTGCTGGTGTAACGAGGTTGCAGTTATAACAAGTTTAAATATGAAAGGAACCATATGGCAAGTTTTAAACTAGTACAAACAGGTGAATGCTTAATGCAGAACACAAGAAGTGCAAAAAAGCTCCCAAAGGGAGCTTTTTGCACTTTTTGTGTTCTGCATTAAGCAATCACCTGTCTTATTGGCATTGCACCTATATAATTATTCAGTGGTTGTTTCAAAGAATTAACGGTAATTTTGTTTCAATGCCTACTGCCGGTATAACGAGGGTGCCATTGTAACTAATGCCGGTATAACGAGGGTTCACTGTAGTATTGTCTCACAATGCAGGCCTTTGGCTCTTTCATGTGTCCTTTGTCTTTGTTTCCTATAAGAAAATCATTTCATATTTTTAATGAATTGCACGGAAATGGAAGTTAGTAGTTTTAAGTTAGTTAACCATTAGCCTGACAGAGAAGCAATCTAATGCCTTTGCAAACAAAGTAGACCCTGATAAGATGCCTCCCGTCTATGGGAGATGTCTGATCAGGATCTGTTTTGTTTGCTTATGGAATAATACAGATATGATTCTACAGTTTCTTCAGTGGCTAAAAAGTTTTGTGTTTATTTTTGATTATTAAAAATTATCTAATTAATATTCATGGTGCTGTTGTTTTTAACATGAATATTCATGAGCTAGTTGTAAGTGACAGAATAATATGTTAATAGCACTTTTTGTAATGCAAAAATTAATGTTTAGCAAATGAAATGTAATTTTTTTTTATACATTGTTGCTTTTTAACTCTACCAGGCCAATTTTCCTTGGAAAGAAAAATGGCATGAAACTATCCTCTATCTTGAAAATAAATAGTCCAAACTGAAACTATAGATCATCTTTCTAGAAAATAATAGTTCAAACTGAAACTATCCTTTGTCTGGAAATAAGAAGTCCAAACTAAAAGTTATCTCTGTCTGGAAATGAATAGTCCAAATTGTTTACATCCATGTTTGTACATTTTGTTAGCTGTCCCTTGTGCCAATGCCATGTTGTCTATAACGCTATGCTGATTGCTTTTTATATCCCATTTCAAGTATTCTCCCCCAATACATGTTAAAACACATCAGTGCCCAGTGTCCCTTAAAAAGGACATAGGCAAACAGTGTAGACCCAGATAAGAGGGCTCCTGAAGGAGCCCTCTGATCAGGGTCTGCACTGTTTGCTGTGAACCCAGTGGCTTATTCCAGCAAATATTTTGCTTGCTGTGGCCCCTCCACATGAAAAATGGATGGGTTCAAAAGTAAGATCTGGACGGGTTTACCTTCTATAATGTGGGAATAAATGAGTTAACTAAATATTTTGGGTAAAATATGCCAGCCTGGGTCTTTATATAACCCTGATCCTTAATAAACATTATGCAAGAATTGATAATTGATATTTTCAGGAATATTCATTAATGTTTATAGTGTAAAACTTTCATGGAAATTTTTTACTCTGACTAAAATGTTGGGTAAAATCTATATAATTCATTGGGCAAACTGAGCAAAACCTGATCAGCCAGCTCCTTACCTATAGTAGCAGTCTGATCAGGGTCTGCTCTGTGTGCTTATGAAATATTATAAATCTGATTCTACAATTTCTGACATGGTAAACAATTCCGGTGTTCATAATGCCATAAAAAAAGAAAATCACCTAATGAATGTTCATTCAGTCAATATTTATTACATGAATAGGTTAACCCATTTCTTCATATAAATGCTTTTTCATGTATTTGCAAACAGAGTAGACCTAGATCAGTTGGCTCCTATAGGAACATTCTGATCAGGGTCTGCTCTGTTTGTTTTTGACATAGCAAAATATTTCCTTGAAAAGTTTACACTATAAAAAATCAGCTAATAAATATTCATGATGTTATTAAATAATAACTTGCATGAATATTTATCAGGTAAAGGGTTAAACTACAATCAAACCAAGTAATCCTAGATTTTGATTTGAAGGACTTCCTGTCATTATTTTGAAAGTTGTTGTATTCTTCCTCAAAATCAAAATTCTTGTTATGCCATTCCTCATTCCATTTCATTCGTATATTTCCACAGTTTGTTTCTTTTTCTAGTTTATGTACAATACTGATGTAAAAAATTGTCATTATGCTTCTGCTGAAACATATAATACAGTAAGGCCTCGTCAAAGAGACCACATGATGTATTGACTTAGCAGACTGTAAAATGCAGGTGGTTGCTTAATGCAGGGCAAGGGTGATAAAAAAGCTCCTATAGGAGCTTTTTTATCACTTTTGTTCTGCAATAAGCTATCATCCACCCATTTTATAA